>CM031604.1:23257963-23320463 GCA_018398815.1 Conus ventricosus
ACGCCACACACACACACACACACACACAAACCACACACCCACAGAGGCAGACCCCCCCCCCACCTCTACACACCACGAGAGGCAGACCACACACACACACACGCTTACAAGAGGCAGGGAACCCTCCCCTCCCTACACACACACACAGGCAGGCAACACACACACACACACACACACACACAACACCATGCACACACTCACACAAAGGGCAGACAAACACACGGACATACAACGCACACACAAACACAACACACACACACACACACACACCACAACACACACACACCCACACACACACACAACACACACACCCAACACACACACACAGAGGCACACCCCCCCCCCCCCCCTCTACACACCGAGGCACAAATCACACACACAGAACATAGAGGCAGACCCCCCCCCTCCCGACACACACAGAGGAGGCAGACCACACACACACACACACACACCACACACACACACACACACCACACAAAACACAGACACGCACACACACGTACACGCACGCACACACACCACCGCAACGCAACACCAGCACGCACGCGGCACGTATGCACGCACGTACGCACGCGCCACACACACACACCCAACACACACACACACACCTGACACACACACAGGGCAAGAAAAACACACGGACATTACAACGCACACACACACACACACACCACACACACACCACACCCACACACAACCACACAGGGACAGAGGCAGACCCAAAGACCACCCCCCCCCACCTCCTACACACACAAGAGGCCAGAACCCCCCGCCCACCCCCCCAAACCACACGGGACATACAAACGCAACACACACACACACACACACACCCACACGACACGGGCAGACAAACAACGGGACATACAATACGCTCACACGCACACAACACACACACACACACAACACACACACCCACAACAGAGGCAGCCCAAAGACCCCACCCCCTCCTTCACACAACAGCGAGCAGAACAACACACACAGCCATACACAGAGGCAGACCCTCCCCTTACCACACGCCCAGGCAGGCCACACACACACCACACACACACACACACAAATGCACACACACACACACAGGGCAGTCATAAAACACACGACCATACAAACGCACACCACTCACACACAAACACAACACACACACACACACCACCTCACACACACCCTACACACACACACACACACACCACACACCAACACACGTACACACAGAGGGCACCCCCCCCCTTACACACCCCGAGGCACACAAACACACCACACACGCATACAGAGGAGACCCCCCCCCCCTCCTACCACACAGATAGAGGCCGAACACACACACACAACACCCACACAACAACACACACACCCACAAACACACACACGCACACACACGTACACGCACGCACACTACACCAACACGCACGCACCACACACACACACCACACGGCACGCACACACGGCACGCACGCACAGAGGCACGCATGCACGCACGCACGCACGCGCACACTCACACACACACACACACACAACACACACACACCACACAGACACACACACACGGGCAGACAAAAACACAGGACATACAACGCACACACACAACAACCACACACACACACACTCCCTACACACACAGGAGGGAGCACACACACACACAACACACACACACACACACTCCACCCACACTCACACACCGGGCAGACAAAACCGGACATACAAACGACACCGCAGCACACTCACACAACACACACACACACAACCCATACACACACACACACAGAGGCAGACCCAACCCCCCCCCATCCCTTCACACACAGAGAGGCAGGCAACACACACACCACACACACACACACACACACACACACACACCACACACACACGGGCAGACAAACACACGGACATACAAACGCACACACACACACACCACCACACACCACCAGAGGCAGACCCCCCAGACCCCCCCCCTCCCTACACACGCAGAGAGGCAGACACTACACACCACACAACACACACACACACACACACACACACCACAAACACCCACTCACACACAAACGCACGCACACACACAAACACACTCGCACGCTCACACGCACGCACGCACGCACGCACGAGGCACGCACGCACAGAGGCACGCACACACACACACACACACACAACACACACACAACACACACACACACACACACGCACGCACGCACACACGCACGCGCACACACACACACACACACACACATGGGCAGACAAACACACGGACACACAACAAACACACACACACACACACACACACACACACAGAGGCAGACCCCCCCCCCCCCCCCCCCCCCCCGCCCTCTACACACACAGAGGCAGACACACACACACACACACACAGAGACAGAGGCACACACACACACACACACACACACACACACACACACACACACACACACGCATACACAGAGGCAGACCCCCCCCCCCCCCCCCACTCACACACACACAAGTAAGTAAGTAAGTAGTGCTGAGAGCGAGATTTCGGGAATCCCCGTCACTGAAAAAAGGAGTTGATGACCACGTGATCAGCAATCAACATGGCGTGCAGAACGATGTCGAAGACTGAGTAAGTCCGTGAAAAATGGACAAATCTAAAGAAGGAGTGGTCTTAGAGCTTAGCTGAGGGTTGCATTCGACTCAGCGCATCGAGGTTAGTGTAAAAACACCCTGTATGTTTTCATTTGAACGGCCGGGGAGTTTTAGTATACTAAACTCGACAATTACCGCTGTGCTGCATAGATTTGCTGTATGCAATAAATTTGACTTGCTTTCATGTACTTTCAGGCGATGAAGCCTTTTTACTGCTGTGAGTGTTGTAACAATTACCATCAATTTATTACTGTAGTCTATAACGATCAATGAAATTAGTTTCACATGCTAAAATTACAAATCATAGAACACAAACGCAGAATGTAGTTGCATCGCACCTACTACAGACACAATGTTATGCTCGTTTGACTACAGCTCCTGTAATATAAAAAGAGCATGAGCAATAAGTGTGAAGAAGATCGATCCTGTTATGGAATGCAGTGTAACATTATGTATAAAATGAGAGATAGGTAAACAGAAAATGTGAATGTATACTTACTTTGAAACACAACGAAACTTCAGCACGTGGCAATGTGGAACTTTTCCACAGGCTTCAGTGGCGGGAATGTGACGTCAGTAAACCACGCAGTACCTATATTTTGCACACGGCACTGTTCTGTCGAGCTCTTAGATGATGCTAGCACAGTGTGTGGAAACTTCCATTACTGAGTAGGGCTAAGCACGCATAGTTTCTTCTTTGGGAGTATGGGTGTGTGTGCACCCACGACGTACGGCCCGCATAGTTCCTTCTTTGGCAGTATGGGTGTGTGTGCACCCACGATGTACGGCCCGCACAGTTCCTTCTTTGGCAGTATGGGTGTGTGTGCACCCACGAAGTACAGGGAAGGTTATACGTTTTTTGTTGTTTGATTATTTGTTTATTTAAAGGCAAAATGGCATCATTTTTGGGTAGTACGTGCCCAGTCCCTTTACTAACAAAGTCATAAAATTTCAGTAAGATTGTATGCACAATAACTGAAATATGAAACATTAAATAAAAGTATGGGTGCATTTGCACCCACGGTGTACGGGAAGGGTTAACAAAGGAACTTATGACACATCTGTGTCTGGCAGCTCAGCCTCACAGACTACACTGCATGCAGGCACGCTGTCAAGCAGAAAGCAAGGATTTAGACAGGCTGGCAGCACAATGGTTTAAGACATCACAGCCTTTAGAGCTCTTTCTGAGGAAACACACAAAAGGCCCATCCTCTGTGTATGTGTGTGTGTGTGTGTGTGTGTGTTGTGTGTGTGTGTGTGTGTGTGTGTGTGTGTGTGTGTGTGTGTGCATGTACATGCAGCATGCGTGCTTGCGTGTGTGTCTGCAACAGTGATGCCACCAAAAATTACTGCAATAAAGTGCATTGTCAAAAAACAACTTTGTCAAACACACCAAAGTTTTGGGGGGAAGGAGGAGGGGGTTTGAGGGATTGAAACTAGTGAGGACTGCGTAAAATATGGCTAAGATGCTAGTGCTGACTGAGAAAGGAGGGAAAAGGGGAGGAGGGAGAGGGAGGGGGAGGGCAGACAACAGACAAAAGACATCAGAAAGTGATAAATCTGTCTCACGACCTGTCAATTCACTGAGCAGTTCACTTTAACACACATTCATTTCAAGATTAATAAAACACACCATTCTTCTGAACTGCAAAACTCTCTGTGTCACTCTTAGTCTTACAGACCTGTCAACAACACTGGGTCCTTTCAGGCTGAATCAGACCAAACGCAAGAGAAACTTGAATGGGTAGCTTCTGCTGTGTGCAACAGACACTGATGTTAAACTGACAGATCTATGACACTCATCAGTAGTGCTCTTCCCTCAGTCTCTCATAACAGCCACTTGCCATGAAGGATAACACACACTTATAACAGAGACAGAAAAGAGACAGGAGAAAAAACACAAAGGGAGAGGAAATGTCACAAAATGAACTAGTTCCAAATAGCTATGTGTCCATAAAGAGAATGAAAGTAAAATTGTATGCGTATCAGTTTGTATGATCATGTACATATGTGCAAGGTTTCACATCATGTACAAATGAGTGTTTATCACATACTGAAATTGAAAATCACACACTTGAAAAAAAGCAACAAAGTATGAACACAAAAAGAACATTGATCAAGAGGATGTGAATATTATACCTATGTTCCTAGCATGGGGATCTCGTTACTAACCCGATGAATTCAGTCCATAAAAACTGAAAGGGATGATTGTGTGCTAGCAAGAACATGTACATTATGGACGAGTGCCTCCCTTAACATATCCCTGTTCCGCAGCAGCAGTCAGCAGAGAGCTCACATAAAATATATACGAAGCAGAGATCTGTAATAAATGCCGCTTCATGGCTCATCCGCTCTCAACCGGCTTGGCCGGTCTCGGCGGGCCGACACCCAAAAGCTGGCATATTACAGTTTCTCTACTAAGCAAGACTTTAATCACCAAAAAATAACGATTATCTACAACATACATACAGTGTAGGATTATCCTTTTAATACCTAATTTACTAAACTTTTCAGATATAGTTTTGCTTAATCCTATTTTTTTTCCTGATCAATTTCAATAACATCGATTATTCACGCAAACATCATCAAATGGAGTCCTCGTCTATTCATTTGAATAAAACTACAGTCCTTTACTGTTCTCTAAAGTCTTTTAAAACTGAGTTATATTTTTGACATAAAATCCACACACTATCCCAGCATGTCTTCACTAAAAGCAGTTTTGATACAGTGTTTCTTTTTTTAACTATGTCTCTTCTGCCGAACAGTCATCTATAATATAATAGTGTCCTGCCGTTCCTTCAAACAATTATATAAAATGTTGTACTAAAACACTCACTCAGTTTATTGCTAGGATCACTAAATATATCATCATCATCTGTCCATATAAACCTTCTATCATGAAATGCTTGTTCCATTTAAGTGTTTGGAGAGAAAAACACAATATGATCAAAATTATAGCGATAACTGTTTTTGTAATAGGACGAGGATAAATATTGTTTTTCCCCACACCCAGCATGTCCACAAATCAATGAACATTGAGGAGTTTTGGTCCATAAAGTTTAACTGCTCCATTGTTTTATAAACAGGATTTAATCTAATCCATAATAATATTTATCCATACTTTCTGTCAAAACCTGTCAGTATAAAAAATCCTATGAGACCTAAAATGTGGTAAGAGAGAAAGCCAATTCAGTTCTGTAATTGTTTCGATTTAAGTCAACATTGGATTTTGTTGCTTGTTGTTATGAACCTAAATATCCTCACCATTGTGAAGAACGACTATGGTAACGTAAAGACGTTTAACCGTCCTAAGTTTTGCCATCACCACCCGGGACTGCGCCCGCTAAGATTAATTCAATGTCCTATTGTAGAGGTCCGTATCACTAACGCCCACAACCCCAATCCCTCCCACATCTCTTTACAGACAGAAATTTCAAATAACATTGTGAACGTGTCACCTAATTTTCTGCTTGGAAAGAACTGTAATTTTTTTGTAGAAGATTTCTTTAAAACCGTTTTCTCTTCTGTGGAGGATGTACTGTTTTTTTTTCCCATACGGCGTTAATTCCATTTCTTTCCGGCTATGGTGCGTGCTTGCTAAGACTTACATGAAAAGGGCAGAGTTGAATGCATTTCTGAAACTTTTTTGTCGGCTAAAAAATGTAAATGGTCTTATGAATCAATTGTATTTCCATTCTAATAGGGTTCTAAGTGCCATTTGAGGTCAGGTTTTCGAACTATTTTATATTCATACTGGCCAACATTATTTGCTTCTAGATGCGCAGTTGTTCCTAAGTTTTAGGAAACTTTTTGCTGTCGCCACCTCTTGCGTTTTATAATCAACATCTTTAGTGACCTCAAAACCATATCAAAGCGCCTATTTCACCGTTCTTTCAAAGTCCACAACGTCTGCAAGGTCTTTTAATTCTAAAGTTATACAACTCACAGCCTAAGCAACTCCTGATTCATCTGCCACCGACATTATTTTTTAGAACAACGTATTATTTTATTTCAAAACAATGTGCAGGTTATCACATTTCAACAACTTTTCCCAGCTTTGTCCTTTGATTTTTATATTAAATGATCCAACCCTCCCCGCAAACTAATCTTTTTAAACTGTATATATAGGAATTGTATAGATTTCCATAATCGCAATATGCAGCTTTCCCCTGACGGAAGAGCTCTTAAAACAGTGAGGGCCATCCATCATATAAGTTTTCATCAGTTTTTCCCCTCAGCTCATCCAAAAGTGGGGGGGGTATTATGATTAGGAGATATATGAATGTAATGCAAGATTAAGCGGACTTTCCCCTCATAAGTAGTTTTGCCTCGGTGTAACTCTAAATCTAGGAACATGCTGATTGGCATTAGTAAAGCCCTAACAATTTAGCTAGCTCGACTCAAAAAGGTAATGTACTACTTCATTTTCAGGTTTGAATGATCACATTGTTTTCAGATTTGCATTGTTAAGTTTGAGAGTAATGTCGAATGTTACTCATTTCTTCTTTTAGTGAGCAAACCCCCTAATAACCATCAGTATTGTTAACGGCTAACTAAAGTTCCTGCATTATTAAAATTTTTAAATCTTAATATTCTCCTTGGGATTCACTATATATTAAACCATACGACTTTGTAGACTTTTTAGAAGCGCAACCATTCTGCTTCCGCAATTGTTATTAATAGCATGTTCTAAAAACGAAGGAACGTCTTGAGTTTGTATTGTTTACAAACATTTTTAAAACAAATTAAAAATGAGTGCATTCAAATATACTAAAGATGCAAAAATATTACTGTTGGGCGCACTACAATCTTAAAAATATAGCAACTGATACTCTTGACATTTCCTGTGACCCAGACTGACACTTTTCATAAAAAGGAGAGTACTCCCTTGACAAATATCTTAACCCCCCCGTATTAAAAAAGACTACATCGCAAAGTGTGGTTCAGTCATCCGATGCAGTTTATCAGAACCAGTTTCAACTTTGCTGTGTTTTGTGCATCACTGGTCACAGTCGCTGTAGTATCGTATGCTGATCATTTAAAATCATTCCTGATCCTTTGGTGAGGTCATGAACAGATTTCATTTTTATTACACCTTCATAACGTAATTTGCTGAACTGCCGAGCTCCATTGCCAAATGACAAACCGTTTAATCCATTTAGGCAACAGAAATAGACATGAATGCTATTGAGAATAGGATCTGTAACGAATTCAATATAATGTTAAGCAGACTTAGACAAAAGTTGTATCATAATCATGGTCTAGGCACCCCTTATTTTTGGGGCGTGCACAGAAAGTGTTTTTTAATATAACTAAATGCTTGAATCTCCTTACAAATCTTTCTCTTCAGCGACAGCTGTTCACCTACAGGGACCGATATAGCAAGAGCAAAAACAGCATGGACAACATTTTATCCTTAACTCTTCTAGGGCCTAACCAAAGCAGGAATAGAAACGAATAAACGACTCTGTTCGTTACTTACGTTTGGTGTTTGGCTAGTCGGCAAGCACAGACAAGGTAGAGCATAAACTGATCCTTCTACTGCTTTGACCACAAAAACAATACTTTAGCAAATTAAGATGGACGCCATTAATTCTACAGCTTGATTTACCTTCAAGTATTAAAAGATACCAAACAGTTTTACAATACCTGCGAAGGGGGTGGAGTAGACATTTGCTGTTGGCGACTGGTTTATACAAGCAACCTTCTACCCACAGACACCAATAGGAACAATAATAAACTACAACAATGAAAATCCTTGTGCAGCATGACAGAAAGTTCGGAAAAATGACATAAATGTCTGAGCCAGTAATATTGCAAGCATAAACAACACCCAATGAATAAGTCATCCAATCCTCTAGCCCAAAGCCCGAAGGCCGTTGAAGAAGTCAAAAAAAAATAAAGACGCATGAATATGAACAAGACAGCACTTTGTGCTTGGATTAACTGCCTAGGATTACTTGGTCTTAAATTTTACTAAAATTAACCCGACTATTTAGAAACAATGTCCATAAGTGCACGGCCATAAAACCAACTACTTTGCCTGCAGTAGACCAAAGCCAGCTAACGACACCTCCTAATAACCCGGTAAAGAGACTAAAGCTTTACTGGCTAATTTTTTAATAAACCTGCAAGAGAATCAAGCTGTTTTTACCCCATGATTTATCAGGAGGCGAGGTGGCGATGGCGGTGGGGCACTGGACTTTGACCACCCGCCGCCTTTAATAGCCGATTACCATTGACTTATTGCAACCAGGCTGGTTATAACGCTTACTAATGTGACTCCTGCTCTCTAAACAGTGTTCTTATTCTTCTGCTAGTGGTTGTGACTTCATATAAAATTCTTTGGATAGTTTCTCTTAATTCTGCTCACTTGAGATTCGCATTGTTCTCGGATTTAGTAGACAACGCTTCAGTCTTGCTGATCTCTCTAGTTCAAGGATCTTTTAAGTCTTTGGATATTACTTTCTTTAATATCATGCCCCAATTGGCGTCATCACCTCAACGAGTTTTTCTTTTTCTCTTTTATATGTCTCATCAATTTCACCTCGTTTTTGCTAAATTGTTTGTTAATTCGCCTCTGATCCTTCTCAAACAATGATCAAGGCCGCTATTTCCCGCATAGGCAATGGGGAATCATTAATTGTTTTTAATGCTGTTTCATCGGAGGGAAAACTGGTTTCTTGCTTCTATTAATTCACCCGTTGTTTGACTAAATCTTTAAGTTCATGATTTGTATTGGTTAGCTGTTTGGAAGTTCTTGCAGTTGGTTTTGAAGTTTAGCAACTGCAACCCTATCAATTTTGGTTTAGCAATGCCCAAGGCGATTTGAACGCTCTCAGGAGTCATTGTCTAATTGTACCATGGCATAAAACTTTAATGGTCTCGTTTAGTTGTAAGCTGGAACGCGTTGTCCTTGGTCGCTTCTTAACAAACAAATGGCCCATCGATCTATACTTCAAATCATTAGGGTCCTATAAATTCGGGGGGTTCTAAGTCCTAAACTTTTGTAAAATGGCTCCGACCGAACTTTCTGTTAATTCACGCCCGCAATGGAGGCCGCTAGCGATGCTGTGTCCATTTCACTCAGTCGTCTCCAGGAATCAAACATCATAATCTACGTCACCTTCAATGCCAGCCATGATTTCTTAATAATAAAACATTTTATTTGTTTATAAAAAAATGGTCACAACATATGGCTCGCTTTCTTGACCCGCATAGAAGACTGAAAGAACCCTTTGGCGTGAAGGCAAATAAGCGGAATATTAACTGTCCAAATAATCCATCTACTAATTGATGCGGATCAAAATCTTACTGTCAGAATTTCCAGACCTAGAGCAGATGAAGTGATTGTGCCAGGCCTCTGCCGTCTTACTTTCAAATATAAACTCGCTTCAACCAACAGACCCAAAACAGGACAGTTGTACAGAATCTGGCGGGCAATTCGATAAGAAAATTTCTATAAAACTTGAGGGTCAAGAAATAATTTCTTTACACAATGCAGACATATTTTTAGCCTATCTGATCTATGGCTAACCGAGAAAGAAAGGCTGATCTTGCGTTTCAAGAATCGAAAAAGAAGAAGCACAAAAACATAGAATAGCGCCGCAAACGCTACAGACGGCAAAAGGTTTGTAGCCGTAAGTAATGCGTAGGAAATCGCTTTCATCCCCCAAGATTTTGAGTTGTAAAAGCGCATGCCCCATACTTTCAAGGAGCATTAAAAGACAGATTGTCATATAACAACTTTTAATGACTACAAATATGTTTTAATATATCTACAGACACCAAAGCAAAGAAGCGCATATCTGACATCTCGTTAGAGTTTGACGTTGTTAGCAACCCTAATTAGCAAGGCTAATTGAGCAACAAATATCAGTCAAAATTAGCAATATAATACGAATGAGTGATCTCATTCTAAATATCCTAAAAGCAGGGCCGACACTATATGGAATTTATAGTATTTTTAAGTGCCACAGCAAGATCGCTTAAGGTAATATTATTCTGTGTGAAGATGAAGGACCTTCGAAAGACAAACTGAAAATTTTATTACATCCTAAAAAAACAAAAGTGCAATGTACAATTGAGGGTAGTCCAAACTCACATCTACCTAGCGCTTAAACCTTATCAGCATTTGATGAATAAGACAACTGTTTGGAGGCGGGAGGTGTATAATCCGACAGTTGACCTTGTATTCTAAAGATCTACATCTTCCCCAGTGTTAGACTTGATCATTAGTTTAACAACGAATACGGTTAAGGATTGACCTAAGAACGCCAGAGAAAAATCAGTACATGGAAGCGGGAGAACTGTATAGAGACATAATAAACCTTCAAATTGATAAAAGAAAAAGAAGTCGATAAACCGCTTAAATGTAATATTTTGTTTATAATAAGATGATGCCGCAGCTGAATATTCAAGATAACAGATTAAGAAAATATACATTACTAAAATTTTTCATTTTTAAAAAAGCATGCCCACTCAAGTTATCCAAAAGTGCCTACAGAACCTGAGTCGCAAGAGTAAGAGATAGTAAACCCCGCCGCATAAAAACCTACAGATTACAAACATTACCGCAAATGCAACAAAAACTATAGCAGGACCTTTTCAAAATACAGACAAACCCCCAAACCGAAGGTATTCTGCTGCCTTTAATGCTGGATACCTATGTTTAAACTGCGGAGCGATCGACTATAAGCGCTGTATCGGCAGAACGAGGTAGGCCTCTAAGCAACAGGCCAAGGCACACCCCGCCGCTTTACCTTCTAGGCGTTGTCATTAAGCTCTTGGCCTATGTTCATTAAGCTGTAGTGCAGCAGCAAAAAAATAAAAACTAAACTCCAAAAGCACACAGCTATGTTTCTACTAATAACAGCTAAACTTATTCCTTTAAGCTGATTATAAATAAAGCACTAGCTGACTAAAATAAATAAAAAAATATTATAATATAACATTTATTATTCGTTGGGGAGGGATTCAAGGAGTGGTAAAGAATTTTAAGTGGGGTACGTTTATAACAGGCAGGGGATGTGTTGTGTATGACGGGGAGCTATAGACATTCTATGTTGGGTGGGGTATTCTTGGGGCCAAAGTGGAATGGGATGGGGGGGGGAAAATTTGTCTAGGGGGTACTGCAAGACACCGTGCTGATAAAAAAGAATGTTGGTAAAAAAAGTAAACGAAACATTAAACTCTGTTCTATACAGCTCACATAACAACCCCAAAGGGCGTTTATTCTTTAGTTTTTATGATTCCATGCACAAAAGACCGTTGATATTGATTAATATTTTATTTTGATTTAAATAAATATTTTGAGTTTAGAAAAGAAACTCAGCATGGATAATTATATGAACGGAACCAGACAATTTTTTTGAAGCAATGCAAGAGATTTATCAAGAGCACTGAATGATATTGATTTAGAAGTCATTAATCCAGCAAACGTACAGGTAAGGTTGTTGCATGCTATTTCTCAAGTTTCCGGTAAACTAAACAATAACGCCCGCCATTAAAGGTAATGTTAGCTGTTTTAATCGACTATATAACAATAAATGAAGAAAATCAAAAGTCTGGGTCTCAACTAAACGCAGGTTATTCTCATGAATAATGACGTAACGCCGGTTGGGCAGACGAACTGCTTACACAGTTTAATGTGGCCGCTGAAGAAGCCAAAATGAGAGCTCTTGTTTGGTCAGAGGCGAAGTCCTAGAGATCAAGAATAAAACAGGCTATTTGATCCAATGTAGGCAAATCATACATTCCACTACCTCCATCCGCATTAGTCGCAAAAAAAGCAGTTTTAAACAAAAGATTATTCAGACAACAAGATGTTTATGTGTTTGATTCTCGCAAGGTTGCATCACTTCAGTTGCTTAAAAACGGCAGAGAGAGGTATCAACCAATGACCCTTACATCAATGACTTAACTTTAGTGAATTATCCTTTCGCTGTTAGCGGGATTCCTTGATCATTTTGAAGAACCAACAAACCCATAACTGTTTAATGTAATACACATGGGATGAAGAAACAAAATCTACTACCCATTAAAGTGTCCAAGAACATCCACAACGATTGTCGATCCAGACAAAATCATGTTGACTTACACTGATGTTTTCACCAGCGGGGTACGCATTACACATTAATACGAACAATGATAGATATTGGCGGAGAGGGGGCGGGGGTATAGGGGGGGGCGAGGAGAGTGGGCGATGGACCAGGGGTGGAGGGGGGGGGGGGAAACAAGAATGGGTGCTGGGGTAGGAAAATGGTTTGAGAGCAAGAATTCCATTCACGTTAAAGCGGCGATTGGAACATAAGAAAAGCACTGTAATCCCACGGACCAGTTGGAATGTAATAGCAGAGGGGAAATTACGCCCCAGAAGGCAGTAAAGTTAGTTTTAAGAACGGGAAAAAACTGCAAATTCTCCATAGTTGTTTACGCAGACTTGAAATCACTCAATGTTCCTATGAAGGGCCAGCGCCACAAAACTTCGAAAAACAGTGCTTAAAGATTAATCACCAAATTTGTCAATTTCCTTCGATATTGTCAGGTTCATTGGCGCACATTCCAGAGCAGAATTATACAGAGACCAAATGCGGCTAGAAGATTTTTACAGCGCATCAGCAAGTGCGTAATGACTGTACTAATAATCTAAACTTATCAGAAATCATAAAGACCCGAAAGACCAACAACATATAAATCAGCACACATTGTTTGGATTGGGCTTAGAACTCAGTGAGGAATCCAATCCGACAGTAAGAGACCATGACACAATAGTGAAATTCAGAGGAGCAGCACATAGTAAATGCAATCATCAACAAAAGTTGAGAACCAAAGACATGGAAGCTGCCTGTATTCTTTCATAACTTGCGAGTTACGACTCTCACCTTATATGCGAGACAGTTAAACTAGACATCAGGTTCATGCATGCACAGTCAACGAAAAGTACATGTTTTCACTTTAAATAACAATGTTCCTTATTATGACTCTAGCAGCCACATGATGGATCATTATAGTCACTAGCTAATGTCCTTAAAAGTCCTGCCCAATCACGTGAAGAAATATTTTGACCCTACTCTCGTTTAGAAAGGGTCGTTCCCACTTATGGAATACATGAACAGTTGGTAAAAGGTTGACGAAGATACACTCCTCCTAAAGCCGCGTTCTTTACTCGTCTTAGAGGAAAGGAAACAGCGATACAGATTAACCAGCATGCTCAAGATGCGTAGAGGCAAAAGTTAGATTGTAAAACATGGGACTATCATGACTCCAGCCCCCCCACTTAGATGGCTGATGTATTGTTTTGTTGGCGGACGTCTTTGAAAATTATAGAAAGACCTGCCATGAAACATTATAGCCTGGATCCTGCTCATACAATTCTGCGCCCCGGGAAATGAGTGTGGGGATGCTATTTCTTAAAGTTTACTGGGAGTAAAGGAGTGATTTAATGTCTTACCTACCAAATGATTCAGATGAATGAAAACGGATTGCGGGGAGGAATTAGTATGGCGTCGCAACATTACTGTAAAGCCAACAACAAATACGTTGGACGACTATGATCCAAGTAAAAGGTCTAACATCTCATGTATTTAGACCAAACATCTAGTAATGGATGGGCTATGGCGCAATCACATCCATTACGCAACTTTAAAATTTACACAGAAGACAATCCGAAAAACCATTCAAAAAGGCATTAACGTGGGTTGGGCAATTTTTGACGTCAGATCAACAGCGTGAACATCTAGAAGTTGACTTAGAATATCTCCTGAACTCCATGACCTGCAGAAGACGTAACCCATTGGCAGCAGAAAGTCTAAGAAGACATCCAAGAGAGCCCCAAAACTTGTGCCTAATCTTCGCGGCAAAAAAAATTATGACTGTCATTACAGACTTCTACAATATTATTTAAGACATTGTTTAAAGGTTAACAGCTGTCTTCGTATATTTTCTTTCGATCAAGAACATTCCATGAAACCATACATAATGAAGAACACCGATCTCAGAACTAAATCCACAGATAGTGCTTCCAGAAAAAGACTTTTTCAAGCGAGCACAACAAGCTGATTGGAAAGACTATGTAGAATCCCACAGCCAAAGAGTTTGATTGGTCACCAAGAGACTAAGCAATTAAGCTGACTTCCAAAACCTAATTATCAGGACTTCAGAAGATTTCATTATTCACTATTTGCATAAAGATGAAAAAAAAGATGATCAAATTAGACAACCCATTTATTGGGTTTACTGTTTTAGAATTATCAAAGCTTTGATGTAAGAATTTCTTTATGACTACTTTAAACCCATGTATCCAGAGTCCAGAGTGCTTTACAAGATACAGATAGATTTGTTAAGATACCCTACTGAGACATCTATAAAGACATGGAAACCGAAGTGGCTAAAGGACAAAGCGGGATGTATGACACATCCTATTACCCTAAAGATTCGCCTTGCATTCAATTACTAATAAGAAGGGTTTTAGGAAAAGAGAAGATGAAAATAACTGGAAGGTGATCAGGAGAATGTGGGGTTAGGTATAAAAACTGTACAGTATTTCGACCAGGAGAAAACAATTAAGAAAGCAAAGGGAATATCCCGAAGTGTTGTGCAGTCGAGCATATACACATGACCAACTACACAGAAGCATGGTATGGCAATAAAGACTTTTCCATCATGACAACGTAAAACTGCGATCTAATCTACATGAGATCAACACAACTGTTTGTAACAAAGAAGTCATTAGGGATAGAGAAAAACACAAAACGGTGGTAAGTTAATCCAGAGTTTTCATATGCAATCGGCACTGTAGAACGGCATAATTAGAATACATACTTCGGGTTTAATATTTTTCATCAACTTTTTATTATAAGATCAATCAACGCTTCATCCAATACATATAAAACTATTCTCATGTTTGCTAGATGCGTTCGAAAATTTTTATTTTATTATTTCAAGATATTCTTTTTCCCAATTTGGGTGTTTGAGTTGTAGGATCTGGAGGATTATAGCATGCATTGATTAATCATGAAATGTTCCCCCAATAGGCATTATCACGCATCAAATATTCCCGAATCATTTTCAAGGTCTCTTCCTTTAACCATTCTATGTTTCATTCAGCACTTACCCTTCTAGCGCTTTCATTTTAAACTCAAATATATTACTCAATTATAAAATCGGAACTGTGTCTGGTGGATTAACTGCAGTTTTCTTCATTCACAAAAGATCTTTGAGAGCTGGTTGTTTTGTTGTGGTCAGTTTCCTCCGTAACTAATACACGGGCGGATTCATCTTTACAATTTCTTTTTTTTCATATGATCAACACCCCAAAAACCGATCTTTGCCCTGAGCGATGCCCCCTTCTCCCCCCCGGGTAAATAAAGGTACCTTACTTTCAAACCAAATGGAAATTTTTTGCTGATGAAGACCCCCTTTCACAACATCATTGTTTTTTTTTTTGATTGCTGTACTGTTTTAGCCCTTTAATTTTTCATTATTCATTCCGAAAACGAGGCATCTTCAAACCCCTTCTGTGTTGCAAAATTATCAAAAAGCTCCGGATACTGGTAAAAAAAAAGTTTTGCTGTTTGTTAAAGTTTTCAACTAAACCCTGTGACGTAACTCCGGGAAATCCTCTTCTAATGAAACTCTATGTTTAACAAAAATTTGATTCACTTGGCCTTTAAATTTTTTTCCCATCATCAACTTGAATCATGCGGGATAAGTTAAGGGGCCCTTGGTAATATTTTGTATGCAACACAACAGCAAGGCCCCTTTTTTGTTTTAAGGGTTCTGCATTTTTGTACTTGAAGCTTGCCAATGACGGATGCGTACTTAAATCTTTTTCTCTAATCGTATCAGGGGGGTAAATATAAAGATCCTTTTAGGGTGCTTTGGGAGTTTTTTGACAAAGTGTGGCCGTTTTCTCTAGGCCGGGTAAATAATTCCCAAAATCGCTTTTTTAGATAACCATTCCTTTCTTTTTTGTTCACTGAATCCACTGCTGGCTTACTTTTTTTTTTTGCCGTGTTTCCCTTTCCAATATCCTTTTGGGGCGAATAATAAAATTTTTTTCATTTTTATTCAGCCAATATTATGGCACAAAATACACAAAAGGGCATACCAAAGATAACAAACACGATTTCTTGATCTTTTGTTTTTCTATGGGGGAAAAAAGTCACTGACCACCCCGGGCGAAGTGGGGGTTTGCGTCGCGACTCCCGCTGGGGGGTCGGGGTTCAATCCCATCAGACATTTTGGGTTTTTTTTTGCCCCCACCGCCCACCCAGATTGATTCTGGGGGACTCAGTTGGGGAAACTGGGGCCACCAGTCGAGTTTCACCACTTAATGGATGCGTTTCTAAGTGTTGCTCAAATTTCCCGACCCAAAACGCAGGGGCCTTATCTCTCGGCCTGGTTTACGCCGGAATATTAGAAAGGAAGCGTAGATAAGCCCTTCATTTTTGTCTCAGACCGAAATGGGAAACCGAGCAACACTTTAAACTCCTCATTTCACAATCACATTAAAAAAAAATTTTCTCAAAATTTTGTGGCCCTTTTTTGCCCTGCTCTCATGGGGACCTCAAATTTTGGTCCCTTCCCCCCGCTGTGGGGCCTTTGGTTTTTGGGTTTTGTCGGGGGCACCGATCGGCGATCCATGGGGGCTGTCGTTGGGCGGGCTGGGGGCGCCCTCCGAGGAGAGCCCCCACGCCGGGTCCGCGACTAAGCAATTTTTGCGTCAGTAGGGCTTAGAGGGTGTCCCGCGTAGTTAGATCAGAACAGGCGCCACTGAACCCCACCGAAGTGACTCGGGAGCAGTGCAGTGTCTCCTCCGGTGGGTTGCCTTGACTGCTCCCTATGGACTGCCGTGCCGGGCTGCGGCGGGGCCGACCGGGCTGTGGCTGTGGGCGGGTGTCGAATGAGCGGCGTGGGTGCACTGCCTCTGAGGTGGCGCAGAGGTTGGGACAGCAAAAAAAAAAAAAAAAAAAAAAAAAGTCACTGAATTTTGGTGGGGGCAATGTTTCGATTGGTTTGCCCGTTACTAGATAATACTCTTTTATTGCCTGTCAACATCTTTAAATGTGTAAGCTGCATGTCCCTGTTTTTTCAGGGTGTTATTAAAAAATCTAACTGCTCAATTCTCTGCTTTTCATAGTGTCTTGTGCAGCTGCTAGTTGCTCCACAGCTTTGTTATGTCTTTTTCTCTCACCGTCGTCCCGTAGTTTACTAAACGCGTAATTACTTCCGCTAAAAGCAAGCGCATTCACCACAGCGCCACCTATCATCATTACGAGTGAAGCCATTTTTTATAAACGGATTTTTATTTTACATATTAATACTGTCTGGAATTATTCCTTGCTTAACTAGAAAATCTTTCGTAGCAAACGAAGCTGCAATGATAGCAATTAGCTTTGCTGAATCCTCAAAGCCTAGCTTGCCAAGATCGCTGGTTTTATTTTTAACAGGCTTTACCAAGCATTGTGTATCCTATACTTAGACCTCCAATAACAGCAGAATGGTATACAAGGTTGGCAACAGTTTTTTTCAGCGCTCATTTTTAAAAAATAAAATAATAATAATTAATAAAAACATGAACACCGATGATCTATTAAACCTTCCTGAACTTATGATTACAAATGACCAGGTTGATGAGCAAGCTATAATGCCCAAAAAGGAAAGACTGTATTCTTTGGCGGCATGTGGAAAAACAAAACAGTTCCTTGGAACTGAATTCAGCATAGAACAGATTCAACAGATGTCGCCGCAAGACATTATAAAGTATCATAACAGTATGAAGCCACTTGGATCGAGAATGGTAAAAAGTGTTGGGCAAACGGTTTCTTAGTTTGTACACTAAACTAGTCAGCAGATTTGCCCCCATTGATTCTGAACAAGATTTTATGTATGATTTAATGCAGGATCCCAGTTTTAACAAGTCATTAGAGTCTCTAGGATGTGATCTGTATTACAGATTTGGAACATTGTTATCGCCCTTAATCATGGATTAATTACTTTTAATCATATAGATTTTATTTCCTTCAAATGAACGAGCCAGAAAATCAGCAGAATCAGAAAACACTGAATCAGGTGAAAGTGGTCACTAAAACACCTCATCCTGGACGCATTGCGGCAGGAAAAAATTAGCTGAGTGGAACAAACAAAAAAAATTACAGTTACAGAATATAACTCATCATGAAAACATAACACCGCCAACGCCAACAGTTGATTCAATGCCAGCTATAAAAAACTCCATATGATTCAAGACCTACAGCGCCAAAGTCTTCATGGAATATTGAACTTAAAACTGTTGCCATTTTGGCGCCCTTGCTGCTGTTGGGGGCGGTTATTACGGTTATAAAGTATATAAACAAAGACACCAAGAACCAAAGTCCAAACAATCTCAACCACTAAATACAAAAGACGAACACAACAGCACGCCATGAACGCCAACAACAAAAGATCATTTTGATCCATTTTCAGATGCAATAATATTTAAAATTTTTTGATAAAAATAGATCATGGCGTATTATAAAATGATAAAGTCAATAAATAAAGACATGGAGTCTAATAAAGACATTTCCATAGACCTGAATTGTAATCAATGCGTTGCTTAGGATGTAAGAACTTCATTAAGATCTATGCCGACCGATTTCGCGCAGAGAACGCTGAGCAAGACACCTCAGCGATGACGCGTTTTTTGAGGCGTGTGTGTACTATATTAGACATCTACTATTTAAGATAAAAACATAGATTGTCTTTTTTTTTTTTTTTTTTGATAATTATAGATAACTTAAATAAGAACTTGGTTGTACTTAGAGGATGACTTAGTTATGATCTTAGGTTAAACTTGAGTAAGAACTTGAGGATGACTTGAGGACGACTTGAGTAAGAACTTAGAAGTGACTTGGGGTGACTGAGGATGACTTGAGTAAGAACTTGGGATGACTTGAGGATGACTTGAGGACAACTTAAGAAGAACTTAGAAGTGACTTGGGGTGACTTGAGTTAAGAACTTAGAAGTGACTTGAGTGTGTGCATGTGTGGGTGGGGTGGGGGCGTGCGTGCGTAGGGTGGGACAAAACACACATTACACACAAACAAACAACAAACACAAACACAAACAAACAACAAACAAACACACATAGACAGGACAGTGCTATGTGGGAAAGTGAAGGGGGCTTTTTGTGGTTCAACTTGAACGTCGTAAATTCGAGACAGCCGCTAAAAAGCGCTTATCAGAGTCTGAATCAATAATCACAAGATCTCTTCAAAGTTCTGTCAGCGGCCGTCTGAATAGACAGCCTAAAGCAGGTGAATAGGCGAAGCGTTGAAGCAGGTGAATAGGTGAAGCGTTTGAAGCAGCCAAACCACAACAGCAAAAGCCAGGGGCAGAAGTGAGAATGTCAGCAGGTAGGCTACCGCTCACGCGTGAGTGGTTCTATTTTTAGGCTGTGCTTCGGCTGTTGCCTTCCACCGTTCGCGCGTGAGCGGTTTACTGGGATTGCTGGAGTTCGCTTGACTTGCTATGTGCGGATCTTGTTTCCAGTACTGTGCAAATTCTTGCACTTGCAGCATGGCTTTGATTTCATTCAGCTTGCCAGAAATAAAACGAAAGGAAGGCCCACAGCATAAAACCCTGCGTATCCAAAAAGAACACTTGCAACGGCACGTAATTTTCGTGCGTGAACATCGGAATACCCGGTTTTTTCTTTCAACCAAACAGCCCATGTTCCTTCGATTCTCCCTTCTTTCCTTTCATTTTCCTGCCATTGTTTACACAAAATCAAGAAGTTACCGAACTGAACGTAAATTAACAAGGACTGTGCATCTTGCCTCCTCAAATTTCTCATCCCTTTTGTAGTCTTTCTACAATTTCAGCTTCATTTGCTGTTTCAGAAAATATCTGATCAGTAAAAGCTTCTCTGGAAATAGCTGATTGAACGTCAGCCTGATTTGCCATAAGATAGTTTATGTAATTCTTGTGGCGTTGAAAGATCTGTTCTCCTTTTTTTTGTCTCCTTTCTTTTCTTTTAACATTGCTCAAGCTTTCTTTTAGGCTTCTGTGGCAAATCCTGTGGTCCTTCCCTTTTAATCTTTTCAATTATTTCTGTCATTTTTTTAAAGTAGTCTTGATTCTCTTGCAAAATAAGCATTTCTTCCTCTGTCCACAATTCCGTTGGTGTTGGCGGTGGTAACGGAAGATTTGAGCTTGTTGAAAAGTAGAATCGTGATCCATGCCAGGTAGAATTAAGTTGACGGCTGTGTTGAGAAATCTAATAGATTTTGATGAGCAACTTGCGATTCCAGAATTTCTCTCTCTAATTCTGAAGAAATGCTGTCTTGAGACATAAATACTTCTGGTAAAATCACTTCTCTCACAGAAAACGCACAACACGTCTTCACAGATCACACCAGCAAGGGAAATGACAAGACAACTAAGGCCGGTTGCCAACGTCAACAACAGTGCTGGGGCGGATGTGACGTCTTTTTACTATCACATGATTAAATCTTGACTTATGATAGGAGAATGTAAGAAACATGTCTATTATTGTTTTACCTCAGGCGGGAATGACTGAGCAAAATCCTTTCAGCCACTTATAGAAATCTCGCTATTCAGAACTGCAGGCAATAGAAATCGATCGCTATTCATAACTGCTGACTGGCTTTACAAATCCAACGGTGCACGAGTGGAGACCGCTAGCTTTGCTCTGAATGCTTCTATTGAAATCTCTGGGGAGTGCCGCGCTTCACTGCATGCCTTTAAAAAACAACCTGCATAAGCCAATCTCTCTCACCTGCAGTGTGTGTGTGGATTTTATGTCAGAAATATAACTCAGTTTTAAAAGACTTTAGAGAACAGTTAAAGACTGTAGTTTTATTTCACATGAAAGACAGAGACTCATTTGATGAATGTTTGCGCGAAAATGATGTTATTGAGAATGATCAGGAAAACAAAGGATTAAGCAAAAACTAAAATCTGAAAAGTTTTGTAAATTAGTATTGAAAACGGACAACCCAACACAGTATGCATGTTTGTAGGGTCGTTATTTTTTTGGTTATTAAAGTCATGCTTAGTAGAGAACTGTAATATGCCGCTTTTGGAGTCGCCCGCCCGAGACCGGCCAAGGCCGGTTGAGAGCGGGTGAGCCAGAAGCGGCATATTACAGTTCTCTGAAGCGAAACGCTGATTGGTTCTTGAAATCTGCTCTCCTTTTGCACTAGAGTGAAATGCAAAGAAATGCAGGCACATCAGACTAAGGCAACAGTTTCAAAAATAACCACATACAATAAAACATAAAACTTTGTTGAAATTCAGGTTTTTCCTATCATCACAACCAGAAATCTTGCCCAAAAATAGACTGACAAAACCATCAGTGCTGATTTGACATCAGCAGAGGTGACCCACAACAAGGATTTTCCACAGGCTGAAGTATCCCTCTATGAACTTGATGTGCTAAATTTGAAAACTTGATGAATCTTGCACTTTTTTTCACCATAGTTGAATCTGGAAACTTTCAGTGATCAGCATTTATTTTGCCATCAAAAAAAAAACCAAGAGTTTGTTTCTTACCGCCAATGACATTGACAAACAAAGCACATGACAAGACACGATGCATTTCAACCACTAGGGTCTTCATCAGGCGAAAAAATAAATCACATTTAACATTTGGGACAGTACAAAGAACGAAAAACGAAAAAAAAAGAACGAAAAATGACTCATCCGTTGCAACAACAACCCACTAATATATTCCACAAAATCACACACACACCCACACCACACTAACTTGCAACACACACACACACACACACACACACACACACACACACACACACACACATTTTTCCCCCTTCCCCACTGACCACTTCTTTTCCTTTGTCCACATTGTACCTTGTATCTCATGATCACCCCTCGACATACAGGTATGCTTGGATGTATGCACATGTGGTTGTTGGTGTGTGTGTATGTGTGTGTGTGTGTGTGTGTGTGTGTGTGTGTGTGTGTGTGTGTTCCCAATATATGACCACCATCATCATTACATTATTACCACCACTCATAAGATACCCTATGTATAACCCCTCTCCTTTTTTTTTTTCCTTTTTTTTTTTCACCTCACCCCCCCCCCCCCCCCCCCCCCCCCCGATCATACCTTATCACCCATTTATCTTCCATCCCCTTCCCTCCCTAACATTACCCACACACCTTCTCAACTACCCACGCATAACTACCACTACCTCTTTCATCACCCAACGAAATCATTTATTTTATTCACCCAAACTTTTTTTTTTTTTTTTTTTTCCTTACCATTATTATCTATCCACCATTACCACAACCATCACAAAGATATCACACCATCCCAATAAACTAGACACACAACCCTATCATATCGCACACACACACCTCCCCCTACGCAACCCCCCCCCCCCCCCCCCCCCTTTTCCTCTCCCATAATCCCCCATGTCATTTCCGCTTACCGGCTATTCTTCCCACCACATGGACAACAACGGAGGAGTCATTTTTCGTTCTTTTTTTCGTTTTTCGTTCTTTGTTTGTACTGTCCCAAATGTTAAATGTGATTTATTTTTTCGCCTGAAGAAGACCCTAGTGGTTGAAATGCATCGTGTCTTGTCATGTGCTTTGTTTGTCAATGTCATTGGCGGTAAGAAACAAACTCCATTTCTAAATTTTACTTCGTTCGCCGCCATCAGTCACTCCATTTTGAAAAATTATGCCATCAAAACGTCTATGTAATACCAACCATCTCTGTACTTCAAAATCAAATCATCGCTGTCTGGCAGCAAACTCATGACAACTGCCAGAGAAGTTCAATTTTGCAGTCCATGATTAACACAGCCCAGCTAATGGTTAAAACAATAATAAATAACTAAATAAATAAATAGTGACACACAATCAATGACAACACACACACACACACACACACACACACACACACACACACACACACACACACACACACATCTTTCAATAAAATATAGCAGAATGGTCTGCATGTCGAAAATGCTTATTTTGTTGTGAATACAAAAAATTTGGGAAAAAAAAATGAATGGGGGTATGAAAACCCTTGCATCTTTAATGATGTGAATCCCTGTATATAACATGTAGGAAAGTGTGTGTGTGTGTGTGTGTGTGTGTGTGTGTGTGATACATGCATGTGTGATGCCTCCATAAGTTGTGTGTTTGAGCATTAAGTGATGCAGTTTTTTAAAAAAAAATTTAATCTCTTTTCAACATAACATCAGAACTTAAAATCTCAATCGAGTCAATGTTTGGAAAGATATGGTTGGCAGATCAATGCACTGATCACATTACATTATTCTCAACTGTTCTCCCCACTTCTCTACAGGATCAAGTGCACTTTGTTCGGTGATAGGAATTTCACTGAACGTATCATACTAACCTCATCATAATGACTGATGTTACGCTTTGAGCATTTACATAAATGCTTGTCGGCTGCTCAGCAGACTTAACTCCTACTAACTCGGTTACTCACTAATTGCACTTACTCGTCTCTCTCACTCATTGTGACTGTTGGAACTGATACGATACAGATGAATCATGAAAGTGAAACTGAAAGTCTGTTCACCCTTGGAGAATATGAACACAAAAAACAATAATACGGACAAATAAACTCAAGACTCTACATAAGTGCAGAAATATAAAAAGCAGCACTGGATTTGTTGTACTGAACTTGTCTAAAATCACCCCAATCATACTTACTTGTCTGTTCGGAACCCAAAAGCAAACTGCTACGAAATAAGACAGGAAGCCGGCGAAATGTCTTTTTACTGGAAACTGAAGATTACGCAACACTGGTCAATAGGAAACACGGACTCATCTGGATCTGGATCTGGAACAATACGTCGCAGAAGCCAATCAACGGCTATAAACGCGACATCTGCTTCTTCTGCCTCTACATCTTGACGATCAGTATCAATATTGATATTCTGGTGATTCTGTCGTTTTTGCGGACTGTTGCACTGGGCAGCACTACCTTCAGTGTACGACCCAGAATGCCTAGACTAAACTGTTCAATAAGTGATCTGATTGGGGATGGAATTTCACCCCGAAGAATGTGATGTCCTTACCTGCTCAATATCAAGAAACCCAATCAACTTCAACTACAAACTTAAAGGACATACCCTGGACCATGTCGACAGCTCGAAATACCTTGGCGTCGACATAAGAAGTGACCTCAACTGGAAAGACCACGTTACAAGAGTCACTAACAAGGCCAACAGCATGGTAGGCTTCCTGAAAAGAAACCTGAAGATCTCCAATAAAGCCACCAAAATTAATGCTTACCTAACACTGGTACGCCCTCACCTGGAGTATTGCTCAACAGTGTGGAGTCCGTACAAGATCTGGAATGGGAACCCCTTGAAGCACGAAGAAACAGGCAGAGGCTAACCTTTATGTACAAGATCGTCAATGGCGCTGTAGACATACCCCCTGACAAATTCCTCAAGAAAGGATCTGCCAAAACCAGATCAAACCACAACCACAAATTTGCCCATCTGGGCACTTCCTCTGACCCATACAAGTACAGCTTCTTCCCATCAACCATCCCAGCCTGGAACTCCCTGCCTGCAACAGCAGCAGAGGCTCCCTCCTTGGTATCATTCAAGAGGGAGCTGAACAAAATCCCAGCCTAGACCCCTATCCCAACTAGCCGAACAGTAAATGATGGGCAGGGTTGTGCCAGTCCAGGTCATGACCTGGGGGTCGCCACGATTACCGGGTAAGCCTCCCCAGATACTAATTAGGCCAGTTGAGTCCCCTTTTTTTTTTTTTTTTTTTTTTTTGCCTGCAGCAACACGCTGCCCCGGAGCTGAACTCAAGGGTATGCGGTCGGGGTACTAAGGCGATTTTGCATCTCTTTAGCTATCTTTTCGTTGTCCCTATTAGATCTTTGTTTATTTTATCCCACGCCTCTGTGCACACAGGTCAATAATAGTCAACAATGACGGCTGACCTACAATTTTGAAGATTTGAAGATTGAAGATTTGCGCCATCCTCAAACCACCCAGGCCAGTCAGTTTTCAGTTTTGAGAATCTAAACATGGTCCTATGACTAAAAGGACCTGAATCTTGTACCGTCAAAGTCAAAGTCAAGTCAAAGAAGCACCGCTGGATAATGAACATTACAAATCTTTGCGCAGAAGAAGTTTTTACGAGTGAACATGCAAACACCTAACGATTTCGCCTAATCTATGGTGAAGTAAATAGATATCCGATATAGAAACCTTACTATTTGAATTCTACCACCAAGTGTATAGTTGTTGTTTGAAAATAACACTGATGGAAATTTCAAGGTTGCCCAGTAAAGCATATAATATGTTATATGATTTGGATGGGAGAGGAAGAGTAAAATGGGTTTCAAATGGAGGGTTAAATCATATGAACTTGGTTCTGGTTTCGGAATAGACTTATTGACGGCAGATGGCAAGAATATCCATGTCATGTTCAGGAAAGCGACCGTTTTGCTTTGTACAGACAGTTCAGACGTCAGCTTATGCATTGTGTTCCAACATATCTGTCAATTAAAATGGACAGTTATTTAAGGTATATTATTATGACAAAGTTCAGATTAGGTATTTCTAATCTTTTTGTTCATGATTATCGTTATATGGAGCATAGCGAATGTGATCTTATCTGTCCGCTCTGTAAAACTGCTGGAGAAAACGAGGTTCACTTTGTGTTCTGTTGTCTGAGGAGTCAATTGATCGATCAAAAATATTCCAAACATCTTTCTTTATTTCATTTTTTTTTTTTTTACTCATGGCATCCACAAACGAAACTACCATAAAGCGTTTTGCTGTTTTCTTGTACACGGCATTTAGGATTCGAAGTATAGAATGCAATTAAAAATGAATTGTTGTGTCCTGTTTGATGTTTGCTTTCTTTCTTTTTTTTTTTCTTTTCTTCTTTTCGATTACCTGTTGCATATTGACGGATATTTGATTGACTTATTCTTGCTTCCTCTCATGAAAAATATTCTTCGCATTACCCCCTTCATTAGGGGCCATGGCCTATATGAATAAAATCTCTCTCTCTCTCTCTCTCTCTCTCTCTCTCTCTCTCTCTCTCCTCTCTCTCTCTCTCTCATTACTACTACTACTACTACTGCTGCTGCTATTGTCATTATTATTATTATCAGGAATACTTCAATAGCGCCTGTCCTCAGCTTGAGGTCAAGCTCTAAGCACTTTACAAACCACACTCGTTTACACAACGGGCTGCCTACCTGGATAGTGCCGACTGAAGAGCTGCCAGCTGGCGCTTCATTCAGTCGTTTCCCGTGTCATCCAGTCAATATTGTTCTCTCAATATCCTTACTTCATTCTTTCCAATTTCTCAAGCAGGGTGCATGCTATGCGTAACGTGCCATCCATACCAACGGCCAAACGGGCCTTCTCTTCCGAAAGTTACTACCACTACAACTACTACTGCTGCTGCTCCTCCTCCTCCTCCTACTGCTGCTGCTGCTGCTGCTATTACTGTTGCTGCTGCTGCTGTTGCCGTTGCTACTACTGCTCGATGGTAGCGTCTTTCGCCGGTGTTCTGCAGTCATGGAATACCGTCTGGTACACCGATGCGGATGCTTTCATGGATGCTCTTTTGTGTCGCGTCCTTGCGCTATTACATAACAGCATCTGCCAGGGAGCAGTTATGTCCTTTGACGTCTTAATGGCATGCCCTGTGCATGCGTGCACACTATGTCAGCACAACACAACACAGGCTTCCAGAGGTGGTGCAGGGTTGTTCCAGGCTGGTTGGTTCGGTGGTCGATCGGTGACAATACTTCTTTGGATCCCACTGGCGCCTTCACGTGTATTTCAGTTCGACTCAGTGACCCGACCTGTCAGGGTGCATTTCAGCAGCGGACCCTGACATCAATACCGGCCCCGGCAAGAGACCCTTAACTCAGCTTGGATCCTGATAAATCAGTTGATGACGAGAGACGTTTGAGGGCAGTGTGATGACTGACTTGTGGAATGTTTCAGGGACGGGTTCAGCAATGAATGTCAGAAGAGGGAAGCCAGCCTGGACTTGAGAAACTGTCCAATGACTTCGTCTCACGACCTCCTGTGGTAGTGTGTTCCAGACCGAAGTGATGTTGCAGGGATGCCGATAAGCATCTGTCTGGGGGACCTACTCAGACGCATGCGTCCTGCAGAATGCAATGTCGTGACTGCGTGTGTTGAGTTTTCCGGCCTGGAACTCAGTTTTGCCTGATGGCCCTTGGCAGGCGGTACCTGGAGTTTGTGGAGATGAGCCCATGATGGATTCTATAGAACATCAGTCTCTAGACGTGTTTGTTTTCGTCACTGGGTCTCAGCTGCAGGGTGTGCCAGCCCAGATAGCTAGAGATGATGCAGAATATGATGCGGCAATACCAGTTGGTGACCCATCGTGTTGCTGTGCGTTAGACCTTCTCCCTGGATCTCACAGGCAGTGTAGCGATCTCATACAGTGGTGCACTACTTGAGTATGTCTGTCTGTCTGTCTGTCTGTCTCTATCTATCTATCTATCTATCTCTCTTTCTCTCTCTCTCTCTCTCTCTCTCTCTCTCTCTCTCTCTCTCTCACACACACACACACACACACACACACACACACACACACACACACATCACAGACACGCGCGCGCACGCACGCACTACACCACACACACACAAACATACACGCACGTACGCACACACACACACACACGCACGTACGCACACACACGCACACGCACACACACACACACACACACACACACACACACACTGCACGCCATAGCCCAATAGTTCTTGCTTATGATACCTGAGATCACCTTATCGGGGAGGGGGGTGGAGTGGGAGGTTTTTTCTTTTCTCTTTAAAGTGGATGAACTGAGTGATCCTGCCGTTCCTTTACTTGCCTTTTTAGGCTGCAGCATTGACATGCTGCTCCCTTTTTGCAGACAGGAATGAGCATCGGAGGAGAGTGGGGTCGGGGACCTATCTCACGCCACACAGCACTACACTCTACAACACCACCAGAACGACAGCACACTAAGAGTGGCAGCGAAAATGGCCACTTTTACGTCTGCTGCCAGCGTGACAAAAACTCGACCATTCCACTGCTAACTCCGTGTTCACTCAGCCAACCCCGCATCCAAGCCATCGTGGGCGGGGTTGGGCAGTGAAATTAACGTCCTGACTCGGACGGTGGTGGTGGTATTTTACGTTCTCGTAGCAGATACTTTTAGAGACAAGTTGTTAGCTAATGATGGAGTTTTACGTTCTTATAGCAGAAACATTTAGGGACAAGTTGTTAACTGATGGTGGAGTTTTACGTTCTTATAGCAGATACTTTCAGAGACAAGTTGTTCGCTGATGGTGTTTTACGTTCTTGTAGCAGATACTTTTAGAGACAAGTTGTTAACTGATAGTGGAGTTTTACGTTCTCATAGCAGATAGGCTACTTTTAGGGACAAGTTGTTAGCTGACAGCGTTTTACGTTCTTATAGCAGATACTTTTAGGGACAAGTCGTTAGCTGATTGAGTTTTACGTTCTTATAGAGAGACAAGTTGTTAACTGATGGTGGAGTTTTAGCAGATAGGCTACTTTTAGGGACATGTTAGCTGATGGAGTTTTACTTTCTCATAGCTGATACTTTTAGGGACATGTTAGCTGATGGAGTTTTACTTTCTCATAGCTGATACTTTTAGGGACAAGTTGTTAGTTGATGGAGTTTTACTTTCTCATAGCTGATACTTTTATGGACATGTTAGCTGATGGAGTTTTACTTTCTCATAGCTGATACTTTTAGGGACAAGTTGTTAGTTGATGGAGTTTTACTATTCATAGCTGATACTTTTAGGGACAAGTTGTTAGTTGATGGAGTTTTATTTTCTCACAGCTGATACTTTTAGAGACAAGTTGTTAGTTGATGGAGTTTTATTTTCTCATAGCTGATACTTTTAGGGACAAGTTGTTAGTTGATGGAGTATTATTTTCTCATAGCTGATACTTTTAGGGACAAGTTGTTAGTTGATGGAGTTTTACTTTCTCATAGCAGATACTTTTAGGAACATGTTGTTAGCTGATGGAGTTTTACTTTCTCACAGCTGATACTTTTAGGGACAAGTTGTTAGCTGCAGCACTTTCTAAGAGTCAGTTGTCTGGCGGACTTGGCTGGCAGGTTTGGTTAGAATCTGTGTCTGCGTTGCGGAGGGGGCACCCAGGGTAGTCAGTTCCCTCAAGCAGAAGCCTCGGTCAGTTTGTTCGTTCGTTGGTAGTCGGTAAGACCATGCAAGGAAACAATAATCATCGTGTAGGGAAGAACATGGATGATACTGCTGGTGTCCTTCTTTCGCAGTATGTTGTGATGATAGTGTGCTCCCTCCTCCCTCCCTCCCTCCAAGGCCTCGTCAGGGCTACCGGGCGGCCGTCTCCGTGCAGAGTGGCGACGGTCCTGTGCCGCTGCGGCCTGTCGCGGTCAAATTTGTTGCTCAGTCAAATCGGTTGCTGGCATACCAGTTTAGGCAAAAAATGACGTCACCAGTGTCCCAGTCTACTCCAAAGCAGAATCGATGGTCTTTAGATTAGAGTAGGGCGAAGCCCGAGAGAGGACGAAGGACGAATGAACGAAGGCCGTTAGGCCAAGTCGTGCTCACACATTTCTGAGTAGGCGGATGTGTGTTGTGGCATCAAATGACGTCATTTTTTGCCTAAACTGGTATGCCAGCAACCGATTTGACTGAGCAACAAATTTGACCGCGACACGGCCGACTCAGAAAATATGGAAGATCGGACAGAAGTCGCCAAGCCGATGCGCGAAAATCCATGACCATTCTTATATCTGGGTCCGTGAGGGACGTTCCCGCCACTCCCTTCCCCCAGGGAGGGCCCCGCTGATCGTGCTGGCCATGGTGAAGTCACTGAACGGCAGCGCCACGTCGCTGGACAGCCCTCATCCTCAAGAGACGCCGCCCCCCTCCCTCCCCATATCGCGGCGCGTGATTGGCTGAACTGGGCAGGCCTACAAGGATGGGCTGAAAGGGGTGGGGATGTTTGTCGCTTCTGGCTCCCTTGCCATTGGACGGTTGAAGTGGCTTTCCACCAATCGTCGCCCGGTGGTAGAGGAAAGGCCTCTAACTGACCACCCGTGTTCTTCCCTATACGATGACTAGGCTGACCCTGGAGAAAGGTCCAGTGACGGTGAGGAAAAGACCCACTGACCACAGGGAAAGTCCTGTTACAGTGGGAAAGACTACAACTTTGGATTCTCTCTTGAGGGCACATAAGACACATGGCGAAAGCTTGGCTGTCTGGAGTGGCACTGTCTTCATCTGTCCGTGGGCAGGGGTGGTTGGGTCTGTGCGGTGTGCTCGACAGCTGGAGGGTGGTGGGGGTTTTTTGCCGGTGGGCTCTGCAGTCATGAGATACGGGCTGGTACACCCATGGGGATGCTACTTTAAGGCTGTTATGAGTTGCATCCTGTAGTCTGATTTACCTCTGTTCAGGAGCAGTTATGTTCCTTGATATCTTAATGGAGTGTCCTGCGCGTGCCTGTACCCATCGTCAACACAGCGCAGGCCTCCAAGGGTGGTACAGGACTGCTCTAAAGGCAGGTGAAGACAGTGCTTCTCTGGGTCCTCCCCAGCACCTTCGGGTGTTTCTTTTTCTTCTGATTATGTTTCCTTACGTGATCTTATCTTTCCACACTCTCTCCTCAGATAATGGCGCACACTCCGTGAGAGAGCGATGATTTACGTGATGGCAAAAAGTGAAGCAGATCTGCTTTTTGACACCTCTCCAGCAAATTATTTCAACTTGTGAACGTTTGTTTGTTTGGGCACGCAAGTTTGTTGCAGTCTGAATAAAGGCATTTTGTTCAGTTTAAATTGTGTCTTGCAAGTAAAAAATACTTTGTCTCGATTCGCTCTGCACTTTGTACCGTACTTCGGAAAAGAAAATGGGTGTTTTATCTGTGGTTAAAGTTGACATCAAATGAAGACACTCGACCAATTGATTGTGTGTGTATGTGTGTGTGTGTGTGTGTGTGTGTGTGTGTGTGTGTGTGTGTGTGTGTGCGCGCGCGCGTGCGTGCGAGCCTCTGTGTGTGTGTGTGTGTGTGTGTGTGTGTGTGTGTGTGTTGTGTGTGTGTTGTGTGTGTCGCGTGTGTGTGTGTGTGTGTGTGTGTGTGTGTGTGTGTGTGTAAATACTTGGACAATGAGTAACCATATTTTCCAGTTATTTATAGAGTCGAGAAGTGAACATGAAAATCCACAACACAATTACTGACATATAAATATCTGGTTGTAGCATGTGTGCTGTTTGGTAAATAACTGTGGCTTCTTTTTTTCTTTTCTTAGGGCCATTTCCTGTCTTTTGGGCATGTTAGGTTGAATCCGTTATGAAGCAACACTTCAGAGATTAGTATGTGCAACATTGATGATGCGTTCCGGAAGAAAGTAAAATTATTTCGCTCACACACACACACACACACACACACACATGCCAACTGACACACATAAACAGCGTAATGTTCAAAATGAAACTTTTATTGATGAAAAATAAAGAAAGAAAAGCGATCCACACATGCATAGCATAACCATGGTGAAAATTACGAATCAGGACTTCCCCCTCGCCCCCCCCCCCCCCCCTCTCTCTCTCTCTCTCTCTCTTCTCTCTCTCTCTCTCTCTCTCTCTCTCTCTCTCTCTCTCTCTCTCTCTCGTTCATATTCATTGTCATTGTTCACACCCCTTCCAATGGGGCTTTGGCCTTTTTGAATAAAATTCTGTTCTGTTCTCTTCTGGTCATCATTTTCGCCACGATTGTTGTCATCTCTCTCTCTCTCTCTCTCTCTCTCTCTCTCTCTCTCTCTCTCTCTCTCTCTCAAACGATAAAACATACGAATGTTTGAAAAACGTAAACAGATTTTTTTCCCACATTTATCTCCCCTCCCCTCCTCCTCCCTGTCTTCTCATACCAGTTCCTGTTCCTACCACCCATCTCCACCCTCCATTTCCCACCACGCACCGAGAGAGAGAGACAGCGAGCGAGAGAGAGAGAGAGAGAGAGAGAGAGAGAGAGAGAGACAGACAGACAGACAGACAGACAGACAGACACGCATGTTTTTACCGATACCACATATCAGTTCAACAGTATTCGAACTTCCCATCCCCCAACTTCTCCCTCTTATCTTTTTACCTGCCTTTCCCACAGGAACAAAAAAAGAACACTATAATCTCTCTCTCTCTCTCTCTCTCTCTCTCTCTCTCTCTCTCTCTCTCTCTCTCTCTCTAAGACCGACAGACCCAGATAGAAACCCAGAGACAGTGTCAATCGGTCAGGCCACATTATACCAGGATGCCACCGCCCTTCCCTGTATCACCGCTGGCCGAGTCCTTGACAGCCTTATCCCCACTCTTCGCCCCACCCTCCGCGGCACCCTCTGCCCCACCCTCCTCGTCACCCTCCGCGGAACCCTCCGCCCCACCCTCCGCTCCACCCTTCGCCCCACCCTCCGCCCCGTATTTGCCCCACAGCTCCTGGACCAGCTCCATCAACAGGATGTCGTTGGAGTTCATGGCCAGCAGACGGAGGACGAACACGCCGTCATCCCGCAGGTACTTCTTCAAGAATCCACGGGCTTGGATCCTACCGTCTTCGCCGTGAAGCTTGTCCAGGATGCCGAGATACTTCTCCACGAAGCTGTGGCTGCTTTGCTTGAAAAACACGCGCCACACCCAGAGGGCCAGGCTGCCCGCGGTGACGATAGACACCCCACAAAGCCAGAACCACAGGAAGAGGAAGATCTTCTCGTTGTACATGTTGATGGGCAACACGCACTGCACCGTGTAGCGCTGCACGTTCTGCAGCTGCCGAATGTCCACGTCGCACAGGGTGGCCCTGGGAAAGCGCGACGACTCTCTCCACTCGCTGTCACCGAGGAGAGCGTGGAGCACCTGCAGGCCGTAGGGGCCGTACCAGTCCCCCATGAAGGCGTTGAGGAGGAAGAACTGGCAGACGACGTTGACCACGTACATCAGCTTCACCGAGATGTACAGCCTGGTGAGGTAGGTGCCCTCCCGCTTGCCGAAGAAGCAGAGAAGCCAGGACAGCCGCTGACGGAGCCGGGGGAAGGAGTTTCGACGACGGCGGCGGTGAGCCTGCAGCCAGCGGTCCACGTACAGCGCGATGTGACGGATGGACTCCTTCCGCTTCTCCGGAGACTCCGTGTCTATGACGCCGGCCATGGTGATGATCCTGTCCAGGCTGATGGCGGAAGATCCATTGAGAAGCCTCCAGACGAAGCAGGGGAACTTGAAGAGCAAGGCCATGAACATGAGGATGAAGGGCACCCACTGATAGTAGGTCAGCTGCCGCGATTCCCGCCTGACGGTCTCCATAGGGATGCTCTGGTCCAGGGGGACGTAGTAAGTGTTCTTCACCCAGCAGTAGGACCTGGTGTAGCCTATGTGGGTGCCAGGGAAGTTGGCCGGCATCCAGCACTCGATGGGGCTGTTGACGAACTGACCGCCTGATGCCACGCACGTGAAGATGAACAGGATGACCACGGTGTAGAGGTGGTTGATGCGATCCACGCCATCATCGTCGGCTGTTCCAGTCAGCCGTGAAAAATGGGCTAGGTTCAGAACGCCGTGCACCCTGCCACATAACACCAAGTTCTGTAGTAGGGAGACATGGGCAAGTCAGAACTGGTAGAGAGAGAGCGAGAGGGAGAGAGCGAGCGAGAGAGAGAGAGAGAGAGAGAGAGAGAGAGAGAGAGAGAGAGAGAGAGAATGACAGATAGACAGAGGGAGGGGGAGAGAGATATATAGTTATAGTGAGAGAGACAGACAGACACAGAGAGAGAGAGAGAGAGAGAGAGAGAGAGAGAGAGAGAGAGAGAGAGAGAGACAGACAGACAGACAGACAGACAGACCGACAGACCGACAGAAGTCATAGCCCCTTATGAAAGGGTGGTGTAGATTTAATTTTTGACCTATCAAATAATGTGCAAACAAGTAGTAAAATTCAGTATAAGACAGTTGCATGTTGAATTCTTGATTACGGAAACTTTGTAAACAAGTAATTTGTTCGTACGTAGATAATGTTAGCATAGACTGTCTGAACAGTGATGGCTGCCTAACATCCGTTCCAGGTGTTTAGTGACAACTGAGAGAATGGAATACAGGACACACTGACACGACAACCGTTATCAGAGGCACTTTCGCACAATGGACAAATCACATTTCAGCCAGTTTGTCGCCCGTAATGATGATAATGTTACAACAGGTAGAAAATGTCAAATCTGATCTTCGACATAACGTACATAGATGTTTGTTAATACTCATAAATCAATGATTCAGAATGCGACGAGGCAAAGAGATTTGCCCATACAAATAAGATCCATTTCTGTCTAGAACGCGGCAATCGATCCAGTACGAAACAGATGCGCAAGACTATAATATATGAACTATTGATTTGATATGACCCTATAGAAACAAATCATGGTTCATGAGAGAGAGAGAGAGAGAGAGAGAGAGAGAGAGAGAGAGAGAGAGAGAGAGTTTAGTTAGTCAGGCCATTGCCTGTCTTTAAGGTCTGCATGTTAATCACAATCTCATTATTATTGTTGAATCCTAAAAACTGCGCACAATTAAGCAAATTGGCAGTCAGACGGACGGTGGGGGAGGGGGGAGAGGGGAGAGTGGGAGGCATACCTTCCCTTCAAATATATATGTCTTGTCAGATTTCTTACAGTTTGCCCATGGCTACATGCCGTTCATTATTAGTGTTGATTTAAATGCAATGGGCTAGGGACTTACCAAATTTCAGCGGTATATGATAACCATGCTAACAAAACCATATATGCTATCCGGACAAAGGCAAAAAAAAAATTTAGAAAAAGGTAAATGATGAACAGACGCCTGTAATCTCTAACACCTGCTCAAGACATGGACATCACAGCAGAAAATGTGCTATCAGTATAGAGTTTGTCCATTCTTGTTAAGATTGAGTCGCTTGGTTGTGATTTCAATTCTGAAAGTAAATTTGGAAAAAATGGGGAGGGTGGAGCTGAAAGGAAGAAAGGGATGGTGGAGGCAACAGGTTATAGGACAAAATGGGGGTTAAAGGGCACACATTACACACACACACACACACACACACACACACACACACACACACACACACACACGCACGCGCGCGCTCTTTAATTAAGATTAAGCTACCACCTATTGCAAAATGAGAAATGTTACTGGATCAATTTCCTTAAAAGAAAAAAAAGGTATGGTGATGAAATCTGACTAGATGAGAATGAGGGGGAAGGGGAGACGAGGTGGTGCGGTAGGATGGAGTGGGTGGGTGGGTGGGATGGGGTTAATCTGAACCCTCTAAACATTTAATCTGGTGTTTCAGTAACTTTAGCCCAGACAAATGCCATGGAACTGTGTATAAAATGCAAATGCCCCCAGCTTTATATTCAAACCAAATAAACAAAACAAAACAAAAACCTTCGAACATGGCCAGATATGGTATCATCACTGTTAAAGGCGAAGATATGAAAGGTCCAAATTAACCTATCAGGAGTGTAAACAACCTATACATCGGGTTAAATTCTACTGATGCAGGTCTATAGATACGGATGCAAATGGACTATACAAACGATGGTGTGTAAACAGCCTACACATGGGGTTAAATTTCAACTGATGTAGGCCTATACATATAGATGCAAATGGACTATACATGCACTTTAGCCAAAGAAAACTGTGATCATTATTTCTTAGCACGCAAGAAATTTAATCAGTTGATATCTATTCATCTCGCACAACACATGCACAACAAGAATGTACCACACAAAAGCTGGATGTTGTATCGTTCAGCACAGGAAGAGACAACACTGGCGGCCAGAATTACGCCGTGATTAATCCATGGTTCGGCTTTTAACCAATATGAACTAAAATAGGCTTACCTTTTGGCAAGTCACTGTGTCCTATCGGTCCTTTACTTTTTTACTAGTGTTTCACGAAATAGCAAGCATGACGTAGTCAGTATTTTTTCCAGTCCTTGTTCTAACATCATGCTGGTTTTTTTTTTTCTTATCCAGGTGAGATCTTCCGTGCGGGAGGGATGTAATACACACCAGAAAACCTGACTTATTAAAGTGATGAGGGAAAACCGACCATACCGTCGGTCCAAATTAATGCTCAGGTTCAAAGTATCCCCACTTCCCCTTTCCCCTTCCCCTTTCCCCACCTCTTTCCCCTTCGTTTTTTGTTTTGTTTTTGGTTTTGGTGTTCGGTTTTTACAGCTACTATGCCTTGTTACAGTATCAGAGGAGAGCAGCCCTTGGTCAAGAGTGCCCCGCGTTCAAATAGTTAGGAGTGTTTGCCCGCGGAACCGAAGGTCTTGAGTTCTAACCACTCATAAGGTCGGATTTTTTTCGGTTTGAAAATCCTCTCTGTCACACCCAGCGGTAAACGGGTAGCTGATTCAGTTCAGGGAAGATAAAGGCAGCGGACAGAGGGGGCTAGGCCCTGCCCTCCATCATACCATGCCCAAAACAGAAGATAAAGGCAGCGGACAGAGATGGATAGGCATTGCCCTCCATCATACCATGCCTCTGACGGTTCACTGTCCCTGTGGCCAGTAGGCCATGAAGAACTTCACAAAGGTAGGCGCATATTCCACAGAGTCGGAAAATAACTGAAACATTCACAGCCAACGATCCTCTCTTTGATGGTGTCACAAACTTGGCATCTGGTGGCTTCCAAACGGCCATCATCACCTTGCAAAGGGTTCGCCGTTATTATACGATACTCTATCAACACAAATGGCCAGTGGTTTGAAAAAACCATCCGTTGTGACTTTAGAACTTGATGCAGGTAAGCTATCGGTATTCAGTTTCTATTAAAATCATAGCCGTGATCATAGCTTGCTGGTTTCGGTTTGATTTGTGCCTAATGTTGCTGAGACCGTATGTTGTATAATGCAAGTCATCTCTTTAACACTGAGAATTGTACATCCACTAGGCGATTTCCAAACACTGTGTACAGGAGAATAGAATTTACAAGCACTTTTACTCAGTGTGAAACAACGACGATGAGCACACTTTTTCAAACTCACCACGTATATGATAAAACAGAAAATGAATACTCACGACATTATGATGAAATACTGGCACCAAAGTGATGAATTCTTGAAGCTGGCTGCTAAATCGTTGCACGTAACCGCTCACACCTCAAAATGAACTGACACACAACTGATAATTTCTTGAAGCTGACTGCCAAATCCTTGTCCGTGTTCGCTCACACTTTAAAATGAACAGGCACCAAACTGACGATTTCTTGAAGCTGACTGCTGAAACCTTGTACGTGTCCCCTCACACTTTGAAATGAAGCGATACCAAATGGCTAGTTGACGCGGTCGTGACGTTTATATACGCACCAGTCATGGTTCATTCACAAAGACGCCCTTTACTCGTTCAGTCACGGGAGCACTGTTAGTCAATCCAATTACAGAGCAAATACATCCACATGTCCTGTGAACAATGTGTCAGCCAATCAGAAAACCAACTACTGCAGTCGGCGACAAGGGCGGCAATGACAAAGGGACTTAAGCCTGATTGCTTTCACGCTTCATGTTGGCGCCACCTGTTCGTGGAATGTTGAGGAGATACAGGGTCAAGTACTTAAGTGGTCGTGCGATGCTCGGTAGCCGTGCCGGAGGGCCCAAGACCCTGCCATGGACAAATTACCTGCAGTAATCACCGCTTCACGCAGACCTCAAGTTCCCTGGCCTTGTCCACTTGAAGGACGCCTTCGAGGCGTTTTTGTGAACTTCTAAAGATTGGCAGGTAATGATCGAAAACGGTGAACGTGGGAAAGTGTTGGAAACAGGGGAACGTGGTAGGGTGGGTGGACGAGTCGGAGAGGGGGGAGGGGTTTGCAAGAGGATGGATGAGGGTTGTTTGGGGATGAGGGGGGAGATAGTAAATTGCTTAGAGGGAAAGGCGAGGGGCATCTCAACTGCCGCAATACAGTTGTAGGGAGGAAAAGATGAGGAGGCAAAGAATAAATAGAGAATTTAGAAGAAGAAAAACAAGAAGAAAAAGTGCTTCCGTGCGTTATGAGCCTATTCATTGCTAGTGTGTGTGTGTGTGGTGGTGGTGGTTTAATTTTACGTCTTTTCATCCGGCAGATGATATTAGACGGAAAAAAGGGGGGGGGGGGGGGGGGGGGACAAAAAAACAACAACAACAACCACTTAAGTCATTTCAACACATACATCTGCGTACACTTATGAGAAAGAAAACAGCATATCAGTCTCTAAGGACCTTCATAATAGTCTAGCTACATCAGAACTGGCTAAAGTGGCGGCAAACTCAATTATGCATGAGTCAGACAGAACTTGACTCTCATTTTCATATTTGTCAAGATTGATACCTTTCGCCTTATACATTTTAGTTAAAACTGGACAATCTAATAGAAGGTGGTGCACAGAGATGAATTTTCCACAGACACACACAACTTCAGGAGAAAATTTGGTCTTCCATGTGTTCAGCCTTAATTTTGTGATAATCTTAGCAAGATGGCGTGAGCAGCTAGGCAGTGTGTGTGTGTGTGTGTGTGTGTGTGTGTGTGTGTGTGTGTGTGTGTGTGTGTGTGTGTGCGTGCGTGCGCGCGTAGGCACAGGCTTATGTGGATTGGTGTGATTTTGAATACATAGGTACATTCTCTCTCTCTCTCTCTCTCTCTCTCCTCTCTTTCTCTCTCTCTCTCTCTGATGCTTTTAGAAATGGAAAAAGGAAAAGAAAACTGGGCTCATGAAGTAAAGAAAGTCCTTTCAGAACAGGGTTTTGGAATAGTGTGGATGGCCCAGGAAGTAGGGAATGAGCAACAGTTTATTGCGGAATTTAAAGACAGGCTTATTTGTTCTTTTAAACAGAATTGGCACTCAGATATGGAAAGTAAAGAAAAACATCGCTGGTTTTTCTCATTTAAGAATGTGTTTCATTCTGAAAAGTTTCTCAATGTCATAACAGATAGATGGCACAGAATATATTACGCAAGATTTAGGTTGAGAACTTTAGGTTTTAATGTGAACAAAAGATGGTTTGAATGTGAAACATCCACAGAATCTCCTTGTCCTGTATGTAGACACATTATTGATGACGAAGAACACTTTCTGCTCCACTGTACTGCTTATAATGAAGTGCGGACAAATTGTTCATTTTTCCAGTTAGATATAGCGAAAAGACAAAATGTTGCTGTCGTGTTATCATCAGATGATGAACTTGTAATTAAATCAGTTGTGAAATTCATCGCAGAAGCATTGAAAATTAGACAGATGGAGGATAGTGAAATTTAAAAGAATGCATTATAAGAGATATCTGAATGAATATTATCATTCATCGCAAGTGGAAGAGATCAGTAAGATACATTTTCATCATTTGATCGAGTGGATGGTCGAGTCAGTCTGGCGTTTTTTGTTTGTTTGTTTGTTTTTCTAATTTACTTACTCCTGTGCGTGAGGACATAAGGAAATGTTATGAATTTATTTGTTTTTAACCTTTGATTTGGTGCACACTAGGAATGAATGTGTACTATTTGTTTGCAGGAAAGGAAGAGGGAAATGTTATTGTTCTGTTACCTCTCCCCCCTTGTCAAAAGACCTCTTTGGTAATGACAATAAAAAAAAAATCAAAGTATCAAAAAGTATCTCTCTCTCTCTCTCTCTCTCTCTCTCTCCAGCAAGTTTAATCTTGTACACTGGATGTAAAAGTGTTAATGTCAGATAGTGTAATAATCGTAAACTCCATATGTCACGGAGTTAGGTTTCATAGTCTTCCCATGGTTGACTGACTTTGCAGTGTGTGGGGTGTAGGTGAGATTGGGAATGAGCCCTACACGTTTGTTACAACGGTGAAGGAAAGAAGATCTCTGTAGAAACTTTGTTTCCATCTCTCTGGGAAGGTGAGTGCTTATCAGTCTTCTTCTCCTTCTAGTTATTATTATTATTATTATCATCATCATCATCACCATTATCATTATTGTGGTCGTCATTATCGTTATTATTGTTATTATTATCTATTGTTGTTTTGTTGTTGTATTATCTCTATTTGTTACATTATTAGTTTCATTATCAGTATTATAGAAGACCTCTGTAGCAAGTATTCATAGAGCCTAGCGCTACACGCTATAGAATCACATTGAAATATTTTGTTTTAAAAAGCCCCTGTCTACCAAACATCACATGAAATAAAACGACGGAAACTGTCACGCATTCGTATGCATTCTTCAAAAACTGCAAGCACACACACACACACACACACACAGTGGCCTAGCAAGATGCATATAGCAAGTAAGCAACCAGGCAGCCAGCCGACACTCAATTTCAAAGTTAATTTTATCAATACAAAACAAAATCTTGTTGAACGCATCAATCCTTTCAATGCATTATCATATCAAATAAACGATCAAAAACATATACGGTCGACTGACAGTGTTATCAATGGCCAGTATAAATGTCAGTTAGTCAAACTGTTCTGCTACATCCTTGTCTGCTTTGAGATTGCTCTTGTCCATTGTTAGAGTGTCCACGATGAACAGATTTTCCGTTTTTGTCTGTTTCTCTTGCTCTCATTCTGTCAGTTTTTCGCCCAACACAGTTCTTATTTCAAACTGAGAATTTCACTAATTATGTTAGTATTGTATTTAACTGGTTTGAAGTCCTCGCTGGGGACAAAGTTGTTAAGACGGGCAGAGAAAACTCCCTTTTTATGTTCGGCGCCTGAGAACTCGACCCTTAAGACCTTACACACGGTTCTCCAAGCTCACACGGTTTTGCTTGCCTGAGGTGTGGAATGCTGTTCAGATCTGTGAATAGAAAACGCCGTGATCTCCAACTGCCATTCACCAACTCTGACTGTCGTCCACTTAATTGCTAACCGTTCAGCTGGCCCCTTTAGAAAGCCATTGCAGGTGACGGCTCGGCAAACCTTTGAACAGATACTGGTGTCGCTGTAAATAGACTGGACATGACTTTTGTCAAGAGCCCTTATCTGTGATTAGTCCCAGTACTTAGGCCTGGTAGGATCTCGAAAAACTTTAGCGCATGTGGTGGTGTTGCGTATATGGGCTAGTCCGCACGCAGTGACACCTCCTTGATGAATTGAAACTGAACAAGGCCCGACGCTGGGACGGTCAAATTGCCTAGAGGTCTACTACGACCGTACAGAGACAACTTTCAACAGGACGACTACGTCGGCTTTTCACCCGCTCAACGCCTTATCGATAATCAAGAGTCTGTTGACTCCCCAGCAGCCAAACGGCCTGCCTATCGTCACAACTGAGAGCCGTTGGCAGGTGTCAATTGCTGTGTGTCCGCTTCTCGAGGGGTTTCTCCTGGGGGCAGCAAGCGTCGGCATCGTCCCTTGATCTTGTTGTCAGGGAGTCGAAGTTGGTTGCAAGTACTTCTCACTGTCTGTCCAAGTGGCTCTTAACATAGGTCACTACCGTGATGATTTAAGTGGTTCAATTAAGAGAGAGAGAGAGAGAGAGATGAAGCGTAAAGGGAGGTTTCGGTAGCTCACTCTCTCAACTCGGACTGTGTGAGCGATGCAAGCCTCCAAGGCAAATGGCTTTGCCAGTTCGCTCATTTGTTCGTCCTGTAAACATCATCCATTTCCCCAAAACCTTTATTATCAGTACTTTTTCTTTGTAGTTTCTTTTGTTTTACCTCGGGTTTGTTTCATTTTTTACCCAGATGTGATGACATTGCTGGTGGATATACAATAATATTGCAACCAAATGAAAAATGAGTAATGCAGTTTCCATGTTGTTTTTTTCTCTCCACTTTTCTTTAGATTATGGTGTTGGAAAGTACAGCATTATGTAGTATTTGCATTTGCATGTAGTGTATACACAGAGAAGACACAAACATTATCAAATAAAGTGGATGATTAGATATGCATACGAATGACAAAAGGCAAAGGAGAACTATTTACGTATTACTGACCATTTTTTTCGTTTTTTATTTTACCCCCCCCCCCCTCCCCCTTTCTCTCTCTGTCTCTCCTTCTTCCCCCCCCCCCCCCCCCCCCCCCTCTCTCTCTCTCTCTCTCTCTCTCTCTCTCGCTCGCTCTCTCTCCCCTCTCTCTCTCTCTCTCTCGCTCTCTCTCCGTCTCTCTTGTCTGACCAGTTCTGAACTACAGCCATTAAGTGTTTTAAACAGATGGAGTTGTATCTGTTGAAAAGTATTTAAACAAGACCGTAGCCGGGTGACTGACTTACTTTTAGCAGAATCAAAATTTTAAAAACAAACAAACAAACAACGAGAATGACAAGAGGTTGATCACTGATCTTCTTCTTCCTAAAATACTGGTTCACTCAAAAACGAGTAGGTCACCAGCGCGCATGTTAAAAAGTAAAATAAAATAACATAAAACAGTGCGACTCAGACTGTTGGCCCTTGGAACAAATTTGGCAACAAGGGGTCGCACTCGATATTCAAGAAGTTAAAAGCAATGGCCAAATTCAGGCCCAGGTAACAGTAAAATATCTGGGGAAGTTAAAATAGAAAATCGTCAATATGCAGATCTCAAAACTGTCGTACCAATTTGTTTTTTAAATGATACTGCATTCGTGGCAATCTTGGTGGCACCCGGCAGTGAGTTCCAGAGCCGTACAGAACTGGGATAAAATGAATGTAAGTGGCTGTCAAAATTTGATGCAGGTATGGTATAACATTGACCGCCACTCCTGGTGCTACTTTTATTCAATACTAGTTGTTCCATTGGAATATCAATTAGTTTAGCTCTGCCTTTGAAGAAGATGTTAAGTTTGATAAAAGCTCTTCTCTCTTCTAAGGGTTTCCATTCTAATTTCCTCATGTTCTTCCTAGTATTCCCCTTTTCTCTGATGTGGTTCCCTGTTACGAACCGTGTTGCTCTCTTCTGAATCTTTTCGAGGTTATCAATGTCCTTTAGATGGTAAGGATCCCAAACTGAGCAACCATATTCCAGTACTGGTGTCACGCGCCAAGCGTGACCTTTCTTTTCCACCCCTTGCGAGGAGATTTTTGTCCCTATTATTTTTACCCTATATGCCCATTTTTTAGAAGGGACCAAATCTTGGGGCAAACACTGCTCGACTGATTTTTGGGCAGTCGCTTGCCATTTCACCCCAGCCCTCGCTGTGCACTGTCTTTGCACGTGCGTCCCATTCATTTGCGTTCACTCAGTTTTCTCGCTCGCCTACGTCACTATTGGAAGGTGGACAAAAGTTGGGCTTGGGGTGAGTTCTGACACTCTGATTTGGGGGGCGTCTCTTGTGTTCCCCCTCTTCCCCTTTTTCCCTTATGGTGACCAGGCGCCCTTGTCTTGTCTGTTTTGTTGGGTTGTATGGAGAGTGAATGGTGATATCATTTTCGTGCTTTATTTTCATATCATCCCTCTTTCAAAGATGTTTGATTGATTGTGTTTCAGAGACAGTCTTATAGACTACTTGGTCGGCTGGCCTATAGTCAAAATAATTGATTGATTGATTGATTGAGATAGTTTAGGGCCAGTGGTTTTTCTTTTGGTTCAACTCCGTATTTACACGTCTGTATGTTTAAATGTAACCATCAGTTTTTCTTTTAAATACTGCCATTCATAAGGTGATTCCGATTAATCTTTTTCCAGTTCAAAGTGTCCACTATAAGTAGAGAGTTTTTGTATGTATGGCTTATTGTGCTATTGTGCCTGGATGACCAGTGAATATATATAGAGTTAGGTGTAGGGGGCTCCTTGTGTCATGGTTACCTCCCTTCCCCACATTTGCCTTCACTCGCACCCCCCCCCCCCCCCCCCTCCCTTTTTCTTGTTTCCCGCCGACCAGCCCGTATAGGTGTTCTCACTCTGAGTTCACTGTATGATGTGCAGCACTTTTCCATTTTCCTTCTCCTTCCGCCTTTTTCCCGGGTCTTCAACTGCCACCTCACCTCCTGTTCGTCTACGCCCTGACCTGGCTCCTGCTGGCCGAGACAACACAGCCTGCTGCCCTGGGACCCGGGAGGTCCCGATTGTGACGTTGGCACTTCTTCGCCGTCCCGACATCATGAGGCGACTGCAGTGAGGGGCGTGCGTGAGTCGAGGGTTTGTGGGTGAGAGGTGTTAGACTCAAGGTAGCCCCAAGAAGACGGAACGAGACAAGAGCAGACAGGTGTATCAAAGAAATGAACTGGCTGGAATATGTTGGTTTTTTTTTGAGGTTTTGTTGTTGTTGTTGTTTTTTTTTTTCTTCGACGGGCCATTAGTGTTGTTTCTAAATAGATTTTAAGACTGTTTTTTTTTCCTTATGTGTTTGTCATTGTACACATTTCCCTTTTCCCTGCGGGCTTCAGTAGTGTGGGGTAGGTTGGGGGATTAGGTCCTCCTGGGTGCTGTATTGGGTTAGGGTGGGAGATTTAGTATCATCACTGTTCTATCTAGTTAGTTAGGGCCCCGCCTCTTCATCTCTCATCAATATCTATTTAATGTGAATAAATGTTGTGGTTTGTCTATCTCTTGCCTGGTGTTTGATTTGTGCGCTTGAGGTCAGGTACTTGCGGGTTCTCCCTCTTCCCATGCTACGTCATTGTTCACCCTTAACCGGGTGAACCGTGACAACTGGTCTAACCAGTGTTTTGTAGCAGTCGTCTTTAACCTTTTGGGGGCAGTCATTGATATTCCTGTATAAGAAAGCTAAGATGTTATTTGCTTTTACATAGTAAATTGTAATGTTCTTTCCATTTGAGACGACTATCATAATCACGCCTAAATATTTTGCAGCATTAGTTTCTTTAAGAATAGTATTATGGATAGAATAATCTGATCTAATTGGTGAGCGTTTGTTACTGATCTGTAGGCGACAGGAAAAAATGCCCATGTATTGATTAATTGATTACTCAGTTAATTATTTTATTAACTTATTTATTTATCCATTTGTTTATCTATTTTCTAACTTGTTAATGTCTCTGGCGTCATGTTTATCTTTTGATCGTAAAGTTCTATTTCACATCTATGTTTCAATTCTCTCCTGAATACACAATGAGGATGCCTGTTACTGTCATATGTCTACACTGATATAAAAAGAAAATCACGAATTGTATGATAAAATGCAACACATGGCTGCATGCTCATACAGCTGGTGCTGGTTTTTTTTGGTTTGTTTTGTTTTGTTTTTATAATAACTTCTTTAACTGCAAGTTTTGAGTTGTGGGACAACTGGCGCGACTGATCTTTTTTTTCCAGCTCTGAGTGAAAAGATTTGCTGCGTTAGCAATGCCAGGATTCATGACCTATACTCCCCCTTTTGATTATTGGCAATGCCAGGATTCATGACCTATACTCCCCCTTTTGATTATTGGCAATGCCAGGATTCATGACCTATACTCCCCCTTTTGATAATTGGCTATGCCAGGATTCGTGACCTATACTCCCCCTTTTGAGTGAAATATAAACTACATTCTTTGTAAGTCCTTATAAGTATTAAAAAAAATGATGTGCTCACAATCCCAGAAGTCATCGTGATCTATACTCTCCTTTTGATTACAATATAAACTACATTCTTTCTTTGTCCTTACTTGAATGAAAAGATCTGCTCATGCTGATAATCCCTGAAGTCATGACTAATATATATATATATATATATATATATATATATATATATATATATATATATATATAATATATATATATATTATTATTATTATTAAGGTGTAAACTACATTCACTTCGTCCTTAATTGCTTTTTTTCCAATCGTTTTCTCATTCAATAATTGCAGTTGCTGAATCCCCTCCCACCCCCACCCCCGATTATCTCCCCAATCTTCCACACCACAGACGCCCTCTCACCATGACTTTCCCATCCTCCGCTTCCTCCTTCACCCCACTCCACCCCGCCCCACCATTCACGCCTTTCGACCCTCCACTTGCACACACCATCTCCAGTGTTACGCCATTGCAAAGAAACGCAGCGCCGCCAAGCCTGGAGGCAGTCTACACGAAGGCGCCTCTCCAGTGGCGAGCCCTCCGTAAAGAGTTGACAACAGCGGGCCCTGGGATTTGAACCCTTGGTGCCCTGTGGCTGTCCGTTACAGTTTGTCCACCTTAAATGAAAAGCTCGTACACAACGCGGTGAGACGTATTAGCGAGGCCTGTGTGTGTGTGTGTGTGTGTGATGTCAGATAGAATAGTTGGTTTGTTCCAAACTGAACCCTGGGTTGGATATACGGAACAAAACGGAGAGAGATTCAATGCATGATGACTGCAGGCGGAGGTCAAAACATCAAAATAAACATGGAAGTTCTGAGCTGCCAGATGAACACAACAAACATTGAAGTGATCAGCCTGGACCTGTTAGTCTTTTCCCAGTCAGGACAAAAACAAACAAACATCAGTCAAGACAAAAACAAACATCAGTCAGGACAAAAACAAACACCAGTCAAGACAAAAACAAACAAACATCAGTCAGGACAAAAACAAACATCAGTCAAGACAAAAACAAACAAACATCAGTCAGGACAAAAACAAAGAAGCATCAGTCCGGACAAAAGCAAACAAACATCAGTCAAAACAAAAACAAACAAACATCAGTCAGGACAAAAACAAACATCAGTCAGGACAAAAACAAGCATCAGTCAGGACAAAAACAAACAAACATCAGTCAGGACAAAAACAAACATCAGTCAGGACAAAAACAAGCATCAGTCAGGACAAAAACAAACAAGCATCAGTCAGGACAAAACAAACAAGCATCAGTTAGAACAAAAACAAAAAAACATCAGTCGATACAAAAAAAAACAAGCATCAGTCAAGACAAAAACAAACAAACATCAGTCAGGACAAAAACAAACATCAGTCAAGACAAAACAAACAAACATCAGTCAGGACAAAAACAAACATCAGTCAAGACAAAAACAAACAAAATCAGTCAGGACAAAAACAAACATCAGTCAGGACAAAAACAAACATCAGTCAGGACAAAAACAAGCATCAGTCAGGACAAAAACAAACATCAGTCAGGACAAAAACAAACATCAGTCAGGACAAAAACAAGCATCAGTCAGGACAAAAACAAACAAACATCAGTCAGGACAAAAACAAACATCAGTCAGGACAAAAACAACAAACATCAGTCAAGACAAAAACAAACATCAGTCAGGACAAAAACAAACATCAGTCAGTACAAAAACAAACATCAGTCAGGACAAAAACAAACAAACATCAGTCAAGACAAAAACAAACATCAGTCAGGACAAAGACAAACAAACATCAGTCAAGACAAAAACAAACATCAGTCAGGACAAAAACAAACATCAGTCAGGACAAAAACAAACAAACATCAGTCAGGACAAAAACAAACATTAGTCAGGACAAAAACAAACATCAGTCAGGACAAAAACAAACATCAGTCAGGACAAAACAAACAAACATCAGTCAGGACAAAAACAAACAAACATCAGTCAGGACAAAAACAAACATCAGTCAGGACAAAAACAAACATCAGTCAGGACAAAAACAAACATCAATCAGGACAAAAACAAACATCAGTCAGGACAAAAACAAACATCAGTCAGGACAAAACAAACAAACATCAGTCAGGACAAAAACAAACAAACATCAGTCAGGACAAAAACAAACATCAGTCAGGACAAAAACAAACATCAGTCAGGACAAAAACAAACATCAATCAGGACAAAAACAAACATCAGTCAGGACAAAAACAAACAAACATCAGTCAGGACAAAAACAAACAAACATCAGTCAGGACAAAAACAAACAAACATCAGTCGGGACAAAAACAAACAAACATCAGTCAGGACAAAAAAAACATCAGTCAGGACAAAAACAAACATCAATCAGGACAAAAACAAACATCAGTCAGGACAAAAACAAACAAACATCAGTCAGGACAAAAACAAACAAACATCAGTCAGGACAAAAACAAACAAACATCAGTCAAGACAAAAACAAACATGAGTCAGGACAAAAACAAACATCAGTCAGGACAAAGACAAACAAACATCAGTCAGGACAAAAACAAACACCAGTCAGGACAAAAACAAACAAACATCAGTCAGGACACTTCTTCCTTGCGCTGAACCCTAAGCGACCTGAAGCGATCAAAGCTAAGTGAATTTTCGTTGTTTTATTCGTTTATGTCTCACCCGAGGAAGACCTAAGAGGTCGAAACGCGTTGTGTTTTGTCTTGTGACTCGTTTGTCCACGTTCTCTGGGCGGTTCGCTAACATTCATTTAAAACAAACATCTGTCAGGACAAAAACAAACAAACATCAGTCAGGACAAAAAACAAACAAACATCAGTCAGGACAAAAGCAAACAAACATCAGTCAGGACAAAAACAAACATCAGTCAAGACAAAAACAAACAAACATCAGTCAGGACAAAAAACAAACAAACATCAGTCAGGACAAAAGCAAACAAACATCAGTCAGGACAAAAAACAAACAAACATCAGTCAAGACAAAAACAAACAAACATCAGTCAGGACAAAAAACAAACAAACATCAGTCAGGACAAAAACAAACAAACATCAGTCAGGACAAAAACAAACAAACATCAGTCAGGACAAAAACAAACAAACATCAGTCAGGACAAAAACAAACAAACATCAGTCAGGACAAAAACAAACATCAGTCAGGACAAAAACAAACAAACATCAGTCAGGACAAAAACAAACAAACATCAGTCAGGACAAAAACAAACATCAGTCAGGACAAAAACAAACAAACATCAGTCAGGACAAAAACAAACAAACATCAGTCAGGACAAAAACTAACAAACATCAGTCAGGACAAAAACAAACATCAGTCAGGACAAAAACAAACAAACATCAGTCAGGACAAAAACAAACATCAGTCAGGACAAAAACAAACAAACATCAGTCAGGACAAAAACAAACAAACATCAGTCAGGACAAAAACAAACAAACATCAGTCAGGACAAAAACAAACAAACATCAGTCAGGACAAAAACAAACAAACATCAGTCAGGACAAAACAAACAAACATTAGTCAGGACAAAAACAAACATCAGTCAGGACAAAAACAAACAAACATCAGTCAGGACAAAAGCAAACAAACAAACAGATAATGGAAATAAACATGCAGTGGGAGAAAACAAGTAAGGGGCCTGTTGGTCTTCTTCAGTCAGAACAACAACAAACAAACAATGGAAACAAAGATTTTAGTGAAGAAAAATAAACGAGGGTCAACGAGTCCTCAGTCATTTTGAAAATGACTTGAACGGAACTGGATTTTGAGGGGGTAGGGAAGGAGAGATTGGATGAAAACGACGACGTTGAAATATTGATATGAAATCCTTCAGTGACAGCCATGGAAATCAGTGAGTTCCGTAGTCTGACCAGAACCGCTGGCTTTTAATTGACCAGTGTCGACTTTTGTCTCTTATATGTAAACGCCTCAGCGATCCTTGCCTTCAGCAGTTGTACCAGTCCTGTTGTGCCACAAGGGGGTATGGTGGTGGTGTAGAAGGGCCGGGCGTCGTATATAATACTGTCGCCGTGGAATTGTATCGCAGCGACAGCATTTCACGTGAAATACTGTTGCAGCGACAATATTTGCTGGAAAAAATTGTCGCGCGACAACTTTTCACGAAAAATGTCCTATAGAATATTGTAGCTGTCCATAAAATGCAGTATTTCCCGGGAAATACTGTCGCTGCGACACGATTTTATGAGCGACAGTCGGCGTTGTCCAACATGCCATTAGCTCCTTCTCCTACACCACCGGAATGGCTGGTCCTGTCGGTCAGGTCACACGCAGCTCAGGTGCAGGTGACCTCTGAACGTGATGCCACGGAAAGTGGAACAGACGTTCAGGATGCTATAACATATCAGCGCGCACGCGCGCGCGCGCGCGCGGTGTGTGTGTGTGTGTGTGATTTTGTTTTGTTTTGCTTTTGCTTCGGGAATGGTTCTTTTTTTAGAAACTGTCATGAGTCGGCCGAATGTTCTCGAGCATTTAGGCAAATTAAGGGTAGTTTTGCTGTTGTTGAGAGCAAGTCCTTGGGTTCTTCAAGTGTGCGAATTCAGGCATCACCAGAGGGGAATACCCCGAGTCGTATACTGAAAGGAGGGAGAGTTATGGGGAAGTGTTTCGCATGTCCGGGGGATAGTGACAAGGAGTTGTCGACCTGCCGGTCCTGGGTAGAGGAGTGTCCAGTCCGACCACTGGCTGGCTATTCACTGGGTTCTCCAGTGGGCCAGAAGGGAAGGCGATCGTGTCAGGTGAGCGTCACGGGTAAGTGACCGTCAGCCTGCAGGCAGAGTACAGCGACCATTCAGTCGTCCCTGTTCTGAGGAATGAATGGAAGGCTTCGGCCAATTGAGTGGTTTGTGCCTTGTTGTCTATAGAGGTAGTAACTACTTGAAGCATCAGTCCTGGCTGGTAGAGAAGTCCAGGCTGTTAGTACAATGGGTAGCTCTGGGGAATCGAACATGAGTTTGAATAGGAGGTTATGCATTAACCACTGGGTGCCCAAGTCTTTGTTGGCGCTAGCAGCTGTGGTGTGTGTGTATGTGTAGGTGACTTGTGATTCCATTGGTGGAATGAAAATAACTTGGGGATTCATTGGTACAAATCGTGTGATGTGTGTGTGCCAATGATTCCATTGGTTGAGCCAGTTAAACTCGGGTTCTCTCTTGTTTGAGAATGAATATAAGGCGCTTGGAAAACCAGGAAGTGTGTGACTCACTTAAGGGAAAGTGAACTCGCCCGTCTTGCTGAGGGCTCAAGAAAATACAGCGTGAAGCAGAGGTTAGCTGTCGCCTCGTTGTCTCCTGGGTGGGGACGTAAGACAGTGGAGGTTGCTGTAGCCTCGGAGCCGACGACGAGAAGAATTGTCTCCCGTGTGGGGACGGTCGACAGCAAGACGTGTCAGCCTGTTGGAGCCTAGACAGGGAGCTGCCAGACAACGGTGGGGTGTTTGCAGCCAGAGAAGACCTGTGGGAGAGGCCGACAGGAGCCCTTTCCGTGGAGAGGGCGAAGTACGGTGGAGTCTGGGAGACTCGGTGTGAGGGTGCGACTCAAGCTACGTTGCCAGTGTCCCCAACTGGGATTTGGCCAATCGGGAGGACACAACGGTGTGGCAGCTTCAGCTCATGGTCGTACAGTGGATGAGAGAAACTGACGATCAACCAAGGAATGCTGGCAAGTTATGGACGTTTATTTGCTCTTAAGGTTATAAGTGTGCAAACAGAATAGTGGAATATTGTCTTTCCTGGCTAAGTAAGAATAACTGAAGAACAGGGGATGCGATTAAATTGTCTGTATGCTGTTTACATTGTTGTATGATACAGATAGTTGTGTTGTGTAGTGACGGGTGGGGGCTCGGAGTCAAGTTGAATAAAAGTTGATTATTTTCTATGAAATGTTATTGGTTTCCCGTCACCTTTGTGCGGGCCCAACGTGAGTGACAGAGTGCATGTGCCTATGCGAGAGCGCATTTTGGTTGTGAAAGCGTAAATACTTCTGTCTATAACCCCCTGCATCCCTGAATATGAAAAATCATACTTTAATAACGAGGGGGAGCGTCGGAGACCCGTCACAGAAACAAATTCGTAAGCTGATTCATTTGATAGAGAAGAACTGTTATTTACACAAAACAAGGAGTCACTTCACAAGGGCACTGATTTAAAATTTACCGACTGGCAGCCTATCACATTAACAAACACCGATCACAAAATCCTGACAAAAAGCTTAGCAGTGACGTCAGGAAGGGCAATACCGAGCCAGGATCACGCTGGGTACATGGAGGTAGAAACAAAACAGCATAGCAACAGTTGTCAAAATTACACATGATGCGATACATTATTTAAATAAAATTAGCAAAGCAAGGTATCTGTTGGTTTTTTATTATTCTAACGTTTCCACTCCGTATCCAGAAAAACTGTCTTGCAGGCCTTTAAAGGTCTACTTTAGAGGTTTTCGATAATTGGTCAGCTTATGCAGAAATATGAAATGTTTGATAAATTGGTAAAACAAACATCCGATTCTCTCCCGATCACACGAAATCGATCCGCGAAAGTGGACATTTTCACCTGTAATCAGGAAAACGGGAGGTAATCAACTAAATCTTGGCATGGCTTAACTACTCTTGGATGTGACGTCACATGATGGACTGGCCGTCAGCCGCGACCTACACAACAAGCCAACGGCGACAGAAAGCGATTCTGATGGTTCTTGCACATCCCGATCGGTATTTAATTTATCATGTAAAAGCAGTGACTATGATTGCGACAGCAATGTAACTCTGGGGATGTTTCTGCAAGGCCTTTACCTTATCAGTTTGAACGCTAAGTTCTTTTTACCACGTCAGTTCCAGCTGGGACCACGGAAACGAGCTATTCAGTTCCAGCTGGACGCCCGAACACATCATTCCGAAGGCGTACGGACTTTACCGAAGTCTCGAGGGAGGTTACCGACTGACTTCTTGATGCGATCACGCGTGGACGGCGAGCGGAGATTCTCCTTCCTCAAACCTTAACGTGTTCATTCAATTTAACAAGTGTGATCTGTCCATAGATAAGAACAGAATAAACGTGCGACTATCGTACTCATCTGTACGAGCTTACCACTCCGCCTTCAAAGTATACGCGCACAATGCAGACGAAGTTTTTGATCCACTCGAACGGGCTCGGCAATTGTCGGAACAGCTCGTTTCCGTGGTCCAGCTGGAACTGACGTGGTAAAAATAACTTAGTGGCCCGGCATGGTTGCACCAACCGAATCCACTTATTTCGAGTATCTGGATCAGATGGAAATGTGTGCAAAGAATATCCGTCTCCTGCTGAGCTGCTGCACACGCCTACAGCACAATATCTGCCACCCCCTCGTGACTTTTTAGGCTGTGGGGATCGCAACTCGTGTTGATTTCCCTTGGCGTTGGCTTGTTGTGTAGGTCGCGGCTGACGGCCAGTCCATCAAGTGACGTCACGGTTTTCGGTCTACCGCGCGGGGTTTGAACAGGTGTGCAAAACTCGTTTTTTATCTATTAAATTCTTCCGGCGACTTTTTTGAAAAATGAATACCATACTGTAGTTATATGACATGTAGACCTGTTTTTAACAAATTATCGAAAATCTCTAAAGTAGACCTTTAATGTGTTTGGTTTGGGCAATGGCTTTTTGGATATGGCTTTAGCCAGCGATTGCCAGAGTAGCATTAACCATGGTGGATGGTTGTGTGAGGCCTTTAATGTTAGCTGTGGCATTAAGCACGGTTGCCCATTCTCATTCTCTCTTCTTGTATTTATTTTGGCCGTAGAGATTTTGGAAAAGTTTGATTCAATTTATTTACAGGAATGTCATTCAAAAAACCGAAATCGAAATATGGACGAGCCATTCCCATAAGCCAGTTTCAAACTCAACAAGCCATGATACTGACTGACTCCATGAACCTACTTCAGAAAGTGAAAAGTGGAATGGAAAGCCCTGCTTGGAATGAACTAATACGTAGCCTTCCATTGGAGAGACTCATATGGATGTACTGCCCTGGACATGCTGGAGTTAAAGGAAACGAGAGAGCAGACACACTGGCTGGCAATTAGGCAACAATAAGAACTGGATTACTGCTTGGCCGATCTGATGTGATAAGAAATCTGAACAATCACTTAAGCAAACAAGAGCAAAGCCACTATACCATAGACCATCTTTCAGATCTGAACATCAAGAGAGGAAGTGGCAGCACATCCAGACTTAAGGGAAGAGCAAGAAAGATCATCAACCAAACAAACATTAGAATAATTTCAAGGCCAACATTGCGAAAACTCCTAGAGATTGGGGCAAACTCATACTGGGCCTTTCCAATAACAGACACAAAAGATGAAACACATGTGTGTGCGCTGGTGTGTGTTCATCAGTGGTGTGATGCCAGCATGTTAATTAGAGTGTCCATGGGCATCATGAGTGTACAAGCGTCGGTGTGTGAGTGTGTGTGGGAGAGAGTGAGTGAGTGTATGTGTGTGTGTGTGTGTGTGTGTGTGTGTGTGTGTGTGTGTGTGTGTGTGTGTGTGTGTGTGTTCATCAGTGGGGTAATGCCAGCGTGTTAATTAGAGAGTCCACAGATATGTGTGTGGAAGCGTTGGTGTGTGAGTGTGTGTGTGAGAGAGAAAGAGAGAGAGAGAGAGTGTGTGTGTGTGTGTGTGTGTGTGTGTGTGTGTGTGTGTGTGTGTGTGTGTGTGTGTGTGTGTGTTTGTGTGTGTGTGTTTGTGTGTGTGTGCGTGCGCGCGCGTGTTTGTGTGTGTGCGTGGGATGTGTTTGAGGGGGAGGAGTTGTTGTTCTTATTGTTATGTGTATGACGCGCACACTTATATGCTGTATTTGATGGTCTTGTTCTTGTTCCTATGTCATCTTCTGAACACTCTCGCACGCAGTCACAACACACACACACACACACACACACACACACACACACACACACACACACACACACACACACACACACACGAACGTGTGCCCGTAAGTTCGCTCGCTCTTACCCACACACATATACACATGTGTGCATGTGCACGTCCATACCGACACACGCGCGCACACTACGCATACACATAAGCGCACAAATGCACACACACGCACATGCGCACACGCCCACATACAAAGACACACACATACATACATATATGTACACATATAGCCATATGCAGATACGTGTGCTCACACAAACCCACAAATATCACACCACACACACACACACACACACACACACACACACACACACACACACACACACACACACACATATGCACACGCACTTCTGCACACGCACCTCTGCACACGCACACACACACACACACACACACACACACACACACACACACACCACACACACACACACACAAACACAAACAAACGGGCACACATGTCTGCGCGCGCGCACACACACACACACACACACACACACACACACACACACACACACACACACACACACACACACACACACACACAACACACACACACACACACGCCCACGCGCACCCATGGGCCCATGCCCACACATCATACACACACATGTACATTTACTACGCACACGCACACACACACACACACACACACACACACACACACACACACACACACACACATACACACACACACACACACACACACACACACACACACACACACACACACACACACACACACAAAATGGTAGGTAGGCACTCAAGGTCTGACATTAAGTTTCACATGCGTATGAAAAAGAAATTATATATGATCAAATTATTGTAAATGAATCAATCAGTGAAAGGATGAGTCATTTTCACTGTTTTATACGACGAATCAAACAATCAAATATACAAACGTGTCTCACATTATAGTCAAATTGTGTAAGTTTTTGCATTGTTTACGATCACTACTTTCCGTTGTCATGAGTAAAATAACTCAGTAGTTAGTGCTTTGTCTTCATCATGGCTTAGGTTGTCGTGGTTGACAACATCAAGAACAAAATGAGACAGTCCTTGTTTTTTTCTCTCTTTTCCTTCCACTTTTGGGCACTTGCATACGCTTTCTGGGGAGGGGGGGGGGGGGGGGGGGGGGGGTCACATGCTTTCTTCAGAGTTCCGCGCGACTTACGAGAGCAATCCTCTACAACAATACCTCCAAGGTTTCTGTGGGCAAGTCCCAGTGTACCAAGCTCTTTTCACATGGTTGATAACAGCTGTACCAAGCTCTTTACACAGGGTTGATAACAGCTGTACCAAGCTCTTTACACAGGGTTGATAACAGCTGTAGCAAGCCCTTTACACAGGGTTGATAACAGCTGTACCAAGCCCTTTACACAGGGTTGATAATAGCTGTACCAAGCTCTTTACACAGGGTTGATAATAGCTGTAGCAAGCCCTTTACACAGGGTTGATAACAGCTGTACCAAGCCCTTTACACAGGGTTGATAATAGCTGTAGCAAGCCCTTTACACAGGGTTGATAATAGCTGTAGCAAGCCCTTTACATAGGGTTGATAACAGCTGTACCAAGCCCTTTACACAGGGTTGATAATAGCTGTAGCAAGCCCTTTACACAGGGCTGATAATAGCTGTAGCAAGCCCTTTACACAGGGTTGATAACAGCTGTAGCAAGCCCTTTACACAGGGTTGATAATAGCTGTAGCAAGCTCTTTACACAGGGTTGATAAAAAGCTGTAGCAAGCCCTTTACACAGGGTTGATAAAAAGCTGTAGCAAGCCCTTTACCCAGGGTTGATAAAAAGCTGTAGCAAGCCCTTTAACCAGGGTTGATAAAAAGCTGTAGCAAGCCCTTTACACAGGGTTGATAACAGCTGTAGCAAGCCCTTTACACAGGGTTGATAACAGCTGTAGCAAGCCCTTTACCCAGGGTTGATAACAGCTGTACCAAGCCCTTTACCCAGGGTTGATAACAGCTGTACCAAGCCCTTTACACAGGGTTGATAATAGCTGTAGCAAGCCCTTTACACAGGGTTGATAACCGCTGTACCAAGCCCTTTACACAGGGTTGATAACAGCTGTACCAAGCCCTTTACACAGGGTTGATAATAGCTGTACCAAGCCCTTTACACAGGCTTGATAATAGCTGTAGCAAGCCCTTTACACAGGTTGATAACAGCTGTACCAAGCCCTTTACACAGGGTTGATAATAGCTGTAGCAAGCCCTTTACACAGGGCTGATAATAGCTGTAGCAAGCCCTTTACACAGGGTTGATAACAGCTGTACCAAGCCCTTTATGCAGGGTTGATAATAGCTGTAGCAAGCCCTTTACACATGGTTGATAAAAAGCTGTAGCAAGCCCTTTACACAGGGTTGATAAAAAGCTGTAGCAAGCCCTTTACCCAGGGTTGATAAAAAGCTGTAGCAAGCCCTTTACCCAGGGTTGATAAAAATCTGTAGCAAGCCCTTTACACAGGGTTGATAACAGCTGTACCAAGCCCTTTACACAGGGTTGATAACAGCTGTACCAAGCCCTTTACCCAGGGTGATAACAGCTGTACCAAGCCCTTTACACAGGGTTGATAATAGCTGTAGCAAGCCCTTTACACAGGGTTGATAACGGCTGTACCAAGCCCTTTACACACGGTTGATAACGGCTGTACCAAGCCCTTTACACAGGGTTGATAATAGCTGTACCAAGCCCTTTACACAGGGTTGATAATAGCTGTAGCAAGCCCTTTACACAGGGTTGATAACAGCTGTACCAAGCCCTTTACACAGGGTTGATAACAGCTGTACCAAGCCCTTTACACAGGGTTGATAATAGCTGTACCAAGCCCTTTACACAGGGTTGATAATAGCTGTAGCAAGCCCTTTACACAGGGTTGATAACAGCTGTACCAAGCCCTTTACACAGGGTTGATAATAGCTGTAGCAAGCCCTTTACACAGGGCTGATAATAGCTGTAGCAAGCCTTTACACAGGGTTGATAACAGCTGTACCAATCCCTTTACACAGGGTTGATAATAGCTGTAGCAAGCCCTTTACACATGGTTGATAAAAAGCTGTAGCAAGCCCTTTACACAGGGTTGATAAAAAGCTGTAGCAAGCCCTTTACACAGGGTTGATAAAAAGCTGTAGCAAGCCCTTTACCCAGGGTTGATAAAAAGCTGTAGCAAGCCCTTGACACAGGCTTGATAAAAGCTGTAGCAAGCCCTTTACACAGGGTTGATAACAGCTGTACCAAGCCCTTTACACAGGGTTGATAATAGCTGTACCAAGCCCTTTACACAGGTTTGATAACAGCTGTACCAAGCCCTTTACACAGGTTGATAACGGCTGTACCAAGCCCTTTACACAGGGTTGATAATAGCTGTACCAAGCCCTTTACACAGGGTTGATAACGGCTGTACCAAGCCCTTTACACAGGGTTGATAACGGCTGTACCAAGCCCTTTACACAGGGTTGATAACAGCTGTACCAAGCCCCTTTACACAGAAGATGGCGGGCAGTTAGTCCTCATCTGGGGTTTGAACCCTTGGTGTCCTGCGGCAATCTGTTAAATTCTCTCCTCCGTCAACAAAGTGCAAGTAGGCTGCATAGATCAGATGTATCTGCAAGGAACAAGCGCGCGCGCGAGCGTGCGTGTGTGCGTGCGTGCGTGCGTGCGTGCGTGCGTGCGTGTGTGTGTGTGTGTGCGTGTGCGCACGTGCGTACATGTGTGCGTATGTGTGTGTGTTTGTGTGTGTGTGTGTGTGAGAGAGAGAGAGAGAGAGAGAGAGAGAGAGAGAGAGAGAGAGAGAGAGAGAGAGAGAGAGAGTGGCACTGGAATACCTATAGTCATCATCATCGTCTTCTTCCTGCACATCATCAATATCAGGGGTCATTCCTCAGTTCTGCTCCACGTTATCATCGTCACATCGTCCGATTTGACCTGGTCAGCGGTCGTTGACTACTATACTAAGCACACAAAAAAACCGTCTTACCGTTACAGTCGTATTTTACTCTGATCAACGGAGCCTACTTAAAGTAGTCCAGCCAGAGCCTATGAAGCGATTAATTCTCAGCTTTTAATCTCAAGGATAAAGGGAGATTAACCCATATGTTGTGGCGAGGGGATTTCGTCTGTATGCCAAATTCCCCGCAAACTCTTGGCTCAGAGAGCTGTTGAAATGATCCTGTTAGAATCAACTCTTTCTTTCCTTACGTTTTTGTTTATATACTTTTTCCTGCAAGGACAAATACGTGGATTTGGATTTCGAAAAAAGACTACATGTTATGAATAGACCTCTTGTTGGCTACCAATGGCATGTAAGTTTACAGAATGCGGTGAATCGCGTCGCCCAACACAGGTCTTGGTATACCTTCTGATCCCGCTTTTTCTTAAATGCATGAAATTGAATGTTTTCATGCAAACAAGAAGAACCTTGTCCTCAAGAGTCAGATTTCAGAGGAGAAGTCTTTTCTAACGATGAACCAACTACCGTCATATTTTTTCCCCAATGCATCACAAAGTGTCACGTGTTCCGACTGGTCGTTTGGTTTGAACGGTGTTCGTACTCTCAAGGTAACGCGAGGCTCTGGCACATGCCACAGAATGGTATTGAGACTGGCACGTGTGGCATACCGTGTGAAGTGCTTGCAGTGTAAGAGCCGTCATCGTTGATCGTCGTTGCTGATGTGGTCGTTGTCATCGGCTGCGGCGGGTTTGTTATTGTTGATGACTCATAACACAGAACTAAAGACAGGCGAATTTGTACGTTTTGATTTGGATTTACGATGGAGTTTAGTTGCTAGTAATGACAATAATAACTACGTTTTGCTTTCGCGATGAAGATGTATGAGTCTGTTTTCCAGTATGAGTCTGATTCACAGTGGAGGAAACATTGATATTATTTCGACCTTTGTCAAAAAAGAATGATAATAGTTTTACATTCCGTTGATATCATTGTATTTCACGCTAAAATAGTTTTACATTCTGTTAATAGCATTGTATTTTACGCTAAAATAGGTTTACATTCTGTTAATATCATTGTATTTTACGCTAAAATAGTTTTACATTCTGTTAATATCATTGTATTTTACACTAACTGCTGATTGTCACCTCGAGTGGTGTAGTTAACAGTTATTATTGTAAGCTACAATCAATCGTTAATCATTATTGATATTGTTGACTATGTCTTGTAATTTTTGTGTGCTAAGGCCAGTTATTATAATGACTGTTGTTAATAATTACGTTTAATATCATTGCATCCTACTACCAATTATCATCACTAAAGTTTTTAATATTGATAAATTACAATATATTGTGATAATGGAACGGGCATGATGACTGTTGTTGATAATTACGTTTTTATATCTTTGCATCCTACTACCAATTATTATCACTATGATTTTCAATGTTAATAAATTACAGTATATTGTGATAATAAAACCAGCTACTGCTACTAATGACCATTAATGATTGTTGCTTCGGCCAGCTGAGACTCGGTATTTGTGTGTTTGCCCTACCGTGTTTAGAGACGCAAAAGCTGAGCGAAAGACACATGAAGCTCGTGATGCTTAACGCTCTCTAACGGGCCATGCAGGTCGTAGTCTATGTTCAAAGGACCGGTATAATAGCAAAAGTACTGAGAGAACACAATGATGATAATGATGATGACGACCACGACGACGACGATGATGATGATGTTGATGATCACTATCATTATAATCATTGTTGTTATTTTCGTCATCGACGTCATCCTCCTCCTCATTATTGTTGTTGTCGTCGTCATTATTGTAGTCGTTATCATCATCATCATCATCATCGTTGTCGTCGTCTTTATCATCATCATCATCATCATTAATTTTATTATTATTGTTGGTGGTGGCGGTGGTGGTGGTGGTGCTGCTGCTGCTGTTATTGTTGAGACAGTTTGTTGTTCTTGTTCTCATCATCACATCATTACCTATATCATCACCATCAATCCGTAGCATCCATCTTCATCCTCCTCATTCTCATCGATCAGCATTAAAAAAAAGTCTCAAATTCTGTTACCCTTCATGCCCTGCTCTAGCTCGTTGTGATCTCAGTTTTCAATGTTCGCTCCACGTTTGTGGCCTTGGCTTGGTTCCACCGGTATCGGCGAGTCCATGGGGGCTGTTGTTGGACGGACGTGGTGGCGCCCTCAGGACGAAGAGCTCACTCACACCGGCTCCGCGACAAAGCAATTATTGTCGTCAGTAGGGGGTTTAGTAGGTGGTGTCCTGCGTATGTTGGATCAGAACAGACGCCACTGAACACCACCGAAGTGACTTCTGTGGGTTGCCTCTTGACGACTTGACATTGACTGCTTCCTATGGATTGCCGGTGCCGGGGCTGCAGCGGGACTGACCGGGCTGTGGCTGTGGACGGGATGTCGGAATGAGTGGCGTGGGTGTACTGCCACTGAGGTGGCACAGAAGATGGGACAGCAAAAAGAAAACAAAAATCATCTCAATCATTATGATTGTAATAATCATCGTTAGTATCAATCGTGATATCATTGCTGTTTGTGTTAATATCTATTATTGTTGTAAAATTGATTCTGTGCAGCTTTTTCTCTAGATAAGTGAAATTCTGCGTAAATTTAATTTCAGACATATCCTTTCACTGTTTGATACATAATATATAATGTCATTACCCACCCTCTCCCAACCCCCACTCCAGAACACAGATAAAGAGACGTCGGGAGGTTTTAACTGACTTCCACTGAGAGGGCCAGAAACTGATCGCCATGGAGACAGTGAGCACCACCAACCGTTTCAGGAGGAGCCTGTATTCGTTAAACTCCACAACTGTCGGCAGCAACAACCAGCTACGGCCAGAACACGAACAATGTCTGTTCGACATCTACAAAAGGGAGGGAGACAGTTTCTTCTACAAGAGGAAGTACAAGAAAGCCGTGAACAGCTATTCATTGGTAAGTAGACCCTAGTTTGTGGGTGAGTGGTAGTTCCAGCTTGAAGAATCCTCACACTTGCCTTTTGAACTTTCAGGAACGTGTGAGGTGTCAGCGGGCATAAGGAGACTAAGACAAATCAATCACCTTTAATTCTGCTGTCTCCACTTTCTTTTCTTCACTCACGTGTTGAGTGGAGTTTACAAATTTTATGAGACAGGAAGAAATTGCTGGTCCATTGAAGGGAAATAATTTTTCACAGTAATTACGAGTTATATTTAACCATTTGCATACAAGTAAGACAAACATAAGTTTTGATTAATCACCTACCACAAAACATTTAAACAATCAACAATATTCATTAATCATCTTAATAGCTTTTACCAAGCATTGGCATATGGTTATCCTGTTGAAACACAAGGCATACAAGAAATAACAATGCACAATCTCGAGGCTTAGAATCTAGATCCATTTACTTTTCTTCTGGATCCATCAATGCAACTTGACACAGGATCTTAG
>CM031604.1:23325463-23362963 GCA_018398815.1 Conus ventricosus
AAAGCAACTTAATATAGCTACATGTAGTGTTTTTGGTTTTAGAATAGTACTGGTGTATTTTCAACCATTTATTATTAGAATGTCAATGTATATATAAGACTCAAACAAGTAAAACGCGGTAACGCCGTTGTACCAAGCAAATTTTCGGTTTATTACAAACCTTCTTCAGGCTAAAAGATTGGCCAACTGAACACGCACACACACACACAGACATCCAAGTCCCTGTCACATAAAACAGAAGCTGAATTCAGTTCAAAAAGAATTAAAATCACTTGCACGAACATATCGTTTGAGAGGCAGTGGAAAACATGTCGGTGTGCTCACACACACACGCACACACACACACTCACACACACACACACACACACACACACACACACACACACACACACACACACACACACACACACACACACACACTACCCCCCCCCCCCCCAACACACACACACACACACACACACTACCCCCCCCCCCCAACACACACACACACACACACACTAACTCACACACAAACGCACGCACGCACGCACGCACGCACGCACACACACACACACTGCATCAACCCTGGCGACTTTTCCCATATACCCAGCATCAAACACATTCATTGCCACACACACACACACACACACACACACACACACACACACACACACACACACATGCACACATACATACCCGCACATATACACTGCATCAACCTTGGAGATCTTTCACACATACCCAACATCAAACACATTCATCGCCACACACGCGCGCACACACACACACACACACACACACACACACACACACACACACACACACACACACACACACACACTCGCACAGACATGTATGCGCTTAAGCGCATCCAGATAAGCACACTCATATACATATGTAAGCATAGTTCGCATGGGGTGAAAGAGAGAGAGAGAGAGAGAGAGAGAGAGAGAGAGGGAGGGAGAGGGAGAGAGAGAGAGAGAGAGAGAGAGAGAGAGAGAGAGAGAGAAGAGAGAGAAAGGGAGAGAGAGAAAGAGAGAGAAAGTGGGTGAGATAGAGAGAGATGGAGAGAGAGAGTAGTGGAGAAGAGAGAGACAGTGAGAAAGAAAGGGAGAGAGGGAGCAAGAGGGAAGGAGAGAGAGAGAAAGAGAAAGGGAGAGAGAGAGAAAATGGGTTGTGGGAACGGGGTATGGGATGGAGGAATGAAGGAGGGTACTAGGGACAGGAATAGTTGGACGGGTGGCTGAGAGGGAAGGGGAAAGGGGGCGGGGGGAGGGAAAGGTGGTGGTGGAGGGGTACGAGAGAGAGAGAGAAGAGAGAGAAGAGAGAGAGAGAGAGAGAGAGAGAGAGAGAAAGCAAAGAGAGGAACAAAGGGGTGCACCGAGGAAGTTAAAATGATGAGAAGTATACTTAATGAAGGGGGGGGGGGGGTAGGGAAAAGAAACAGGGGGTGAGGGCAAGAAGTCTATTTGAGGGGGAAAACACCACAGATAGGCATCGTACTTAGGGAAACAAAATGGCCGCCGGCGTGGTGCACAGCAATCTATGACGTCACGTGAAAAAAAAGGATAACGCAATTTACCGAATATATCAACTCTCCGGTGAATGGAATGAAATAACAGGACCGTTTACCGACTGATTGTCAAGTATCGTTCAGTCAGAAAATCGTCTGCCGTTAGTTTGTTTTGAAGGGCGGTTTGTGTCTAAACCAACGTTTGCTGGAAATGAAGTAGGCAGCTTACCAATCGTTACTTAACTGCATTTAAATGGAAACGGCTAACGCAACCTAGGGCATGCACTAGCCGATCAATTGTCATCAATGATGAAACAAACCGACAAAATCGATTGAATTGTCCTTGATGTCTCAGTAACGCTATGCTTGAACATTCCGTTTTCATCTGTTGGGTACAAAACGGAACTTGGAGACCACTACCAAATCGAATTGGTATAACTTGGATATTGCGCATGCGTCAACAGGGTAGAGCTATCATTCGTAAGATTTTTAAAAAAAAATCAAATCGAAGATGAATGTGGCCCGTGCATTAGCACTTTCTTCCCATTCCATTTCCTGTCCTTTCCCTTCCTCCTTTGTGTGTGCGCGCGCGCGCGTGTGTGTGTGTGTGTGTGTGTGGTAAACGCGTGCGCGCACTCAAGGTCATCGTGCTTTTGTTCTGTCAAGTTGCTCTCAGGAACTTCTTTACTTTATACAGTGCAATAAGCTTTTTTTTTAAAAAATTATTATTATTGATTTGCTATGCGCACTCTACATTATCATTGCTATAAAATTAGCGTTGTTTGAAAAAAAAAAAACGAAAAAAAAAAACAAAAAAAAACCCCACCACCGGTAGTCACGTGACGAGCGTGCAGACGATAATTGACTTGGGTGAAAGTCTGCTCAATCAGCAGATGACAAGTTTGAAAGGAAATTTCAAACGAAATGTCGCAAGAATGTGCCGAAAGAATTTCGTCTACTGTTGAGTATAACCAAACGCTGTGCATGTGTTCGTGAACAGCATTATTTGCTGAAGATCAGGCGTGAGAGGAAATGAAGGTTGCACCTCAACTGCCTGGTTAGCAAACGCGAAAAGCAAGCATTCGGTCCTCAACGCCTGTCCGCATGCAAATAGAAATTGCGCCCCCTCAGGCCTTACGGTTACTCGATTTACTCGTTTGACATCGTTTTTGTTTTGTTTTGGTTTCGTTGACAATTTCATTTTGAATTGCACTTTCGACATTCATTTGCCTTTAGACATGTTTTCATGTCGAGTCTTTTCCCCCATAATAATAATTTTAAAAAATCAACACGAAAAGGCCTGCAATTCAAATTTTAAGTTCTACTATTGCGAAAAATATCCCAGAAATATACATATACTGACTTCCATAAAAAAACGCGAAAATTTGAAAGGCTATTTTTCGGGTGAAAAGGGTGAATATACAATATTGAACCATTGTGGCAAGTTGTTTGGGTTCAAGACTCACGTGCAGTGAAAAAATTGTGTGAGCAACACATCATTCCCGGCATTGGAGGGTCAACAAAAATGGCAAACTGGTTGCTGCATGTGAGGCACGTGCACACCATGCAGAGCAAAGTTAACCAGCGACAAGTACGCATGCATGCAGCCTTTATAAAGCCGCGCTACAAGGTAACGACTTGCCGTCTGAGCGCTACAGAGATGCCAAGACTACGAGCAGAGGAACGCAATCGTGCCCTAGGCCATCTGGAGGCTGGTGTGGATGCCAGGCAGGTCGCCAACATCTTTAACGTCCACATCTCAACCATCTATCGTCTGCAGCACCGCATGCGAGTCACTGGTACCACTGATGATCGTCCCCGGCCAGGCCGTCCTTGGGTCACCACACAAAGAGAGGATCGCCATCTTGTTCGAACCCATCTGCGGGACAGGCGGCAAACAGCCGCTAACACTGTTTGACAGGTGCCTGGGAATCTCCAGCAACGAATCAGCCTCAACACTATGCGGCGGCATCTTCAGGAGAACGGGCTGGCATGTAGGCGTCCTCACAGAGGTCCGGTACTGACACCAAGACACCGGCAGGACAGGCTGCAGTGGGCACAAGCCTGAATCAACTGGCACAGGCAGCAGTAGGGACGCATACTGTTCTCAGATGAGAGCCGTTTTTGTATTGACATGGCTGACGGTCGTGTCAGAATATGGCGTCAACCTAGTGAACGCTATGCTGACTCCTGTGTGGTAGAGCGGAACCCCTGGGGAGGCCCGAACGTTATGATATAGGGTGCAATTGGCATTAACCACGCCATAGGACCAGTCATCTTTCAGAACATTGGTCCTGGTCGCGGACAGGGTGTCAATGCACAGCGCTACATCAACCAGGTGCTTAGACCCCATGTCGATCCTTTTTTTGCGCAACACCCAAACTGGACATTCCAACAGGACAATGCAAGACCACACACCGCCAGGGCCACCCAGCAATTTCTTCAGCATAACAACGTCAATGTGCTGCCCTGGCCAGCCCTCAGTCCCGATTTAAACCCAATAGAACATTTTTGGGATGAACTTGGCAGACGGTTGGACCTCCTGCGTCCACGACCAGCAACAGCGGCTCAACTTCACCAGGCCATCGTCCATGTGTGGGCTGGTGTGCCAAGGGGACGCATCAACCACCTGGTCCACTCAATGAGCCGCAGGTGTCAAGCAGTTGTCAACGCAAATGGTGGCCACAAACGGTATTAGGACTTCAAGCTGGTTTGTCACGTGACCTTGGATTTTCCACACAAAAGACATATTGCTGAGACATTTTCACACATTACCCGTGTAATGAATCAAATCACGTTGAATTCTCGCTTCCACTCTGTACAATTGTGACCAATAAAATTCACCCCCAACCTTCAGCTTGTTTTGTTTTCGCGTTTTTTTATGGAAGTCAGTATATTTTTAAATCAATGCGAATGCAGTTCAAATGATGCTCTACGAATATCAAAATACTGTTAAAATATACACACAGGGGTTGCGTTCTCATTTTCTAAATAGCCCAGCCTACACGTTTTACGGAACGTACCCAGGTTTCAAAGAGTGGAGATTTAAATAGCCTACTGGCCGCACGTTGAGAAGAAATTAACTGACTTATCATATGTTGGCCCGACAAACAACGGTATTGACACTAGGGAAGATCAGTTTTATTTCAGATGTAACTTATACTAAATATAAAATCATTTGCCGATTACATCCACACTCTCTCTCTCTCTCTCTCTCTCTCTCTCTCTCTCTCTCTCTCTCTCTCTCGTCTCCCCCTTTCTGTCTCTCTCTCTCTCTCTCCTCTCTCTTCTCTCTCTCTCTCTCTCTCTCTCTCTCTCTCTCCCTTTCTGTCTCTCTCTCTCTCTGTCTCTGTCTTTTCCTTTCTCTCTGTCTGTCTGTCTGTCAGTCTCTCTCTCTCTCTCTCTCTCTCTCTCTCTCTCTCTCTCTCTGTCGGTCCCTTTTACACACACACGCACACCACACACACACACACACACACACACACACACACACACACACACACACACACAATCTGTCTCTCTCTCTCTCTCTCTCTCTCTTGGTCTCTCTTTCTTCTCTCTCTCTCTCTCTCTCTCTCTCTCTCTCTCTCTCTCTCTCTCTCACACACACACACACACACACACACACACACACACACACACACACACACACACTTACTTCTGCCACAATTCTTCATGTGCTCGCAAGTTGCTTTAAGTTCCTCGAATGACCCGTCTGCCACCTCATCGGTAGGACTTTGTGTCCAGGCGCTCTACCAGAAAGCCCAGGTGCTGTACAGCCTCGGTCACTACGACACAGCGCTGCTGTTCTTCCACAAGGGACACAGGTTGAACCCCGACGCCCCGGGCTTCGCCGAGGGCGTGGACAAGGCCCAGAAAGCCCTCGCCCAGCTCACGCCTGGTCGGTGGTATTGCACGTACTGGTGGTTCTGCTTGTTGTTTTGTTGTTGTTGCTGTTGTTGTTGTTGCTGTTGCTGTTGTTGTTGTTGTCTGAAGGGATGGGGAAGATCCCCACAGCTCTCAGCCCCCCTTACATCTTGTCTTGGGAGAGCAACAGGCTGGTGATTTCATGTTGTTGTCGTACTCTGAAGTAGGGCCTGATCAGTTGCTTGCAAAGAGAAAGAGGAGGGGTTTCAAAGGAAGGCTAGGCAGGGAGGAAGGGGGGGGGGGGGGTTCTCCCTCGGTGTAAAGAAGAGGGAAAAGAATGTCCAACTGCAATTTTTACTTGGCGGTGGAGGGACGGGATAGTTGAAGAAACCCTGGAACCGCCTACCCCCACCCTCACCCTCACCCCACCCCTTCGTCCTGATCCTGTGAAGGGGTGGAGAAAAGTGCATTACATTTTTGTTACCAGCCATCTCATTCTTAGTGCTTGATGTTTCTGTTTGTCGTGGCAGCGGCGGTGGTGGTGGTGATGATTTTTATTGGTGTTGTTGTTGCCGAAAGGGGTGGCGATGCTATGGAAATCTCTCAGTCACTTCGCTTCTGGTCTGTGGTGACGCACAAAGTGACAATTTAATTCATGGTGGTGGTGGTGGTGGAAATCGCGGTGGTGGTGGCGACGGTGATGTGTTCTACAGGGGTAGAGACGATTCCCAAAGCTCTCAGCCATCTTGTTTGTGGTCTGTGGTATTGACAGATAGCAGTGTTCGTTGTTGTTGTTGTCTACATGCCCATAAAGATCTCATCCACTTCAAATTTTTTCTATGGTGATGAGCAGATCGGTGATGATGTTGTTCAATAAACGGATGGATCAGGTTCAGAAAACTCTCAGCCACGTCATTGCTGGCCTGTGATGGTAAGCAGAGAGAAACAGGTAATTCTGTTATTTTTTTCGTTGTTCTCCGAAGGGTTGGTGAAGGCACATAAATCGTCGAGCCACTTCTTCCCTCCCCCCCCCCCCCCCCCTCTTTTTTTTTTTTTTTTTTTTTGGCGATGATCAGGTCGGTTATTCCGTTGTTGTTCTCTGAGAGGGTCACATCACTCATAGTCCACTGTGATGAGTAGACTGGCGATTTGGTGTTCTAGAAAGGGTGGATTTTATTATTTTTTTTTAAATAGAAACTCCATCTCACACCAGGCCTGTGCTGAACAGAGGGCGGTTACCGTTTCTGCTGGTGCTGTATTGATATTGATTATGTCATGTTGTCGGTAATGCTCGCATTTTGTTGAATTACATGTCGGTGTGTTCTCCCATTCTGACATATCTTCTCGTTAAAGACAATATGTTCTTGATGTAGCTTTCTGAACTATTTGCCACTAGCAGAAGTAGAGCAGTTTGTCATCCACAATGTCAAAAGCTAAGGCTAGATTTTGAGATCCTGTCCAACTCACTCCATCACCGCTCTTCCTCCCCCCCCCCCCCCACTCCCTCCACCCCCAACCTTAAAAAAAAATTTGAGTCACGCGTTTTTATTTTCTTTTTGTCTATTTCTTATGATGCGATTTACGTGTATGTGTGTGCGTGCGTGCGCGCGCGCGTGTGTGTGTGTGTGTGTGTGTGCGTGTGCGCGCGCGCGCGTGTGTGTGTGTGTGTGTGTGAGAGAGAGAGAAAGAGAAAGTGAGAGAGAGGGAGAGAGATATATAGAGAGAGAATACCTGTGCAGCTAGCCGGTGTGAGGAAGGACCAGGGAATCAAGAATTAAAACTATTGTGTCACTTGATACATTAACCCATGATGACATCTAGGGAAAATGATATGTTTTGGGTGACTCTGAACCGATTCCCAATGAAAACATCAGAAAGGAAACTAAGATCTTTTTTTTTTAGAAATTGCTTGTAATTTTATGATCCTTGAATACCCTATGCATTGAAATTAGGCCCATCAGCCCTGCCATTTTCAGTTCTCTTTCGTAAACCTTGGTTTAGATCACTTAAAAGAAGAGTACAGGAAAAAATAATTGTTACCAAGCTGTCATTGTAACTGACTTTGACTTTGTTTCTTCAGGACGACGAATGAAAACAACCGATCTTGGCGACTTTTCCTTCTATATCCCACGGCGTGTAAGTAAGATATTTCAATAAATCGACGGATCAATAAAGTGATAATTAGAATAATATCTATCGATGTATTCTTGTTCATTTTAATGTTTATCTTTCTGATTATAATTATCATTGATGTCTTCTGATTGATTTTGATAGTCGTCTTCTGATTATAATTATCTTAAGGGTATTTTCAATACATGTGAAATTTAAAGTTTATCAGCTTTCTGTTCAGAGTAACGATGCTGCGGAAAATAGTCAGAATAGTGAAAATTATATAATGACCAAATAGGTGCGTGCGTGCGTGCGTGCGTGTGAGAGTGTGTTTGTGAGTGTGTGTGGGTGCGTGTGTGGGTGTGAGTGTGTGTAAGTGTGTGTGTGTGTGAGTGCGTGTGTGTGGTGTGTGTGTGTGTGTGTGTGTGTGTGGTGTGTGTGTGTGTGTGTGTGTGTGTGTGTGTGTGACAGACAGACAGAGAGACAAAGAGAAATTGTCTCTAATACGTTTTTCCATCCACAGCCCATGTTCACACGGCGCTTCAAACCTTTACCAAATTGCAAAACGGAGCAGGAGCCGGACTCGGCACCGCTCTCGCCCAGTTTCAGCGCACGCCGGCGGATGTGCAAGCTGGCCTCTCTGGAAATGCTGAAGAAGACGCCCTCCACGCTGGACCGAATACCCCATCCACCCGAGCGTGACGGCGTCAAGCATAGCGTGCCAAAGGCTAACGGCTCTGCTCAGCCATCCATGCGTGACGTGCTTAGTCAGCTGTATACAGATAAAGCGTACTTCGAGAAAATCCTTCGTGATATGGGTAAGATCATAGATCATGACAGGAGACAAACAAACACGACAGCACACAGCCGAAAGCTGACAACATCTTTTTGGAGGTTGTTTAAAAAAAACAACCAAACAAACAAACAAAAAAACCAAGAACACGCATGGAGGACGTCTGTTGAAATGGACAAAGGAACAAAAATGTCCTGATGGTCACTTTGTTTTACCCCCCTCCACCTCCCTCCCCCATGAACAACAAAACATTTTGTACTATGCAGATATGAGCAAAGATACTGACCTAAGGGTCAGCGTCTTTAATATTAGTAACAGACACTGAAGTTACTGCACGCCGCTTTTTATGTCAACGAAACTTAACTAAGTTTCGCATGCGTATGAAAAAAAAATTATATATGATCAAATTATTGTAAATGAATAAATCAGTGAAAGGATGAGTCATTTTCACTGTTTTATACGACGAATCAAACAATCAAATATACAAACGTGTCTCACATTATAGTCAAATTGTGTAAGTTTTTCCATTGTTTACGATCACTACTTTCCGTTGTCATGAGTAAAATAACTCATTAGTTAGTGCTTACTTTGTCTTCATCATTTAGGTTGTCGTGGTTGACAACATCAAGAACAAAATGAGACAGTCCTTGTTTTTTCTCTCTTTTCCTTCCACTTTTTCCACTTCTCTTCTGAATTCTTTTCTTCACCTTTGTTTTTCTCTCTTCACCCTTCCATTTTTTTTTCAAATTTCTTTCACATATCGTCAATTTTATGATGTAACATATCCTTCTCCTCCTCCTTCATCCCTCTCTGTCCACGCTCCCCCCTCCTTTTTTCGTTTTCCTTCTCAGTTACGTTTGTAATCGTTGTTATTGTCACTGGCATCGGTATCTTCTCATTTTCTTTTTTGTTTTCTTTCTTTCTTTTTTCTCTTTTTTTTTTCCTTTCTCCGAAAGTATCTCATGTTTATCTGTCTGTCTGCCCAACCAGCGTGTTGCGTTAATGTATAAGCATCTGGTCAGTCTGGTCCATAACACTATAGCTCTTCCTTCGTTTTTGTGTATTTAGTTATAACTCTCGCGCATCCTTAGCTGATGTACTGTTGAGTATAAGGGTTAGACCGTACGCACGAGTGACTTGTTGCTGAAACTATTTTTATCTTTGGGTGTTTGTATAACACACACTCTCTCTCTCTCTCTCTCTCTCTCTCTCTCTCTCTCTCTCTCTCTCTCTCTCTCTCATTCACTTCCCTTCCTCCCTTCCTCTTATCTTCTCCCTCCATCCCTCGTTCCCCGTAAAGTAGCATGTCCGACATTCCAACATAAACAATACTTTCGAAATTATTGACATGTCAAAGAAACAGACGTCGGTATCTCCAAGCAAACTCACATTGTCATGTGAATGACGCCTCTGTCCATTCAGAAAGCAGTGGCCGCTTCCAGGAGGAAGGGGCCACATGGCGGGCGACGGCCTGGCCTGTATCGCCGACGCATGTTGTTCTGGGCCCGCTTCGGAGCCGCCGATCCTTCCGCCTCGGCCGCCGACGTCTGCTTCACAACCCGAGGAGCCCACATGGGTGGTGACGCCGGTCTTCAGCCTTGCCTGTCGGCGCGTCAGCGTCAGTCCCGTAATGCGTCACCCGGGGAGAATGCGGTGACGCCAGAGGCGTACGAGTATGACATGACGTCACGGAGTGCTGGGGGTGGGGAAGCGAAAGCGGTGACGTGGGCAAATTTGGAGGAGGTAGACGTTTCGTGCTTATCAGTTTCATTTTAGGGAGGGGGGGACGGGATGTATTGTGATAATGTGGTGTTTTTACATTCTTGCTTGTCACTTTGTATTGCCACTATCTGTTCAAAACGTCACTTTTCTGTATTTGAAACGGATTATTTGGATTAATTGTTAAGACTTTTTCACACACACACACACACACACACACACACACACACACACACACACACACACACACACACACACACACACGTACGCACGCACGATCTCACAGAGAGAGAGGTCTACCAGCTGCTTTATGATAATATATGAATATATAAATCAAATCTACCAGCCACTATGGCGGGGTGGTTAACACATTTGACTGACGACTTAGGGACTGCAGTTCGATCCCCATGAGAAGGAAAAAAAGCCTGAATTGTATTAAGGCTGGACTACTTTTGTCTCTAAAGGTTGACGGTGCACGTGATTCGGATGAGAATTTTGGACCCACGCGGTTTAGTGTCCTAAAACTATCAATGAGTCTTTGAAAGTACATCTGAATAATCCGGAGCAGATGTCCAGGTATAGGTATTTGCATTGTATACTAAAGATGTTTGGTTTCAGAATATATTACTAAACGAAATGCAATGTATAGTCTTATCACGCAGCCTAAAATCTAATGGACTTCCATTGCAGGATCCCTAGTGTCTTCTTCGTCATGAAATCAAAAATAAAACGCCCATCCCCCGATCATAATGGTTAGAACTTGTTGTTGAATCATCATACTAGAGTGCAAAACAGAGGGGGAAACCGAACGCGGGAAAAAAAATCAATATTTCTTATAATAAAACAGACTCTAATTTTTTCACAGCTGGATGTTAAGTTAATTTTAGTCATCATGGGAGCGTTGTATAGCCTTTTCATTGATCCCTGGGCAAATGTAAAAAAAGATGCATTTGACGTGTTGGCAGGCGTCAAATAATATTCAAGATCAAGAAATGGATACAGATGGGCAGCAAAAACTCTCTGGCAAAGTTCAACCAGAAGGAGGCAAGTCACGTGTTTCCGGTGACGTGCCAAAGACACAGCGTCGACTGAGGAAACGACGTAAGAGGAAAGCCACAAAGGAAGGGGATCTGACCATGCTGTCTAGTTTGGATGCTGAGAAGTTAAAGTTCAAGTAAGTTGTTTTCTTTGTTTCATTGTTGCTTCTTCCATTCCTTTATTCCTTTCTTCTGTCCTTCTTCATTTTTAGCTGTTTCTATCGGTGTATTTATTTTCACTTGATTAAAGAATGTGCATAATCATAATTACAATGGTATTTTTTCCACTTTAAAGATCAAAAGTTCAGCAATTTTCCTTAACATCATTTCTCTTCTAAAATTTAAGTTATGTCGTGCATAAAGTGTAGGTACAATTTCTTTTGGAAGAACAACAACGCCTGGTGAGTTTGTAACTGCTGCTGGCCAGATATGTTACCCTAGACATTCTTTTATATAATTTTATTCCTCTTTTTTTTTTCTTTTTCTTCTTCCAGTAGTACCGTCCTTGTCATCATCATTATCGTCGTCGCCACCCTATTTTTCCTCCACAGCTTGACGTGAACATGCATTTGAAGCATTGTTGGAGTTACATCTTTTTTGACTTTGCAGTTAATTCACCCGCGTTATAGACGGTCTTACACTATTTTTTTCTGTCGTCCCACCTCAACTTTTCTGTTAGGATCTGGCTCACTCTTTCCCTTCTCCTCCCTACCCCGCTTTGTTCCACCTTTGCCACCCCGTTGCTCCCCTCCCTCGCTCTCTCCCTCTCCCTCCCCTACTCTCTCTCTCTCTTACAGTCCCTGCTCCAGTTCCTTGCTTCTGAACTGCGCTTCTCAACTTCTGTCCATCTACATTGCTGTTCTGCTGCAGACAGTCATTTGGGGAGTGCGGTCTGGTACATTTCGATGTGTACTGTGTGTTTTATATGCCACGTCTGAAGAAGACAGTTTTGTTGTCAATTCGCTTGTCTGATTCGTATTGTGTATTAAGTGTTTATCTCGCACCTTGTTTTGTGCTCTACCTTGTATTGTTGCTCATTGGGGGCCGGAATAGCTCAATTGGTAGAGCGCCGGACTCGTAATCCAAGGGTTGCGGGTTCGAATCTTTGCCGGGCCGTTTCGGTACGGGGGGATTTTTCCCTCGGAGTTAACATTAGTTCTGACTCCATTTCCCACACAGTCCTTCGAATGAGACTATAAACCGAGGTTCCGTGTGTGAACGCACGCATAACATCTTGCATACACGTAAAATCCCATCACCAACTTTCGGAAGAGAAGGCCAGTTTGGCCGTTGGTATGGATGACAGGTTACACATAGCATGCACCTTCCCCGAAGATGGAGTATGGCTGCCTTAATGGCAGGATAAAAAAAAACGGTCATACACACAAAACTCCACTCCCTTTGTTGGGTAGATGGGATTAATACTTTTCTGTCCATTTAGGGAGTGTACGCAGGAGTATCAGCCTGCGTACGCATAAGAAGAAGAAGAAGAAGTTGAAGTTGCTCATTATCTGACAAATAGGTAGTTAGACTATACACACTGCCTACAGTAGACTGTTCTGCGTGCTCTGTTTGTTCATATAGCCTTTTGATTTTTTGTGTGTGGCGTCCTTATGTTGTTAATTTGTTAAGCCTTTTAGCGGGTGAAAAACCAAGTGGAATGGGTTTAAACCCTTAGCTCGGCATGGGTCTCTATTTCTTTAAGGGGTCAGTAGCTCAGTGTTTATGCGATGAACTGGATTACAAAATTATAAGTGACATGTGACGTGTCTCTCAGCATAGTAATAATACTCACTGATAACCGTCTCTGAGGGCATGCTGACAATCCTGGAAGGACAGTCTGTAGTCGGCAAGTCTTTGATAAAACTGAAGCTGAAAATTGAGGTTGTAAACGGTGTGGCCATGTCTTGATTCTATTTGAACCGCAAATAGGTCGCCTGACTGTGAATGAAAAGACTGGAAAGGATCGAAGTGGTTTTGTTTTGTGTTGTTTGGGGGCGTTTGTTTTGTTGCAGTTTGGAATAGCCTTCGTGATTTTGGTCTTGATTCGTATACTTTGCTTGAATTTGACTTGATGTGCAGTTTCGATACATATCGGCCGTCTCCAAGCTTGCAACAACCCCACCAGAGAAAACCACTTGTGCCTCCACTGGTGAGGTCTTTGGACGAACTGTCCACGGACGAGTGGGACTCGGAGTGGGACGAGTGGGAGGAGGAAGACATCGAGGCCGCCAACAAACCAGACAGACATCAAGGTGTCTTGGGTGGTGCGTGAGATCGAGGAGATACAAGGGCCTAATTTGGTCATTCATAATAGGTTTAATCAGTTGCCCGTTCTGCGCATAGAAACGAACACCGTGTGAAAAGAGGCAGAGGGGTTGCGGGGTGGGGATAGTGAGAAACAGGGATCTAGAAGCGGATGGGAGAGAGGAGGGGGGGGGGGGGGGAGACGGTGTCGGAGCACAGGAGAGAGAGAGGAGAAAAGAGAAACCTTTCTTACTCTCTCTCTCTCTCTCTCTCTCTCTCTCTCTCTCTCTCTCTCTCTTTCTCTCAGTCTCAGTCACTATCCTCACACACACACACACACACACACACACACACACACACACACACACCACACACACACACAGAGAGAGGAGAGAGAGAGAGAGAGAGAGAGAGAGAAGGGAGAGAGAGAGAGAGAGAGAGAGAGAGAGAGAGAGAGAGAGAGAAACGCAGGTAGATTGAATGATACGGATGGGAGACGATTCTGTCCACAATGTTTGAACCGAATTTCTTGCATGGGAAAGAATGACTTTAGAGAACAGGAAAACACCGATTCGCCCTCAACCAGTTTTCGGGCGAAAGTGACCCAGAATTAAGGTTTTCCTGTTCTCTGACAAGTAAGACTTCAATAACCAAAAAATAACGATTATCTACAAACAAACATACTGTGTAGGGTTATCCGTTTTAATACTAATTTACTAAACTTTTCAGATTTCAGTTTTTGCTTAATCCTATGTTTTCCTAATCATTTTCGCGCATACAGTCATTTTCAATAACATCATTTTTGCGCAGACGGTCATCAAACTAAGACTTGGCTGAGACACTGTGCGAACAACCCTAATTAGAGGGCTTGGGGTTTGTGGCAGGCAGTACCATGTACCGCGGTCCTGGGCAGATCCTATGATACCTGTAATTAGCTAACGCCATAAGGTAGGGCTGGCGTCACCTGACTAGGTTAACCCGCAACATTCTTTTACTAGCTGTCAGAGACACACACACACACACACACACACACACACGCACACATGCACACGAACTCATATGCATGTACAAATATAGCCACAGCGCACACACACACACACACACACACACACACACACACACACACACACACACACACACGCGCGCGCGCGCACACACACACACACACACAAGCATGCACGCACGCACGCACGCACGCACGCGCATACCCACATCCACCACACACATACACACACACACACACACACACACACACACACACACGAACACACACACACACTATTTATTAGTTCTCTGCATGTCTTCCACCGAAAGCCGGGTTTGACAAAGTGTTTCTTTCCATCTATAATAAATAGTGTCTGCGTTTTAAGTTAGCCGGTCGCTCAGCCTGCTGACAAACTGTGAGGCCAAAAAATCAATACCGCCACACCTCCTCCCCCACTCCCTCCCGCCCAGCCTGCACCATTACAACATATGACATCAGCCTTCTAAAACCCTTCACTCCGTTCCCACGGCTGAACTTGGAAGAGGTCGGCTCTCTTTTCAGTACTGTCAACTCTGTCAGGGCGGTGTTAACGACCCTGCTTGGCCACGTTAACACGTCAGCGAGGGGGTTACCGGCGCTCACATGACTACACATTCTTCTACTGACTCCCGGACTAGCAGGACGCTTTTACGGTGCTGTGTGCTGGCTGTGTTATTCTAAAATGGCGAACCGGTTTACTGAGGAACAGAATGGTGCTATTCAAGATTACAAGATTTACTTTAACTGCATGTTAGAGTATTTGTCAAAAAAAGAATTAGGTGAAGCATGTTCGTTACCGCCGAAACCGAAAAGAAGTATTGCTTTCCTAGAGGGTGGAGAAAAAGAAAAAAGTGAACCGACTGCTTTGGAAATGAACGACTATCTTCAAGGTTTGTTGGTTCAGGGAAATGAAAATGACATTACCGAACAAGATGAGGTCAATTATAATAAGTGTTTAACTGTTGATGAGATGCTTCCTTTTTTAAAAAGCGGCGCTATGTTGATAAAACAAAATAAAAGCAAAACAATTCATCACGCGTTGATTGTTGGACGCTGGCTTGAGACAGCTAAAGCCATGTTTGAAAGAGCAAAAACGCATCAACATGGCGTTCATTTCTTTAGGCGCAGGTGGGCATGTCTGATTCATATGCCAGAAAACTTATTCAGCTTTCAATATGTTTTTACCACTATCCTAAATTCCATAAGCTGGGGATTAGCATTGCTGAACTGTATATCAAACGTCAAAGTATTATTAAACTTATGCAACTGGATAACGATTTTCGAATGTTCTGGCAAGAATAGATAGGGTTAGGCAGGTCTTAGTACATCTACCAGTATGGAGAGGAGTAGTGTGTAGCCAGCACTATCTTCATATAAATGCTCCAAATATACAATGACGGATGTACTACTACTGGCGATTAGAGCCGCCATAAAAGCTCGGCTACAGCAGTAACTGCTGTAACTCTGCCAAAGCCAGTTGCAAGCCTGGTTGAGAAAAAGAGGAGCACAGCAGCGAACTAGGTCAAACGTTCTTACAGGAACGTTTGACCTGCAAAGCGCAGCAGTAAACTAGGTCAAACGTTCTTACAGGAACGTTTGACCTAGTTGCTGGCCTTCAATCACAAAGAAAGTGGCCCCAGTTCTACTTTGAGACACTTGACACCTTCACCCCCCAAGTCACCCCAAGTCACCCCCAAGTCACCCCAAGCCCTTAATTAAGTTCTTGATTAAGTTACCCCAAGTCCTTAATTAAGTTTTTAATTAAGTTACCCCAAGTTCTTAATTAAGTTACATCAAGTTCTTAATAAGTTCTTGATTAAGTTACCCCAAGTCCTTAATTAAGTTTTTAATCAAATCACCCCAAGTTTTTAATTAAGTTCTTAATTAAGTTCTTAATTAATTTACATCAAGTTCTTAATAAGTTCTTGATTAAGTCATCCTCAAGTCATCCTTTAAGTACAACCAAGTTCTTATTCAAGTTATCTTATAATTATCAAAAAAAATACAATCTATGTTTTTATCTTAAATAGTAGATGTCTAATATAGTACACACACGCCTCAAAAAACGTGTCATCGTTGAGGATGTCTTGCTCAGCGTTCTCTGCATAGATCTTAATGAAGTTCTTACATCCGAAGCAACCGCATTGATTACAATTCTGGTCTATGGAAATGTCTTTTATAGACTCCATGTCTTTATTTATTGACACCATCATTTTATAATACGCCATGTTCTATTTTTATTAAAAAAATTTAAATTTAAGTTCTTAAAATATTATTCCATCTGAAATGGATCAAAATGATCTTTTGTTATTGGCGGTGCTGGCGTGCTGTTGTTTTTTGTATTTAGCGGTTCAGATTTTTTTGATTGCTTTTGTTTTGGCTGCCATTGTTTATATATTTTATAACAGTAATAACCGCCCCCAGCAGCAGCAAGGGCGCCAAAAATGGCAACAGTTTTAAGTTCAATATTCCATGAAGACTTTGGCGCTGTAGGTCTTGAATCACATGGAGTTTTTATAGCTGGCATTGAATCAACTTGTTCTGGCGTTGGCGGCGTTATGTTTTCATTATGAGCTATATTTTGTAACATTAATTTTTTTTGTCTGTTCCACTCCGCTAATCTTTTTCCTGCTTTAACACGCCCAGGATGAGGTGTTTTACTGGTCACTTTCTCGACTTGATTCAATGTTTTCTGATTCAGGGTTTCCTGATTCTGCTGATTTTCCGACTCGTTCATTTTGAAGGGAAATAAAGTCTATATGATTAAAAGTAATTAATCCCATGATTAATGGCGATAACAATGTTCCAAATCTGTAATACAGATCACACCCTAGAGACTCTAATGACTTTGTTAAAACTGGATCTTGCGTTAAATCATACGTAAGATCTTGTTCAGAATCAATGGGAGCAAATCTACTGACTAGTTTAGTGTACAAACTAAGAACCGTTTGCCCCACACTTTTCACCATTCTAGACCCCAGCTGCGCTTCATACCTGTTATGATACTTTAAAATGTCTTGCGGCGACATCTGTTGAATCTGTTCTATGCTGAATTCAGTTCCGAGGAACTGTTTTGTTTTTCCACACGCCGCCAAAGAATACAACCTCTCCTTTTTGGGCATAATAGCTTGGTCATCAACTTGGTCATTCATAAGTTCAGGAAGGTTTAGGCTGCCTTGTAGCTGTAGTAGATCATCACTGTTCATGTTTTTTATTAATTATAATTATTTTATTTTCTAAAAATGAGCACCGAAAAAACTGTTGCTAACCTTGTATACCATTCTGCTGTTATTGGAGGTCTAAGTGTAGGATACTCAATGCTTGGTAAAAGCTTGTTAAGAATTAAACCAGCAGATCTTGGCAAACTAGACTTTGAGGATTCGGCAAAGCTAATTGCTATCATTGCAGCTTCGTTTGCCACGAAAGATTTTCTAGTCAAGCAAGGAATAATTCCAGACAGTATAAATATGTAAATAAAAAATACATTTATAAAAATGGCTTCACTCGTAATGATGATAGGCGGCGCTGTGGTTAATGCGCTTGCTTTTAGTGGAAGTAATTACGCATTTAGTAAACTGCGAGATGAAGGCGAGAGAAAAAGAGATAACAAGCTGTGGAGCAACTAGCCGCAGCACAAGATCGCTATGAAAAGCAGAGAATTGAGCAGTTAGATTTTATTAATAACACACTGAAAAAACAGGGCCATGCGGCTTACACATTTAAAGATGTTGATCAAGCAATAAAACAATATTATCTTGTAACAGGCAAACCAATCGAAACATTGCCCCCACCAAAATTCAGTGACTTTTATCAACCATCAGAAAAACAAAAGATGCAAGAAATCGCGTTTATTGCCTTTGGTATGACTGTTGTGTATTTTGTTGCGCATAATATTGGCTGAATAAAAAATGAACAAAATCTATTATTCGCCCAAAGGATATTGGAAGGGCATTACAGCAATTAAAAAGCTAAGCCAAGCAGCTGGAGTCAGTGAACAAACAGCAAAGGAATGGTTATCTAAACAAGCGATTTGGCAAATTTATTTACCTGCGCCTAGACGAATACAGAGACCACACTTTGTGAATACAACTCCAAACGACACCCATCAAATGGACCTTCTATATTTACCCTCTGATACGATTAGACGAAAAAGATTTAAGTACGCACTTACAGTCATTGACGTAGCTTCAAGATACAAAGATGCGGAACCATTAACACAAAAGAGTGCTTCTGCTGTTGCTGTTGCCATACAACTGATATATCAACGAGGCCCTTTAACTTATCCTCGCATGGTTCAAGTCGATGATGGAAAAGAATTTAAAGGGCAAGTGAATCAATTATTGTTAAAACATAGAGTTACCATCAAAAGAGGCATTCCAGGAGTTCACAGATCACAGGCTTTAGTTGAAAACTTTAACAAACAGTTAGCCGAAAGACTTTTCTCCTACCAGTATCACAGAGAGCTGATTGACAATTCTCGCAACACAGAATGGGTTAGAAGACTGCCCTCAGTTTTGCGCGCAATGAATAATGAAGAATTTAAAGGGTTAAAACCAGTACAAGCAATCAAAAAACAAACAATAGATGTTGCTGAAGACTCCAGTACACCCAGCAAACTATTACCGTTTGGTTTAAAAGTAAGGTACCTTTATTTACCGGGAGAAGCAGAAGGGGACACTCGCATCAGGGCAACCGATCCAGTTTGGAGTGTTGACCCGTATGAAATAAAAAGAATTGTAAAGATGAATCCGCCCGTGTATTATTTACGAGAAACTGACACAACAAAACAACCAGCTCCTCAAAGATCTTTTGTGAAGGAAGAACTGCAGATAATTCCGCCAGACACAGTTCCGCTTTAATTAATTTACGTAAACATATTTTGGTTTAAAATGGAAGGCCAGAAGGAAGCACAGAACGAAACAAGAATGGTAAAGGAAGAGACCTTGCAAATGATACGGGAATCATTTCATGCGTGTAATGCTATTAAGGAAACATTTTCGGGGATTAATCAATGCTTGCTAAATCATCCAGATCACCTACAACTCAAACCCCCAAATTGGGAAAAAGAATATCTTGAAATAATAAAAAAAATTCGAACGCATCAAGAACATGAGAAAAGATTTAAATGAATTGGATGAAGCTATGATTGATCTTATAACAAAAGTTGATGAAAAATATAAACCCCCCTGTTTATGCGGTCCCCCAGTGCCCGATTGCATATGAAAACTCTGGATTAACAAATACTCGTTTTGTGTTTGTTCTATCTAACGACTTCTTTGTTACAACTGTTGTGTTGATTTCATGTAGATTAGATCGCAGTTTTACGTTGTCATGATGAAAAGTCTTATTGCCAAACAATGCTTCTTTGTAGTTGTCATGTGATATGTTTGACTGCACAACGCTGCGAGATATTCCCTTTGCTTTCTTAATGATTTTCACCTGGCTCGAAATACTGTACATTTTTGACCTTAAACCAACAAACTCCTTGATCACCTTTCCAGATAATTCATCCTTCATCTTTCCTAAAACCTTCTTATTAGTAATTGAATGCAAAGGCGAATCTTTAGGATAATCGGACGTGTCATACCATCCTGCATGCCCTTTAGCTACTTCTAATTCCATGTCTTTATAGATGTCTTCAGTAGGGATATCTATAACAAAACTGTCTGTATCTGTGTAAAGTACTCTGGACTCAGGATACAGGGGCTTAAAGTAGTCATAAAGAAATTCTAACATCAAAAGCTTTGATAATTCTAAAACGGTAAACCCGATAAAAACAGGTTTGTCCAATTTGACTTTCTTTTTTTTCATCATTATGCCAAAAAGGTGATCATGAAATCTTCTCAAGTCCTGATAATTAGGTTTTGAAGTCAGCTTAATTGCTTCGTTCTCTTTGGTGACTAATCTGACATCTTTGCGCTTGTGCGGATTCTCCATAGTCTTTCCGAAACAGCTGTTGTTCATCAACTTGAAAAAGTCTTTTTCTGAAGCATCTGTGGATTTGGTTCTGAGATCAGTGTTCTTCATGATGTATGGTTTCATGAACTGTTCTTGATCAAAAGCAATTATGCGATGAACTGCTGTCAACTTCAAACCATGTCTTAAATAAAATTGCAGAAGTCTGTAATGACAGACATAATTTTTTTTGCCTCGAAGATTAGGCACAAGTTTAGGTGGTTCTCTTGGATCCATCTTTAGACTTTCTGCTGCTAATGGATAGTCATTATGCAGGTCATGGAGTTCCTGAGGATATTCTAAGTCAACTTCTAGAATGAAACCACGCTGTTGATCAGGCGTTAAACTGCCCAACCACTTTAATGCCTTTTGAATATTATTCGGATCGCCGCCTGTGTACATTTTAAAGTTGCGTAATGGAAGTGATTGCGCCATTGCCCATCCATACAGATTGTTTGCATCTAAATACATGAGATAGTTAGACCTTTTACTCGGATCATAGTCGTCCAAGTATTTGTTGTTTGCTTTACAGTAATGATGCGACGCCATACTAATTCCTCCGCGCAATCCGTTTTCAATCATCTGAATCATTGGTAAATCTGACAATAAATCAATCTGTACTCCAGTAAACTTTAAGAAAGCATCCCAGCTCATCCCGGGCGCAGAAATGTAATGCGCAGGATCTAGGCTATAATGTTTCATGCAGGTCTTTCTATAATTTTCAAAAATATCCGCCAACAAACATACATCTGCCCTTAAATATGAATCATGATAGTCTCCCATTGTTTTACAATCTAACTTCTGCCACGCATCTTGAGCATGCTGGTAATCAGAATCGCTGATGTCCTTTCCTCTGAGACTAGAAAAGAACGCGCCTTTAGGAGGAAGTGTGTCTTCATCAAACCTTTCCCAACTGTTCATGTACTCATAAGGGTAAACGCCCTTTCTAACGAGAGTTGGGTCAAAATATTCTTCTGTTATGGGGCAGACTTTAAGGACATAGCCAGTGACTCTAATAATCCCATCATGTGCTGCATAGAGTCATAAAAAGACATGTTATTTAGATTAAAGCACATGTACTTTTCTGATGACTGTGCAATGCATGACACCCTGAAGGCATCGTCCACTGCTTTCATTATAAGATGAGAGTCGTAACCTCGCAAGTTATGAAAGAAGATGGGCAGCTTCCATGTCTTAGGATCAAACTTTAGTTGAAGATTGCATTTACTGTGCGCTGCTCCTCTGAACTTTCCGCTAATGTGATCATGGTCTCTTACTGTTGGATTCTCTGCGTCTGATGAGAGACCTAAACCGCAAATCCAACAATGTGTGGCTGAGTCATACTGTTGTTGGTCTTCAGGCGTCATTATGATTTCAGATAAATTCAGATTATTAGAACAGTCATTGCGCACTTGCTGCATGCGTTTTAAGAAGTATTCTGCAGCATTAGGCCCTCTATATAATTTTGGCTTTGAATGAACGCCATCCGACCTGACAACGATGAAAGCAAATGAACAAATCTGATGATTACTCATTAAGACTGTTTTTCGAAGTTTTTGTGGCGCTGGCCCTTCATAAGGAACAATGAGTGATTCAAAGTCTGCGTAAACAACATATGGAGAATTTTGCAGCCGTTTCCAGTTCTTAAAACTAACTTTAGATCCGGTGGGGGTGTAATTAGTTCTGTATTACAGTCTACAGAACTTTTACAATGTTTCTTATGTTCGCTCGCGGCTTGAACAGATGGCATTCTTGTTAAACATTTTCTACAGAATTCTTGTTTATGCCCAATTTTTGAAGTATGGGCCAATAATCTACTCATTGTGCGTATCAATGTGTAATGCGTAGCCCCGCTGGTGAAAACATTAGTAGTAAGTCAACATGATTTTTGTCTGGCTCGCCAATCGTTGGACTGTTCTTGGACACTTTAATCGGCACCAAATTTGTTTCCTCATCCCATGTGTATACATTAACAGTTATTGGTTTGTTTTGCTCTTCAAACTGATCAATTTGGTCTACACTAACAGGAAAGGACACCCCACTAAAGTTAAGATCTTTGGTGTATTGCCGATAGTTAGTCACTCTCTCTGCGTGTTCGCGGACACGATGCAGCCTTGCAAGAACACACCACATGAAACATTTGTCGTCTGAATTCTTTATGTTTATACTGCTTTTTTCGCTGCCAGTGCTGGAGGTAGTGGAATGTAAGCCTTGCCAACAATTGGCGCATACTTAGACTGTTTTAATCTGATCTCTAAGACTTCGCCCTCTGACCAACCAGAGCCTCTCATTTTGGCTTCTTCAGCGGCAGCGTCAAACTGTGTAAGCAGTTCGTCTGCCCAACCGGTGTTAAGTCGTTATGAGAAAGAATAGTCTGTTGTTTAGTTGAGAACCCAGACTTCTAGATTTTCTTCATTTATGTTACATAGTCGATTAAAAACAGCTAACATTACTTTAACTGGCGGGTCTATTGTTAGTTTACTTGGAACTTGAGAAATAGCATGTACAACGCTTGCCCGCACGTTTGCTGGATTAATAACTTCTAAATCAATATCATTCAGTGCTCTTGACAAACGCTCTTTCTCTCGAGCATTCCTTCAAACAATTCATCTGGGCCTTCATATATCTTAGCCATGCTGTCCTTTCTTTTCTAAGCCAACATATTTATTTAAATTAAAAAAATACAACGGCTTAATTAGAATCAATATCAACGGTCTTTTTGTGCTTGGACTCATAAACTAAAGTATAAACACCTTTTGGTGTTGTTACTGTGAGCTGTTTAGAACAGAGTTTAATGTTTCGTTTACTTTTTTAAGCATTCCTTTTTTATCTGCTCAGCGTCTGGCTGTTGAGAAAAAGTTGTCCTCGCCTTTCTTTGAAGATCAAACTTTGTCTTTTGTAGTCATCAAAATCGGCCTGTAAACGATTAAATTCTTTCATCTGTGATGTTTGAGTCAGCTAGTGCTTTATTTATTGTCAGTTTGAACGAACTAAGTTTAGCCGTTATTAGTTGAACCATAGCTGTGTGCTTTTGGAGTTTAGTTTTTAATTTTTTGCTAGCAGCACCTACAGCTAATGAACACAGGCCAAGAGCTAAAGACAAACTGCCTAGAGGTAAAGCCGCGGGTGCGCCTATGCCCTTGCTAAGAGACCAACACTCGTTCCTGCTGATACAGCACTTATAGTCGATGTTCCAGTATTAACATATGTAACAGCATAAAGGCAGCAGAATACCTTCGTTTGGTTTTGCTGTATTTTGAAAGGTCTTGCTCTAGTTTTTGTTGCATTTGTGTAATGTTGGTTAATCTGAAGGTTTTATGTTAGGGCTTTCTACTATCCCTTCTTTTGGCGACTCTGGCGCTGTAGGCACATTTGGATAAACTTGAACAGACATGCTTTTTATAAAATAAAAATAATTTAGTATTGTATATCTTTTAATCTGTTATTTTCAATATTCAGCTGCGCATCATATATTAAAAACAAATGTACATTAAGCGGTTTATCGGCTTCTTCTTCTTTATCAATTTGAATGTTTATTACGTCTCTCACAGTTCTCCCCTTCCTGCAACTGATTATCCTCTGTTGACCTTAGGTCAATCCATAAACCGTATTCCGTTGTTAAATAATCATCAAGCCTAACATTGTGAAGATGTAAATCTTTAGACACAAGGTCAACTGTTGGATTTCTACACCTCCCACCTCCAAACAGTTTTCTTATTTCATCAAAATGCTGATAAGGTTTAAGCCCGCTAGCGTAGATTTGGTTAGGACTACCCTCAATCGAACATTGTACTTTCGTTATTTTAGGATTAATAAACTTTTCACTTCCTCTTTCGAACGGTTCTTCATCTTCACACAGCAATAAAATACCTTTAAGTGATCTTGCTGCGACACAAAAACTAAAAATTCCATGTAGTGTCTGCCCTGCTTCTGGATATGTTGTATGATGAATCACTCTTTCGTAATATATTGCTAATTTTGACTGATATTGTTGCTCAATCAGCCTTGCTAAATTAGGGTTGCTAACAACGTCAAACTCTAACAAGATGTCAGAATGCTGTACTTTGCTCCGGTGTCTGATGATTTGATAACGCGTTTGTATTCATTAAAAGTTAGTTCATATGACAATCTGTCTTTTAATGCTCCTTGAAAGTATGGCGCATGCGCTTTTAACAACTCAAAATCTAAGGGAATAGAAAAGCGATTTCCATACGCAAATTTTACAGCTGCATACTTTTTACCGTCTTTAGTGTCTTCGGCGCCTGTTCTATGTTTTAGTGCTTCTTCATTTTCGATTCCTTGAAACGCAAGATCAGCCCTTTCATTCCCGGTTAGCCATAGATCAGAATAGGTTAAAAATATGTCTGCATTGTGTAAAGAAAATATTTCTTGCCCTCAAGTTTTATAGAAATTTTCTTAACGATTGCCCGCCCCAGATTCTGTACAACTGTCCTGTTTGGGTCTGTTGTTGAAGCGAGTACTATTTTGAAAGTAAGACGCGCAGAGCCTGGCACAATCACTTCATCCGCTCCTAGGTCCGGAAATTTGACAGTAAGAATTTGATCCGCATCAATAGTAGATGGATTATTTGGAACAGTAATATTCCGCTTATTTCCCTTCACGCCAAAGGGCTCTTTCAGTCTTCTATGCGGGTCAAGAATCGAGCCATATGCTTGTGACATTTTTTATAAAACAAAATAAAAAAGTTAATTATTAAAGAAACATGGCAGGCATTGAAGATGAAGATTATGATGATTTTGATCCTGGAGACGACATGAGTGAAATGACTCCTTTGGTACAACACCCGCTCGGGGCTCTCTTTGCGGCGTGAATTAACAGAAAGTAAGGTCAGATCATTATACCAAAGTTTAGGCCAAGAACCTCCCGAATTTATAGACCCTAATGATTTTGAAGTAAAAGATGACCATTTGTTTGTGAGGAGCGACCAAAGGGACAACTTGTTCAGCTTACATCTAAACCAGACTCATCAAAGTTTTTAAAAAGAGTACAATTAGACAAAGGCTCAGTGTGAGCGATCAAAATCGCCTTGGCATTACTAAACCAAAATTAGATAGGGATGCAGTTGCTAAACTTCAAAACACACTGCAGGAACTCCCAACAGATAACCAAATGCAAAACATGGAACTTAAAGAATTAAATCAATCGGCAGACGAATTAATAAATGCAATAGAGGCAGAAACCAGTTTTTCAGAAGAAACAGCATTAAAGACTATACACGACTCACCGCTACCCATGCGAGAAATAGCGGCCCTTGATCATGCTTTAAGAACCATTAGAGGCGAATTAACAAACAATTTAGCAAAACTGGGTGAAATAGATGAGCATATAAAAAGAGAAAAAGAAAAACTCGTTGAGGCTGATGACGCCAACTTAGGGTCTGATATTAAAGAAAGAATAACCCAAAGACTAAAAGATCTTGAACAAGAAAGATCAGCAAGACTAGAAGCGTTGTCTACTAACCGAGAACAATTACGAACTCAAGTGATCAGAATAAGAGAAACTACCAAAGAATTTTATATGAAGACACAACGCTAGCAGAAAGAATAAGAACACTGTTTAGAGAGCAAGGAGTCACATTAGCAAGCGTTATAACAGCCTTAGGATTTGCAATAAGTACATTGGTGTTGGCTATTACAGGCGGCGGTGGCCAAAGTCCAGTGCCTCCACCACCATCGCCTCCATCGCCCCCTGATAAATCATGGGTAAAAAAACAGCTTGATCATCTTGCGGGTTTATTAAAAAAATTAGCCGGTAAAGCTATAGACTCTTACCTGGTATATTAGGGAGTATTGTTAGCTGGCTTTTGTCTACTGCAAGCAAAGTAGTTGGCTTTATGGCCGAGCACTTATGGGCATTAGTTCTCTTAATAGTTGGGTTAATTTTAGTAAGATAAAGACCAAGTAACCTAGGCCAGTTAATCCAAGAACAAGCGCTGTTTTTTCCCATATTCATGGTCATCGCGAACAGAGTCCGCGTCTTCAACGGTCTTCGGGCTTTGGGCCACGGGATTGGATGACTTATTCTTGGGGGTCATCTTGTTTTTTTTACTGCTTGCAATATTACTGGCTCAGAATTTATGTCGTTTTGTCCAACCTTCTGTTCATTTCCTGCAACAAGAATTTCATTGTTGTAGTTCATTATTGTTCCTACCTGGAGTCTGAGGTCAGAAGGTAGCATGTATAAACCAGTGCCAACAGCAAAGTCTCTTTTGATCTTGCGTAGTGTAAAAACATCCTGGTACCTTTTTATACTTGAAGGTAAATCAACTGTAGAATTAATAGCATCCTCTAAATTTGCTAAGTATTGTTTTTGTGCATCAAAGCCAGTAGAAGGATCAGTTATGCTCGATCTTGCCTGTGCTTGTGAACCTAGCAAACACCAAACGTAAGTACGAATAGAGTCATTTATTCGTTCTATTCCTGCTTTAGTTAGGCCCTTAGAAGTGTCTAAGATAAATGTTGTCCATGCTGTTTTATGCTCTTGCTCTATGGACCCGAGGTAAACGCCTGTGCCTGAAGAGAAAGATGTGTAAGGAGGATTCCAATCATACTTATACTTTCTGTGCACGCCCCAATAATAAGGGGTGCCTAAGCCTGATTAAGATCCAGCTTTTGTCTAAAGTCTGTCTTGATGTTAATATTGAATTCGTTACAAATTCTTTCAAAGCCTTCATGTCTATTCGTTGCTGAATGGATTAAACGGTTTGTCATTTGGTAATGGCGCTTGCAGTTCAGTCAAAATACGTCTGAAGGTGTAATAGAAATGAAATCTGTACACTGACCTAACCAAAGGATTAGGATGATTTAAGTGATCAGCATACGACACTCCACAACCCAGTTGATGCACAAAACACGCAAAGTTTAACTGGTTCTGATAAAACTGCATCGGAATGACTGAACCACACTTTCGCGATGTAGTCTTTTTTTAATAGGGGGGTTAAGATAAACTGCTTAATGGAGTACTAACCTTTGCTTGAAAGGTGTCAGTCTGGGTCACAGAAATGTCAAGGGTGTCAGTTGTTATATTTTTTAAGATCGTAGTGCGGCCCAACAGATATTTTGCATCAGTATATTTAAATGCGCTCATTTTATTCCGTTTAAAAATGTTTGTAACAATAACAACCCAAGACCGTCCTTCGTTTTTAGAACATGCTATTGAAACGAATGCGGAACCAGAACGGTCGCGCTCCATGAAATATTCTACAAAGTCGTATGGTTTAATATAAGCAAAGCCAAGGAGAATAATAAGGTTCTAAAAGTTGACAAAACAGGGGCCAAAGTTAGGCCAGTTAACAATACCTGATGGTTATTACGGGTTTTGCTCACTAAAAGAAGCAATGAGTAACTCGACATTACTCTCAAACTTAACAATGCAAATCTAAAAACAATGTTAACCCTTCAAGCCTGAAGAAGAAGGGGGTTACTATTTTGATAAAGAGCTAGCTAAAATGTTAGGCTTTGCAGCTAACAATTATAGATTTAGAGTTACACCAAACAAAACTACTTATGAGGGAGAAAATCCGCTCGATCTTGCATTACATTCATTACTCTATGTTCATTTGGATGAGCTGAGCACTGATGAAAACTTATATGATGGAAGGCCCTCAACTGTTTTAAGAGCTCTTCCATCAGGAAAAGCTGCATATTGCGATTATGAAATTATACAATTCCTAATTTACAGTTTAAAAGATTAGTTTGTGGAAGGGTTGGATCATTTAATATAAAAATTGCAGACAAAGCAGGGAAAGTTTTTAAAATGTGATAACCTGCACATTGTTTTGGAAATAAAATAATTAGTTGTACTAAAACATGTCGCGTGGACCAGAAGAACCGGGAGTTACATTAGCGCCTGTAAGGTGTATAACCTTAGAATTAAAAGACCTTGCAGACGTTGCGGACTTTGAACAGAACGGTGAGATAGGCGCTTTGTATGGTTTTGAGTACACTAAAGATGGTGATTATAAACGTAAAGAGGTTGCCGACAACAAAAAGTTTCCTAAACTAGAACAACTACGCAATGTAGAAGCAAATAATGCTGGCCAGTATGAATATAAAATAGTTCGAAAACCTGACCTCAAATGGCACTTAGAACCATATTTAGAATGGGACATAAAATTTGAATTCATAACCCCATTTACCTTTTTTAGCCGCCAAAAAGTTTCAGAAAAGCATTCAACTCTGGCCCTTACATGTAAGTCTTATGCCGGACGACAATAGTCGGAAAGAGATTGAAATAACGCCGTATGGGAAAAAACAGTACATCCTCCACAGAAAAGAAACAGTTTCAAAGAAAGCTTCTACAAAATTACAGTTCTTTCCAAGCAGAAAATTAGGAGACACGTTCACAATAATATTTGAAATTTCTGTCTTTAAAGATGTGGAGAGGGATGGGGTTGTGGGCGTTAGTGACGACCTTATAAAAGGAATTAATATTAGCTGGCAAAACTTAGACGTTAAACGCCTTAAAGTTATCATCGTCGTTCTTCACAATGGTGAGGATATTAAGGTCATAACAACAAGCAGCAAAATCAATGTTGACTTAAATAGAAACAATCTTACAGAACTAAATTGGATTAATCTTACACATTTAGGTCTCATAGGATTTTATTATACTGAACAAGTTCTAACAGAGAGTATGATAAACATAATAACTGAATTAGATTAAATTCTGTTATAAAACTATGGAGCAGTTAAACTTTATGACAAAACCCCCTCATTGTCATTAATTTGTGGACAAACTGGTTTTGGAAAAACAATATTTATCCTCAACTTGTTACAAACAGTTTATCGTTATAATTTTAATCATATTGTGATTTCTGTCCAACACTTAAATGGAACAAAGCATATCATGATAGAAGGTTTATATGGACAGATAATAACATATTTTTAGTTGATCCCAGCAATAAACTGAGTGAATGTCTAGAACGCTTTTTTATATTGTTTGAGGGAACGCAGACGCTATTTATTATAGATGACTGTTCAGCAGAAAGAGACATAGTTAAAAAGAGAAACACTTTGTCGAAACTAGCTTTCAGTGGAAGACATGCTGGAATAAGTGTGTGGATTTTATGTCAAAAATATAACTCAGTTTTAAAAGACTTTAGAGAGCAGTTAAAGACTGTAGTTTTATTTCACATGAAAGACAGAGATGCATTTGATGAATGTTTGCGTGAAAATGATGTTATTGAAAATGACCAGGAAAAACACAGGATTAAACAAAAAATTAAAGTCTGAAAAGTTTAGTAAATTAGTATTAAAAACGGATAACCCTACACAGTATGTTTGTTTGTAGATAATCGTTATTTTTTGGTTATTGAAGTCTTACTTGTCAGAGAACAGGAAAACCTTAATTCTGGGTCACTTTCGCCCGAAAACTGGTTGAGGGCGAAAGTGGCCCAGAATCGGTTTTTTTCCTGTTCTCTACTTTTTTTCAAATAGAATTTAATGTACTTACACAAATTTGATAGATGAATATCTGCCGTTTTAATTTTTTCTTTTTTCTCTTTTTCTTTTTATTATTGTTGTGTAAAATAGGGTCTTATTCCAATTCACCAGATGGTGAAGGAATCCAGGCAGGCGTAGGAGGAGACACCGCCTTCCTGTCATCAGACAGACTGCCAGAGAAGGCGCAGACAGCACGGCAGAGAAGGAGACGGACTCCGTCAGGCTGTACCTGGTCAGAGCGATCGGGGACATTCGTGCAGGTATCCGTCCTACCGTCAGTCTGTCCCTCAGCCATTCCGTCAATCGTTCTGTCAGAAATTATTTTTGCGCCAAAAGACGTACATGCATGTGCTGCTAATGCTCCGCTTGTTAGTAAAACTTATGCTTAGTGTTCTTCATTTACTCTTGTATGTAAAAATCGTCCTTAGTATTCTTAAAACGCCTCTCTGTGTTTTGAATTTGTGTGCGTGCGTGCGTGCGTGCGTGCGTGCGCGTGTGTGTGTGTGTGTGTGTGTGTGTGTGTGTGTGTGTGTGTGTGTGTGTGTGTGTGTGTGTGTGTGTGTGTGTGTGTGTGTGTGTGTGTGTGTGTGTGTGTGTGTGTGTTTGGGAGTGGGGGGCAAGTTCAGCGAGAGTACTAAATCTCTATCTACCATAAGTCTTGATGGCGGGTGGTTTCAGTGACTTTTCTTTCTCTTGTTTGTCAGTTCCAGATAAGAGTCTGTCTGTTGATTAGTTGGCTCTGTCTGACTGGAACAGTGGATAAAGTATCATTCTTATGATGCAGGGATTTTAGGTTCAATTCTCGCTGTTGACAGCCAGGTTAGAGCTTTTCTCATAAGTGTCAACATGTGTGCAAACTCCAAATCCTTCCAGCTCCATCAGACATGATTTTATACCGAGGCCCCGTGTGATGAGCCCTTGGACAAAAAACAAAATAAACTAAAATCTCTACGCAAAACAAGCAAACAAACAAACAAGCAAACCCGAAACTAAGCACAAACTTGTTAATGGTCATCCTATTTTTCGTAGAAGACTAGGCCGTCATGTACCGGTACAATGGATGACTGGCGTTGTGTACATACATCATCCCCGAAGACTGAATTTGGCTGCCCTAATAGTGGGATGAAAAATGTTCTTATACACTAAACTGTCACCAGTGGCGAACCTACATTTCACCACGACCCAGTGTTAATTTCTTGTGCCGAAACATTTGCGCTCAGTTCTTGCCTACTAGCATGGTATCATTTGAGTCTTCTAACACACACACACAAACAAAAAATCTCTCAGACCTTACATTATTTGCTAGTAACATCGCTAAAAAAAGAAAGAAAAAAATCCTTGTGCGCTATAAAGGGTGTGGGGAAGGTGTGGGGGGGGGGGGGGGGGGGTGCAAAGAGTGGAGACGGAGCAGGAGGGTAAGTGAATGTGGCGGGAGAACTGTTGGTTATCACCTTGTGTGTGTGTGTGTGTGTGTGTGTGTGTGTGTGTGTGTGTGTGTGGTGTGTGTGTGTGTGTATGTGTTTTGACTCAAGCAGTACTGCTCTTAAAAAAGATGATTGAGCACTCAATAGCTTTTCATCATCGTCATCATTAACAGCAGCACCAGCAGCAGGGTTTTCATTATTATGCAAATCTGTTTTTATTTGATCCACCAGAGTTCGACAAGGGAGGTTATTTGATGGTCCGAGAGAAGGTGATTAATGTTCTGACTGACCTTGACAAGTACAAGGAGGACTTCATGGCCAACAAGCTCGATCTGGTTGCTACGTTACATAGTTTCCTTGGCAACGCCTACCTTGAAATCGGTGACCTTGACCTGGCTCTGCACATCATCGGGAGGATCTTCGTATTGGGCAGGAAATGTGTGTGTGTGTGTGTGTGTGTGTGTGTGTGTGTGTGTGTGTGTGTGTGTGTGTGTGTGTGTGTGTGTGTGTTAGCATACTTTCTCTCTCTCTCTCTCTCTCTCTCTCTCTCTCTCTCTCTCCTCTCTCTCTCTCTCTCTCTTTCTCTCTCTCTCTCTCCCCTCTCTCTCTCTCTCCCTCTCTCTTTCTCTGTTTATGACTTCAGTGAAAGAGGTGTGTGTGTGTATGTTTGTGTGCGCGCGCGCACGTGCGCGCACGTGGGTGTTTTTGAGTTTTGTGATATGTGAGTACTTTGTAGAGATGGAGAATATATGAAAGTTAATGTCCATACTTCATTACTTTTGAATCTTAATCATGCTATTTAGCAGAACAAAGGCATCCAATAGTATTATGAAATGGGTTTTTTTTCCGTGTTTTTTTCACGTTTTCACCAAATACGTCAAGACACAGTGATGTTCGCATGACAGGAAAAACAGCAGGCTGACCTCTAGGGCTCTGGGCAATATAGGCAGAACGTACGTGGCGCGCAAAGACTACTACACTGCCCTGGAATGGTGAGCGTTGTCCGCAGGGATGTGGTACGTCGCGTGCTGTGTAACATCATGTCGTGAACTTTGAGGTGGTATGTGACATAGACCTTGGAGACCATGCTGCTGTATGATGCTGTGTTGCTTTGTGTTGTTTCATTCTATTCACTGCTTTAATGTGACGTCTCTCTTCTTATGATTGGAGAGGTAGCTGTGTGTGTTCTGTCGATGCCGCAAATGGCTCCAGGAAATAAGACTGCTTGCCTTGCCTTGCCTTGCCTATAGTGTTACGTGTTACATTGACTTGACTGTACTTATCAACGTGTTGAAGAGTCCTGCATTCCATGGCAGTTTGTTGTAATTTGCCGTATCCTTAGAACAGTGTTGTGCTTTACTGTATTGTGGAGTGTTGTGCTGTACTGTATTGTTGTGTGGTGTACTGTAGTGTGCTCTGTTATTTTGCCTTGTTCCGATGAAATGTTGGTCAGGATGGACTTTCTTTGGAGTCACGTTTGCCGCTCAATGAAGTTTCTGAGATATTCGCCACTGTGTCATCACAATCACTGACACAAACAAGAGAAGTGTAAACATGAGAGAGAGAGAGAGAGAGAGAGAGAGAGAGAGGAGAGAGAGAGAGAGAGAGAGAGAGAGAGAGAGAGTATTTAAGATCAAAGCCAAGAATAATTTGTAGACAAAACTATGATTGTATTTCGAAATTATTGGGACAGTTATTCAGTTTTCAGCCATAGACGTGTACAACAATTGTGAGTCAAAGTGGGAGAGAGAGAGAGAGAGAGAGAGAGAGAGAGAGAGAGAGAGAGAGAGAGAGAGAGAGAGACTCGTGACTCGTGACTCGTGACTTTAATGTGAGGCCATCAGCCTATTCACATGAGTACGCAACAAGAAAAAGAAAGAAAAAACAATTTCATATAATTAGAACAAAATGTACCATGACTGCAACAAAACATCCTTCCGTGACAGTAGGCCTATGTACATGCAAAATTCATCTTAATTATACACAAATGCTTCTTAGTACGTTCTTCCTTTTAAACATAATATAGGTATATATATTAATTTTTTAAAACTCATGATATGAATGCCGCCGATACCAGCATGCAAAACACATGTTATCTATTACATTTCCCCCATCGTATTTCCGCCTGCACACAGCGAAAACCTTACCACATCTGCGTCGCACACCTCTCCAGAAGGCCGTGCTATTTTTAAGCATCTTATGTTTACTATGTTTACGCATGCGCCCTCTAACGTGCAGAGGAAAGGAAAAGCCCGAATCTTGGGTCTGCCATGATAACCTTTGACACTCAGTGTGTTACTTCTGTGGTCCTGTTCATGTGGTGTTGGACTTGTGTTGTTCGAGAGAGAGAGAGAGAGAGAGAGAGAGAGAGAGAGAGAGAGAGAGAGAGAGAGTTGTTTATCAATGTATTGATACTTGAAAAATAGGGATCTAGCCATTCATTGTGAAACCAGTGACGTATAATGCGACTGAAAAAAGAGCTAACAATATTGTATAACCTTTTACTTATAAAGATATCAACATCTTCATCTTAGTTTGTATGTAGTTGTAACAGTTGTAACTGCAACTTGCTCGCATCCTTGATGTGTCGTCTGTAGTTTGCTAGGCTACAAACAACGAAACTTCGTTTCACTTATAGTAGGCAAACCGTACTTTCTTCAGCTGAACAGTAAAAGTTTGACTGAAGATCAGAACGCGAATGAACAGGCGGAGTCATGCTTCAGATGCACTCACCCATGTCCTTCCAGTTTCGCGGGCAAGTCTAAGCACGTGAGCACGCCCCTGGTGAAGGCGTGGCTGTACCACGAGATTTCCAACTGCTTCCTGCAACTCCGGCACTACGAGTTCGCCAGGGACGCGGCGGCCAAGGCCCTGGGCATAGCGATCCAGGTGTGCAGCAGTGTGTACCAGCTGCAGGCGGCGGTCCTGTTGGCCGTCTGCGAAGGTGAGGGTAATGAACCGACAGGTGAACTCCCCGACTGCTGATCCTACGAATCGGAACGATTTTAACAGAATTCGCGTAGCTGGACGTATACAATGTGTGTGTGTGTGTGTGTGTGTGTGTGTGTGTGTGTGTGTGTGTGTGTGTGTGCGTGCGTGCGTGCGTGCGTGCGTGCGTGCGTGCGTGCGTGCGTGCGTGCGTGTGTGCGAGCGTGCGTGCGTGCGCGTGCGTGCGTGCGTGCGTGCGTGTGTGTGTGTGTGTGCGCGCCTGTGCGTGCGTTCGTGTGCGTGTGTGAGTGTGTCTGTATGTATATAGGTATAGATATAGGTGCATAGGTATTGCACACCAGCCTTTTCTGGGATTGCATTCTTCTTAAAACTGAAAAGGCAGAGGAGTCAAATTACCACTTTCCGCGGTCACTGAGGAGAAACAACCAGGTTTCGAAATATCGGTATATGACCAGGAGTTATTTGTTAGTGAGTTTTCCTCCCTATTGGAGGATGTCTCCCCCTTGGAGACTAAAAGCTTGCTTAAGGCTCATTTTGAGAAGCATTTATTTTATATTTTTTTCCCCATTCACCCACTCAAGCACATACTGTTAGTTAGGCAAAATCATCTACCACTGCAGATATGAATGCTTATCTCCCCCTATTTCTTCAATCTAAGACATAAGAGCAAGCTTTGTATATAATTCAATGTTTCTTGCAGTCATTGCAACACCAAGCTGCTCTGTAAGTTGCTGGAACGGTGCTCGGTACTTAAGTTGGGATCTTTTGTTAAAGGCTGTTTCAGAACTGTTAGACGGTTTGACATTGGCAAAACTGATCTATTGACAGTTCTCCAACAAAACTCATGTTTTCCATTGCCATAGAAAGACTGTGGCAGGTGCATAACGCAAAACGTGGAGGTCAATTCCACCTCTGCAGTCTGAAGCGGGTGTCTATCATCAGCTGCCGCTGTATGGTGCAGAGAATGCTTTCTTTTGTAATCTGAAGCTTAATTCGTTCACACTGCGGATGCTGTTTACCTTCCCCTACCCCCTTTTCTATTCTTCTCCGTCTCTCTCTCTCTCTCTCCTCTCTCTCTCTCTCTCTCTCCTCCTCTCTCTCCTCTCTCTCTCTCTCTCTGACAGTAGCAGCGAACACACTTCGGTCACAGTAGGATACAGTTTTGAAGTGAAACATGCTGTGCAGCATGTGGTTGTCTGCAAGCACCCCCTCCCTTTGTGAGAGAGCTCCTGTGTTTATTGTGTTCTTATTGTGAATTGTGTATTTCTTGTAAACTTGGAAGGGTATAGAACAGATATTTGCAGCATCTTATACGCTAGGACGCAGTGGAACAATTCCCCTGGAAGCTCTGTCTCACTTGGTGCAAGAATGCTCAGTTTTCATCGTCAGTAATGGGCCTAGTGGCCGGTGTCGTCATGCGGTGGAGCAGAACAGCCACCACCGAACACCACAGAAGGAACTCAGCCGCAGAGCGGTATCCCCTGTTTGGGGTTGCCTGTTGACAACCACTAAAAAGGCAAATCTATATGAACTCTGACTTCATGGTTTGGTAGGTATAATGCAGCAACAAAGGACCAATCCGTAAGCTTTCACCCTCTGAACTACAACCATCGTTGAAACGTTTTGCTCGTAACACAGAACCTTGTACTAACACTCTTTTTCAGCTCAAAGTATAACTTTATCATTTTAATGACATTTGAAATGAAGGATTTAACAGGTCGTCCGTTTACTGTTTTGTCGCACGCGTTCGTATCCTGAGCTAGAAATCTATCCCATCTGACGACTGTATGTTTTCCAGAAATAATCAACCCTCTCAAAACATTTACTGCCTTCTGACTGCAGCTTCTGGTGGCTCGTTAAAAAGTGTAATACAACATCTTTTCTGACATAGTCCTGCATTTATCGTAGTATTTCACCTATGAGCATGAAATTTACCAATGATGGATCATGTTACCCAACCACTATAAAAATGAGTGGTATCAGTGCTGTTATTTGTTTTCTTCCTCCATCTCCTATTTCTTTTCTTCGTTGCCTTCGGGTATTTACCTCTGTTCAGGAGCAGTTATGTCCCTTGATATCTTAATGGAGTGTCCTGCGCGTGCCTGTACCCATCGTCAACACAGCGCAGGCCTCCAGGGGTGGTACAGGACTGCTCTAAGGGCAGGTGAAGACAGTGCTTCTCTGGGTCCTCCCCAGCACCTTCGGGTGTTTCTTTTTCTTCTTTGCCTTAACTAGGCTGACCCTGGAGAAAGGTCCAGTGGCGGTGAGGAAAGACCCACTGACCACAGGGAAAGTCCTGTTGACAGTGGGAAAGACTACAACTTTGGATTCTCTCTTGAGGGCACATAAGACCGTATGGCGAAAGCTTGGCTGTGTCTGGAGTGGCACTGTCTTCATCTGTCCGTGGGGGGGGTGTGGGTCTGTGGGGTGTGCTCGGCAGCTGGGGGGTGGTGTTTTTCGCCGGTGGGCTCTGCAGTCATGAAATACGGGCTGGTACACCCATGGGGGATGCTACTTTGAGGCTGTTATGAGCTGCATCCTGTAGTCTAATTTACCTCTGTTCAGGAGCAGTTATGTCCCTTGATATCTTAATGGAGTGTCCTGCGCGTGCCTGTACCCATCGTCAACACAGCGCAGGCCTCCAGGGGTGGTACAGGACTGCTCTAAGGGCAGGTGAAGACAGTGCTTCTCTGGGTCCTCCCCAGCACCTTCGGGTGTTTCTTTTTCTTCTGTGTTCCTTCATTGTTCCTCACCGATTCTCTTTGCGGCCCTTATTTCTTTCTCACTGTTTTTTTTTTCTTTTTTTCGTCTTTATCTCTTTCTCGATGATTGTGTGTGTGTGTGTGTGTGTGTGTGTGTGTGTGTGTGTGTGTGTGTGTGTGTGTGTGCTTGTGTGTGTAGGTGCGTGCGAGCGCGCGTGTGCGTGTGCGTGCGTGCGTGCGTGCGTGCATGCGCGCGCGCGCGCGCGCGAGCGTGCGTGCGTGCGTGCGTGCGTGTGTGTGTGTGTGTTGTGTGTGTGTGTGTGTGTGTGTGTGTGTGTGTGTGTGTGTGTGTGCATGATTCTGCGAAATAATTCTCTATCTTGAATCTTCCTGGTTCACTTTGCTTTTCGTTTTTCCTTCTTTTGTTTTTGTTTTTTCTTTTTCTTTCTTCTTTTTCCTTTATTTTTTTTTAAACTTTTTTTCCCACTTTATTTTACATTTTTATCAGTCGCTGAAGTGTTAATCTCTTCTTTCTCGTTCTCCTCCTTTCCTTGTGCTCTTCATCCTCCTGTTCCATCATCATCATTAATGTCATTTTCATCATCGTCTATTTTTTTTTTTTTTTTCTTTTTATTTACCTTTTTCCTCCTTTCTCTTTTTCTTCTGGTTCTTCGACTTTATTCGTTCAGCCTTCGTCTCTGCCTCCTCGTCCTCTCTT
>CM031604.1:23367963-23434261 GCA_018398815.1 Conus ventricosus
TTTGTTTATTGACCCACACGCAGAGGGTTGCGGGAAAAGGACGGATAAGAGAAACTGACGCCACTGAAAATTCCAAATATTTGTCATAGACAAAGTAAAACAGAACAGCGGAAATGTTGTCTTAGTGTTCAAACTTTTTTTTCTTCATATTTAGCCGTTTTCCTCCAGTCATCCTCGTCTTCTCTTATTCTTTCTGACTCTTTCCTTTTCGTCCCCCCCCCCCCCTCCCCCTCCCCGTAAATCTATTGCCATTTTCTTTTCTTTCTCAAGATTTTCTCTGCGTGCTTTGATATGGTATGTTTTGTACATTTGTTATGCTATTTTGCTTGCATATCTTTTTGCATATTTTCTTGTTTGCTTAATCGATCATTTTGCTCGATACTGAAGCGTTGTTGTTTTAAAGGAAATAGAGGCAAGCACCTGCCCGGTAACTTAGAAATACGCCTGATACATGACGACACCGAAACTGAACACGTAGTTCTGGAATATGAACGAGTGCGACAAACATTCCATTTTAGAGTAAAGCTTGAATATTCTGAGGTGTAAACACTTTCATAATGAACATAATCTGATCATGCTGGCAAAGATGTTCAGTGCAGGTGGTTGAAATATCTTGTGGTTTACGGACTGACATGAATGTTCTTTTTTTCATTTTTAATTCACGTAAATGGTTCACATCCTCCATGGAACTGATAACTTCATTTTCTTCATTGTCTTGTGATTCGTTTGTCTACGGGTTTTTTTTTTCGTTTTTTGTTGTTGTTTTTTTTGTGGTGCGCTATTACTAACATTTAAAAATTGTTTAGACTTCCGCCTACAGTCGCCTCACCTTGCAGCTAGATCTTCATTTTCTTCATCGTTCATCGCCGTTGTCGTAAAGGATTCCATTGTCCATTTCATCAGGGACGTCACAACGGCATGACACAGTAGGGACGTGAGAGTGTGTGTTTATGTATGTCAGGCAGGCGGATGGCCAACAAATTTTTCCCCATGACCGACTGGGTGTCTCACATTCTGCACAACAAGCTGGGCGCGGACCAGCCTGGGAACAAAGTCATCAGAGGACCTGGGTTCACCCTGGAGAAAGAACTCCCCAAATGGCGCCATTTCTGAACACTGATTCTCGCACTCTTCAAATGGAAGACTAGGCTAACGGGCTTAACACTGAAACAGAGAGACAGAGACAGAGAGAGAGAGAGAGAGAGAGAGAGAGAGAGAGAGAGAGAGAGAGAGAGAGAGAGAGAGGCACACAAACACGTCTTGAAGTGGCTTTATTTCCTTGCATGTTTGCACATCAAGATAGTATATGACTCGGGAAAGCATACCAGCGTGAACCAAGAGGCAGAAAGCATCCCAGAGACACTCCAACGATCCCGTCTGAAAGGAGGTCGCCTCACAGCTGTCTGACATAGCTAGTAACCTGCAGACTGCTGGCACTGACGCTACCAATGAAAGAGTCAGGATTTTGCTCTGCTGGGTGGACTTGTGGGATGAACGGCATGAAGTATTTTACTGCCAAAGGGCACGAAGACGAAATGTTCATATTTATTTCACATTGAACGGGTTTTCTTCTTCAGTCATGGAGCACAGTTACAGGCATCATCAGAGCAATTTAAAACTATTGTTTGATTCACTTTTGCCATCGGTAATAATGGAATTACCCTGAGTGTGGACATTTTTGTTTGGAAAAAAACTACATGGAGATAATTAAAGAAGAAAAGGTTTTGCTTGGTGTTTTTTTGTTCTTGGCACGCTTACGAGAATATGAATGATTGTGTTTGTGTGTGTGCGTGTGTGTGTGTGTTTTAAAGCGAGCATATGAACTTAAAACAGAATGTGCGATGGGATATAGCAGACAGAAGTGAGGATTATCGTGCGCATTGATGTAACTGACGCATACATTTTTCACAAAACAAAGTAACATTTTGTTTGGCCTAACTGTTGGCTGCGTCTCTTGAAACCCTTCTGATTCAACGAGATTAAAACAGAAAAGAAAAGAACAAAAGCGATGTCCCCAGTAGAGAACAAACTGGAAACGGTTGGAAACGAGTTGCCATGGCGTTGGAATCAAGGAAAACAGGGGCGTAAGTTGGAGCACTTTTATTTCTAATCATCATGATGACAATTTTGTAACAATCATGATAATAGCATGGCAAGTTATGTTATGATTATCTAACCGTAAAATGGTGTGGTGATATAACTACTCCTAAGCCTACTTAGTCTGCTAGCATTTCAGTTTGTCTTCGATTGTATTTTTTAAGATAAATGCCAGATCTCACTTCATGTAAGTTTATTTTATGATATTTGATAATGATTATATTAACGATTTTCAGAGTCATAATCATGCCTGTTTGCAGAGAAAGAGAGAGAGAGAGAGAGGAGAGAGAGAGAGAGAGAGAGAGTGTTTGTGTGTGTGTGTGTGTGTGTGTGTGTGTGTGTGTGTGTGTGTGTGTGTGTGTTCGCTTCCAATTTCTGTGTATCGTTTACACTACGCTTTCACATAGAGTTAGCATGGCAGTTCTAACATACTGAATTTACATGTAATTAACGGAGTGAGTTTTAATGCCTGTGTACTTGATACTAAAAGATGATTTTAATACACCTGTCAGAGATTAATGAGGTTTGTGTGAGTGTACAGCTATTCAACACATCAGAAAACTCATCAATCCTCTCTAACAGTGTAAACATTTTAGAGTAAAGAGTTTCTTAGCAATTGACGGTAACAGCTAATCGTTCGCACTGTTAAAGCTCGCCTCTAATTTCCTTGGGTATTAACAGAAAATTTTGGAGCATGGAACAAATACGCGTTGGAGGAAAACAAATGCTGCAGATGACTTTGCATTGATTAGCTCTGTTTTTTTTTTGTCCTAGAAAAGGAGAACAAAGTTAAGGAAAACAACAACAGTTAGCGCTGGACATATTTCAACAGAAACGTGTGGTTTGACATACTTGTGCTCATTATCATAATGACAAAGTTAACATGTACGCTGGGTTTTTTTCCCCCAGGTGACGAAGACGACACGTCACTTCACGACAAACTCTGCTCTGACATCACACGACTAAATGATGACATCACAAAAGCCCTGGCAGTGACGCTCGACAGCCGCCGCAACAGGAATGAAAACAAGAAGAAAGACCTCGACACAATCGAAGAGGAGAGAGAGGAGGACTCGACCTCGAATCCTCTAGATTTTCTTCGACGAGACGTCGACCTGCGGCCTTCATTTTCCTGGACGCCAGCTGCATCGTGCAGAGAGACGGTCAGGCTCTGGTGCAGCAGGCCCCTGCCTTCCTGACGGAGCCGTTGAAGAAAGACAGTGAAGAAGCCTACGTGGTCCGCATGGAGCCTGTAGTGCTGAGGGAGGTCATCGTGCCTAGAAAAGCCCCAGCTGCTAAGGCGGAGAAAGGGGATAAAAGTGACAAAAGGGGGAGAGGCCGAAGTAAGTATGGCAGGCTTTGAGACGAAGAGGATGGCATGGTTTGAGCGTGAGTGGGTGTTACCTTGGTCTAAGAGAAATTCTAAATGTGATTAATAGCGAACCGCCAAGAAAGCGTGGACAAACGAATCACAAGACAAAACACGACGCGTTTCGACCTCTTAGGTCTTCTTCAGGCAAGATACAAAACACTCAGGACAACGAAAATGAACGAGCAATCACTCTTATCTTAATTCATTTCAGCGCAATTCATCGCCCATATTGCGCTGAAGTGAATGAAGATAAGTGATTGCTCGTTCATTTTCGTTGTCCTGAGTGTTTTGTATCTTGCCTGAAGAAGACCTAAGAGGTCGAAACGCGTCGTGTTTTGTCTGGTGATTCGTTTGCCTACTTTTTCTTGGCGGTTCGCCATTAATTACATTTTAAATTTGTTTAGATTTCCGCCTACATTCGCTTCACTTTGCAACTATAGATCTTGGTTTAAGAGGACTAGATCGAGACGACTGTGGCCGATTCCTGTTTTCAGACACGACCTGCCTGTAAACGATTTGAGCTTCGACAGATTGCCACTGCGATGTGGATCCACTGTTTTTATAAGGGAAGTGTGATTGCAATATTGGATCATTGAAATGATTGGAACCAGTAAACGTTTGTTGATGTATTAACAGTTGAGTGTTTGTTGTGTTGAACTGCGGCGACTGTCCTCGCGAAGAGAGAGCGTCATACGGTAGAGCCACTAACTTTTTCTATCTGTGTTAACGTAGGCTGTGTTTTTCTCTATTTCGACGAGCGCTAAGAGCAAGCGGCACACAGGATTTCAGTTTTATGTCTTAAGCAATACGTATGAACCACAGGGCCACCGTTCCAGTGGTCTGTAAAGATGCAACATTCTCTGTATATGGATCACACGCACTTGAATGGTACACGTGTTTTCGTATATCTGTTGGATGCCATTACAGATATCCTTACCTTCCTCTTCGGGCATAATGAATTACACATTTGAAGGCATGTTTGCACCGTTATGCTTTCTTATACCACATTCCCCTTTTGGATCCCCAAGATTACACATCTCAAACTGCCGCTTTCATAATCTTACTGAGCAACCGAGAGCAGCTGGCTCGTAACGTGTGTGTGTGTGTTAGTGCCCAGAGGGCGGCATTAAAAAAGAAATAAAGAAAATAAAGAAAAGACGAAAGAAACAGAAAAAAGCAGTATTTATACTTATCCCACTACTTTCTTTAAACACAAATTCTTTCGTTCGTTCGATGAACGCCCACCGTGATTGGATGTGGTTGCTACAGCAATGCGTTTCTACAGCACCGCTCGGCAGGTCGACCATTGTTGCTGAACTCCAGGGAACGAAGGGGAACAATCGATAACCAGTTTTGGCGAGCACACGCTGTCGTTTCAATCAAAGACAGTGACGAGAAAGAGGTCACGTGAAAAATCTGATGAGAATCTGTTGATTTGCTGTAAGTGTGAAGGGACCATGGATAGTTCCCGGTACATCCTCTGAGATTACACTTTTCATCTTCAGATGACCTTTACCATATTACACTTACATCTCCGAGAGAATAAACAGACCTGCATAGTTTGGCGTTCGAATTACGCAACAGACAGAGGTAGAATTTGCTGTAAAAAAATAAAACAAAAACAAAAACAACTTACAATGAAACTTGGATCACAAAATAATGACACTAAAACTGACCGAAAAAGGACAAGTGATGACTTTTTAAAACCGGAAAGGGAGTTTAATTCAAATTCGATTTGCTATCCGGTTTGATGGTCAAGTAAACAAAGCTTTCTGCTGGGAGTTGGAAACGACTTGAATACCCAGCTTTCCAGGCGTGGAATTATCGCACTTTCTTCCTTTTTTTTTTCAATACTTCCAACAAAGACACACGCAAATATCACACACACACACACACACACACACACACACACACACACACACACACACACACACACACACACACTCATACACACACACACATACAAACACACTTGCGTGCACACCTGCACATACACATGTGTCTATTAGTGCGCTCAGAGAGAGAGAGAGAGAGAGAGAGAGAGATGAGTCGGATTTGAATTGGTCTTTTTTGGTCCTGAGAGTCACATCCTGCAGACAAGGTCGTTAGAAGACTTCGATCAAGATAAAATTTGTAAGTAAAAGCAACTGCAGTAAATGAGTGTGGGGATGGTTTCCTTTGTTCTTCTTTTTACTAACCCCCCCCCCCCCCCCCCCCCTCACTTTTCCTTATTGTTGTCGTTGCTTGTATTGCACTCTAATCCATATTGGAAAATACATACCGATGTAATTTTGTAACACTAGTTTCTTTACATTAATTTTATGTATTCTTTTCACCAGCAGTGTCATATATCCGGGGTTCAAGATTTCAAAATGACAAATAATTCTTTAGGGGCACTCTTTTGTGGCGAAGAACGGAAATCGTATTTTCGATTACAAACGTCTGTAGACAAGGAAACGACATACTGGGCTGGTTCACCCATCGTGTACAGTTGCACTGCCACAGGGAAATCTGTTGTGATAATGAATTCGAGAGGCAAACAAAACAGAGAGAGAGAGAGGGGGGGGGGGGGAGTAGAGGATGTGGAGTTGGGGTGGGGAATCGATCCGGTAGTTGTATGCTGATTACCAACTGCTTGCACGCGTGGTTCAAGTGTTAGCGTAGTTTTGTTTTCCATGCAGATTTCACACTGATCAGAAAACACCCGAGAGCACCGACATTTTCATCACAATCGCACTTAAGGAGACATAATCGTTCCCCACGGCGAATATTTTGAATACAAACGACGGATTTCCTTTCTGTTTTTTGTTGTTGTTTTGTTGTTGTTTTTTTCTCCCTGCCTTAGAATTGTATTTCTTCTTTTGTACGTTCCAATCAGACGAGATTCTGATTTTCACATCGAGAGCTTTTAAGAGAGAATTTGGAGATTGGTACACCATAAATTGCTGCCCCCCCCCCCCCCCCCCCCCCCCCAAAAAAAAAAAATTGAAGGTAGGAATTCGTTCTGGAATGTTACAACTAAGTACAGCCTACTAATTTCAGGAAGCTCTTTCTGTACAAAATTCGGGACTGTTTTAGACAGAGGTTATCTTCCTACAATAAAGGATTTCATGAACGGATGTTGATATTGCTTGCCGAGATATTTCACTTTCAGTATTTAATGCGTCAACTAAGTTAAGTTTTGCGCCTTCGTGCAACCTCCGTGTCAAGTTGCCCTGACAATGAAAACCCATGTAAAAAAAGAAAGAAAGAAAGAAAGAAAAATAAAAAAAGAAGGAAAAGTTTGCTCCGCCAAATCGAAGTCAATAGATGTTTACAACATGAATAACGTGACGGGTGTCCGATGTTCCCCCCTCGTTATTAGAATATGAGTATCATATGCAGGGGGTATAGACAGAAGCATTCACGTTTTCACAACCAAGATACGCTCTCGCATAGGCACACGCACTCTGTCACTCACATTGGGCCCGCACAAAGGTGACGGGAAACCAATAATATTTCATAGAAAAAAAATCAACTTTCATTTAACTTGACTCCGAGCCCCCACCCGTCACTAGACAACACACTTATCTGTATCATACAAAAATGTAAACATCCCACAGATAATCTCATAATCGCATCCGCTTTCCTTCAATTACTCTTTATTATCTAGGAAAGACAACATTCCACTCTTCTGGTTGCACACTTGTAAACTTAAGAATAAATAAACATTCATAACTTGCCAACATTGCTTGGTTGACCAGTCAGTTCTCTCATCACTCAGTGCGACCACGATCGCTGAAGCTGCCACACTGTTGTGTCCTCCCGATTGGCCAAATCCTAGTTGGGGGACACTGGCAACGTAGCTCGAGTTGCACCCTCGGACCGAGTCTCCCGTACTCCACTGAACTTCACCCTCTCCACGGAAAGGGCTCATGTCGGCCTCTCCCACAGGTCTTCTCTTGCTACAAACACCCCACCGTTGTCTGGCAGCTCCCTGTCTAGGCCCCAACAGGCTGACACGTCTTGCTGTCTACCGTCCCCACACAGGAGACAATACGCTAACGTTCTCGGCTCCGAGGCAACAGCAACACTCCACTGTCTTACGTCCCGACCCAGGAGACAATTCTCTACCGTCGTCGGCTTCGAGGCGACAGCAAACCTCTGCTTCTTGCTGTATTTTCTTATTTTCTTGAGCCCTCAGCAATACAGGATCAGTTCACTTTCCCTTGGTGAGTCACACATTTGCTGGTTTTCCAAGCATCTTATATCCATTCTCAGCCTAAGAGAACCCGAGTTAAACTGGTTCAACCAAGGGAATCACTGGCACAACACACACACACACACACACACACACACACACACACACACACACACACATCGCAATGATTTGCACCAATAACTCCCCGAGTTATTTTCATTCCACCAATGGAATCACTAGTCACCTACACACACACACACACACACACACACACACACACATCACATCACATCACATCACAGCTACTGGCGCCAACAAAGAGTTGGGTACCGAGTAGTTAATGCATAACCTCTAATTCAAACTCATGTTCGATTCCCTGAAGCTACCCATTGTACTAACAGCCTGGACTTCTCCACAAACTAGGACTGATGTTTCAAGTGTGTACTACACTCTATAGCCAACAAGGTGCAAACCACTCAACAGGCCGAAACTTCCCCAAATGTGGTTCTCCCTCAGGACAAGAACGGCTGGATGGTCACTGTGCCTTGCTTGCAGGCTGACGCTCACCGAACCGTGACGGTCGCCTGCCACGATCGCTCCCCTCAGGCCCACTGGAGAACCCAGCGAATAGCCGTGGTGGAGGTGGACACTCTCCCCCACCCAGGACCGGCAGGTCGACAGGTAGTTGTTACTATCCCCCCTCCCTCCTCCCCCCCCCCCCCTCCCCCCCGGACATGCGAATCACTTCCCAGTAACTCTCCCTCCTTCAGACTTGGGGTATTCCCCTCTGGTGATGCCTGAGTTTGCACACTTGAAGAACCCAAGGAAAGTGATCTCAACATTGCTTAATTTGCCTGAAGGACGGGAGAACAGTCGGCCGACACGTGACAGATAAATCGATCTAAATATTTCATGGAGAATCGTTAAGTGTCATTTGCTCTATAGCAGCAATTTAAAATGCGCCAAAATAAGCTTTGAACAGATCACTGGAAACCGCTTTACACTTGATTCTGCGATGTATGATCCAATCAGTCGATTTCATTTTTACATGTAAGTGAAGTGATTTGAGATGAAAGAAATGAAACTGCAAACGCGGTTTTTGTAAACATGAAAAGAAAAATAGGACTGCGTATCACGTTTGGTTATAGGATGGAGTAATTCCGTTGAACGACAGCAAATTCTAAACTGCCGCTCTCCCCACCCCCACTGCCTCACCCCATTCCCCATACACGCGCACGCGCAGGGCTAGTCCATCCGCCTCGACAAAGGCCACAAAAATCAAGATCACAGAAGAAAGGCCACACCACCATTCAGTTCACAACTGTGACTATTAGGCCTACCTGACAACACTTTGATGTGGTGGAAAAGAAAGGAGGGGGTGGGATTAAATACTTTAAGAGGGCTGGGGAGAGTGCCGACTTCTGCCAAGATCAAACAAATCTCGCATCAGCCTTTGAGTCGATTCACAAATTAACAAAACGTTTTCTTCCCGCTAGCGGTAGTATTGAATGGTACAGACTGATGGAACAGCTTCCTGTGAACCCCTTGTTTTTAAAAGCACACAGGAAGTAATTCCGTCAGTCTGCACCACTCAGTACTGCAGTTTTTCTCGTCGTCTTGACGTTTCTTGTTCCAATTTATGATCGGCGATAACTGACAGTGACGTAAGTGCGTTATAAAAGGTAACAACATATGAAAATGGGGGAAAATCAGCAAAGAACAAATACACGTCCATACGTCATATAATCTTTATTTTTTTTAAATGATACGTTCACATGATTTTGTGTGTATGCGTATGTCAAGTGAGTGGAACCTCTCACAAAAGGCATTAAACGCTTAGAGGCAAAGGGACGTTGTACGTAGTATACAAATAGGTAATAGACCCATTAACCAGTGTGCCGTACCCACCGCACACGGTCGAACTGTGTCAAGGAGGGCGAAGTGGTCAGGTGACAGATGGCACCTAAGGTAGTAGGGAGTTCGGACCTTCTCAATAGCGAAAAGGGGGAGGGATCTAACCACTAGGACCTCGGTGCACCAAGTGGGAGCTAAATACTCAGTCAGCTGAGGTTCTTTTGTAAACAGTCATTGAAGAGCAGGAGTCTTGGACTCGTTCAGATGGTACTGCCATGGGGCACTGTGTTGGTTCTATTGTCAGGCTGGTTGAATGCGCGTGGAGGTTGTTGTCATAGCCTCTTTAAGATAATTACTGTGTTAAGTGACCCCCGAAGTCGGCGGGAATTTTCGATGCCCATCTGGTGCCAAGTGGTTGTTTGCTAACCAATTAGGTAGGGATGTGTGTAAATGCTGATGTGTGGAAGAATGTCGCGTATGGAAAATTCAGGGTACTTGTGAACAGGGGGTTTGAGAAGCAGCATGGACAAAGGCATGGCCCGAAGGGAAATCCTTTGTGTCCCTCCCTATATAAAGTGAGGGAGAACAACGCAAGAGGAGAACAATACCACGAGAGAGAGAGAAGGCAGAGGAGAGAGAGAAGAGAGGAGAGTGGGCAGGACGGTTAGGGTCGAGAGAAACGTGGTCTGGGAGATAGAAGAGACAGCAAAGTCTTAGGGTTAAAGACAAGCTGGAAGAGAAGAAAACTAAGTTTGAAGCCCAGAGGTGGGTGAAGACAGACAAACTGAAATTGAACCCAGAGGTGGGTGAAAGAGACGAAGAAGAAGAGTTCTACGTCGAGATCCCAGAGATGACCACGAAGACCCAGTCATGAAGCCTGGAGCCAGTCAACCAAGGGCATCACCATCAAGCAGTGCTGAAGAAGACGTGAAGAGACTTTTTCAATAACTGTGGTGTGGTGTGAAAGCGTGGTTGTGTGTGTGAAAACCTGGCCAGGTAAGAAGTCATTTTTATTATAACCCGGGATTAGGAAGTATTGATCTTTTATGTTTTGATCATTCATTTTGTGCAATTGGATTTTTTTTCATGTTTGATTATAAGTAGCATAGAAATTGTATTTCTTGTTCTCAGTCGTGTTAGGAAAGAAACGAATGCGTGACATCCCATTCCCAGAGAGAGGTGAATGTTTGGTGTTCGCATGAGTGTGCATATGCGTGTATGAGTGCAGAGATTACCTTGGTGTGTTAAGCCTGACTAATAATACATCAACTTAGTGCACTTAAGCAATACCATCACGATTTCCCCCGTCCTGGACAGCGTATGTCATACATAATACAAGAGCTTTACCATTGATTAACTTTATAAGGTATGTCTATGTCAGAAAAAAAAATGTGAAGAATCAACTTTATTTAGATTAGGACTCGGAGCACTAGGGTCAAAAACAGAAATATATGAAAATGCTAGTCATTTTAATTTTCATGTTACTAATGATTTTCGTGTTAAATCCTTTGATTTTGTAGCTGTATGTTCATTTTCTTATGAAACAAGAAACATGTGGAAATGTACTATTCATTATATACCAGCAAAAATTGTTTAGTTAACAAAATAATTACATGTGTAACAGCCTCTGTCCTAAAACCAGAATAGGTGTGTTACATTTTTGCTTAATCTTTAATATTGCATGAAAAAAAGAAAGAAAAAAAAATATATATATATATTAGTTAGTAGATTGCTGTCCATTCGTAACAGTAATATCAACGTGTGAAATAATCTAATCAATAAAGTGAACAGGTCCTGGATCCGCCTTGTGATCAGATACGCGTTACGGATCCATGCCTAAATTTAATGGGGTTTTTTTCCCTGGGGCACCACTACCTTTCGACCACGTTTTGTTGAAAACAGAAGTTCGATATAAAAGATGTGATGAAAATGCTGACTGATCCTGGATCCGGAGAGTGGTTCGAATCCACACTGCGGATTTGTACCAAAATTAAATGAGTTTGTCCTTGTCATCTTTGATGGGATAAACCTACAAACAAATAAGCGAAAACGGACAGAGACGGTCTTTTTTTTAATGTTGATGCTATGTTGGCAGAGGGTCCCCACTCCAGCAGTAAAATGGTGTCAAGGATGGGGCAGCTCGTGATGGTATTGCTTAAGGTTAAGACAAATAAGCGTGATATGTGAGTCCGGCCTAATACACCGAGGTTATCTCTGCATTCAAATACGTATACGCGCACTCACGCACCCACCAAAGATTCCACTCTGTCTGGGAATTAGGTATCACGCATTCACTTCTCCATTGACACGACTGAGAACAAGGAATATAGTTTCTGCTCTATTTATAATACACATGAAAATTTCAAATGCACGTACTCACACATACATAACCACGCACGCACGCACGCACGCACGCGCACACACACACACACACACACACACACACACACACACACACACACACACACACACACACGCACACACACACACGCACCACCACACCACGGTTCTCAAACAGGCCACTGCAAAACGCCTCAGCACCAGGCGTTGCGCCTTGGATGGTCTGGCACCAGGCTCAGGGCTGGGTCTCCGTGGTCGTCTCTGGGGACTCTTCTTCGGAGTGGAAATCCTTTTCTGGTCTTCTTCCCCCTCGTCTGGGTTTCGGGCTTAGTCCTTTCTCTGTCCTCCCTTTGACGCCTTTCCCTGCATCAGAGATCTTGCTCACACTTCTGTCGCCCAGACCACACTCTCGTGAACCCCAGTCTGTCCTGCTCACTCTTCTCACTGTCATCGTGTTGTGCAGTGTTCTTTTGTCTTTCTTAACGTCCAGTTTACACAGGGATTTAAAACAAAGATAATCCCTTGGGCTATGTACAAATCCATGTTCGGCTTCTCCAGATTATCATATTTACATCCACAATGAATGCAGTCAAACCTCTATTATAAGACCCTCTGTTAAGAGACCTCCTCTCATTTAAGACTGAATTTTTTTGCACGGATGCATTTTACTATCAAAACGACCCCTCTTAGGCGACTTACTCTAAAACGTGACTTGCGACCTCTGTTTTGTTGAAATTTACGACCTTCGCACCATTTGTGTACGACCATGAGTCAAGGGAAACAACTGCAGACCTGCCCCAATCTAGAGTCACTTCTCTTGTTAAAAGAAAGATGGCGGAGATTGTAGGCAAAACATGCGGAACACGAAAGAAAGAGCCACTGATTTTAGAAGAGAGAGTGGAGGTGATCAAAAGAAGTCGTAGAGGTGAAACTGCAATATCGATTGCTCGAAGTTATGAAGTTGGCAAGATCCAGATTCAAAATATAATCAAAGATCAGAAAGCTGTCATGGCAATCTGGGAGCAAGGTGCAAAAGCTGACCGGAAATATGTGAAAGAAAGGAAATCGCCGTATGAAGACTTGAATAAGTTGGTTTGGGAGTGGTTCTGTGAAGCACCATCAAAGAACATTCCTGTAAGTGGGAAGCTAATCCAAGAGAAGGCTGTAATGTTTTCCATCCAATTAGGACATCTGCAGTTCACTGCTTCAAATGGCTGGCTGGAGAAGTGAGGAGCAGGTACAACGTTCAGTGTGCAGCTCTGAATGGAGAAAGAGGTGATGTTGACATGGTGGTGGCAGATGACTGGAGCAAGAGACTTCCATCTCTTGTGTGAGGAATTCCAGCCATGCGACATATTTAATGTTGATGAGACTGGGCTCTACTACAGAGTCTTTCCTACCAAATCCCTTATCAGAAAGGGAGATGATCCAGCAGGATGCAAGGTTTCTAAGGACAGGATCACTGTGATGTTGGGGGCTAGTGTTGAAGGAGAAAAACTGAAGCCTCTCATCATTGGCAAAAGTGCCAAACCTCGTTGCTTTAAGGGCATTGGCATGGCCACCCTAGGTGTTGACTATTATTTCAACAAGAAAGCCTGGATGACAGCGGCCCTCTTCAGTGAATGGGCAAGAAAGCTCAACAATAAGATGAGACTGCATGACAGGAAGATCTTAGTGTTTGTGGACAACTGTTCTGCCCATCCTCCTCTTGCCCTCTCCCATATCACCTTCTCCTCTTGCCCTCTCCCATATCACCTTCAAGATGCTGCCTCCCAACACCACATCCAAGCTGCAGCCCATGGATGCTGGAATCATTCAGGCTGTCAAAATGAACTATAGAAAGTCATTTCTGCGGTCAATTCTGCTTGACATGGAGGAAGATGGAACTGCTACTGGGCCTGAACTTGTGAAGACAGTGAGTCTGCTTGATGCTGTGGTGTCGCTGAGGAAGGCCTGGGGGACACTGAAGCCAAGCTCCATCACAAAAAGCTTCAAGAAGTGTGGATTTCTTTCTCAACAAGAAGGTAAGACACTTTCAGTCACTTGAACACAAATTAAAAACAATTTTAGTTGGGATGACACTCATGTAATGCTCATTACAACCACCCACTCACAAAACAGAGAGAGAGAGGGGGGGGGGGAAGTGCAGGACACTCGTGTGTGTGTGTGTGTGTGTGTATGTAAGTGTGTGTGTGTGTGTGTGTGTGTGCATGTGTAAGTGTGCAAGTGTGTGTGTGTGTGTGTGTGTGGTGTGTGTGTGTGTGTGTGTGTGTGTGTAAGTATGTGTGTGTGTAAGTGTATAAGTGTGTGTAAGTGTGTGTATGTTGTGTGTGTGTGTGTGTGTGTATAAGTGTGCAAGTGTGTGTGTGTGTGTGTGTGTGTGCAAGTGTGTGTGTGTGTGTGTGTGTGTGCATGTGTGTGTGTGTGTGTGTGTGTGTGTGTGTGTGTGTGTGTGTGTGTAAGAGAGTGTATGTGTGTGTGTGTGTGTGTGTGTGTGTGTGTGTGTGTGGTGTGTGTAAGAGTGTATACATGTGTGTTTGTGTGTGTGCAGTTGACGAAGAGCCTGCTGATAAGGAACCACTGGAATCCGGCCTACAGGGGATGCTGGATGGCTGCACGATGGAGGAGTTTTCAGCCTGTGATGACAACCTGCAGACTACATGCACTGCTGTGCCTGCTGATGGTGGTGATGACTGTGCTTCTGGCAATTCTACTAGCCAAGCTGATCCTCAGGCGAGCGACTCAGAGGAAGGGGTGGAAACACCACCTCTCAGCTTCCAAACTGCACTCAAGCATGCCAAGGAACTGACCAGATTTGCCTTGGCAAAGGCATGGAGGAGATGACTGAAAAAATGTTATCTGTGCAGTCTGACATTCTGAAAGAGCATTCAAGATGGGCGGGGAGAATGAAGCAGCAGAAATTGACATCTTTCTTTGTGAAGAAAGATTAAATGGTTCACTTCAGTAACAGACACATCCATATGTGTGTGTGTGTGTGTGTGTGTGTGTGTGTGTGTGTGTGTGTGTGTGTGTGTGATTGAGTGAGTATGTGTACTGTGTGTGAAAATATTTCTTTAACACATAGTCATTGTATGTCCTTTTGTGTAGTTGTATGAAGGAGACAGAGAGAGAGAGAGAGACAGAGAGAGAGAGAGAGAGAGAGAGAGAGAGAGAGAGAGAGAGAGAGAGAGTGTGTGTGTGTGTGTGTGTGTGTGTGTGTGTGTGTGTGTGTGTGTGTGTGTGTAATTGTATTTTATCTGAAAATATTCCAACGCCTAGTCAATGTGTCATTTTGTGTACATTGTATTTGCATTCATCTGTGAAAATTATACATGTTTTCAGTATACTTTCAGTGTTATTGAGACTTTTTGTGCTTGGAGAATTCATCTGTGAGAAAGTGTTTTGATTCTACAACTGTTGGTGCCTACCTCCATTATAAGACCCCTCCAATTTAAGACCGAATTTTCTGGACATTCGCAGGTCTTAAAATAGAAGTTTGACTGTATCTCCAACTACGTTGTTTCACACACCAACAGTCGCACACATTTTTTTACATGATGGTCTTAACAAGCAAGGCAAGGCAAGGCAAGGCAAGGCAATTATTTTATTTCATACCCACATGGGGCACGGAAATATAAGACAATATTCACACAAAATGAATAATCGCACATCAGAACAGAGTGATATCCATAACCAAGTAAGCAAAATAAACGAGCAAACGACGCAAACAATATTAAGCATAAATGAAAATTTCATAGACAGTTTTTCCTATACATAGTGCAAACTTTGTGTAATGTTGTAATTTAGTTATATGAATTATTGGAAAAATCTATTTATAACTGTAATATAATTCTTTAGTTTGATTAAGAGTTTCTTGTTTTTTGATGCAAACAAAATGTTGAATTTAACAACATTCGGCCGTACAAAGAAGTATCGCGGGAGGTATTTTTTTCTTTCTGCATCAAAAAAAGGACACACGAACAAATAATGAAATTCATCTGCAATATCATGCATAGCACATTTGTCACAAATTCTTTCACATCTAGGTGTGCCAGCATAGCGTAGCTTATTTACAGGCAGATTATTATTTGTTGTTCTAAATTTTAGTAGAGTAACCATGTAATTCTGTGGTAAAACTAGATAGTATGGATCAACACCAAATGATGTTTTAAACATTCTATAGTTGATATATAATTCATCATTGTCAACATGCGTGTACCAGGTATGTATGAAACTATCTTTAAGGCATCTTTTTACTTTCTCTTTAAACCATAATGGATGTACATCAAGTGTGTTCTGATTTAGCCAGAAATTACTCAAACCAATTTCATTTAATAATGTATGGATGTATTTGATATATTTGTTTTCATGTACATTTAATTCATACATTCTGAGAAGACATTTATACACAAGAAATGATAATTTATAACTATGGTGGTTAGATACAAGGTTAAACCAAAATGATAACATTCTGGATTTAACAATGACCGGTAAGGGGAATTTTCCCGTTTCACCGAAAACCATGAAAGAAGGTGTCGACTGTCGTAGTTTTAGAACCAGCTTATAAAAATTTTAACTGTAATCTTTGGACAAGATCATTCATGTCAAATCCCCAAATTTCACATCCATATGTAAGAATTGGTAATACAGTTTTATCAAATAAATCCATCACTAGGTCTGCAGGGAGCATCAATAATTTAGCTTTCCTCATCAAAGCAAACATTGCTCGAGAGGCTCGGTCAAACAGTTCACGTTGAGCAACATTCATTCGGTTATTATAATTCAGCCTCAACCCTAGATACAAGAAATCATGGACGACCTCTAGTTTTTCAGTACCTATAAGAAAATCAGGAAAACGTCTAACCTTACCTTTAGAAAAAATAACAACTTTACACTTGTTTGCATTTAGTTTCAATTTCCATTTATCACAATATTCTTTAATAGACTTTAAACCTTTCTGTAGTCCAAACGGAGTTTCTGAAAAGATCACAGTGTCATCTGCATATAATAAGAGAAATAAATTCAACAAAATGTCAACATCTGATTCGCCTATGCCTATTTCAATTGCTTCTTTTGCGACAGTCACAAGGCCAGCCATGTCGCTAGACATAAATTCTTTCATATCATTTAAAAACAAGGCAAACAATACAGGTGACAAGTTTTCTCCTTGTCTTACACCAACATTGAAACAGAAAAAATCAGAATAATCACCATTGGCAGATACACATGACTTGGCTTGAGAATACATATTTTGTATAACTTTTAATATTTTGCTACTAATACCACTATTTATCAATTTATGCCACAGAAACGATCGATTAACTTTGTCGAATGCCTTTTCATAATCCAGAAAAGCACAGTATAGACGCTTCTTCTTAAACAACAGAATATCAATCAGGCCATATAAGGTAAACAAGTGATCAAGTGTTGAGAAATTATTCCGAAAGCCTGCTTGTTCAATACCAATCAAATCGAATGTTTCAATAAACATCTTTAAACGTTCATTCAAGATACTTGTAAACAGTTTTCCAAAACAGGATAGTATAGTTATCCCACGGTAATTACCGGGGTCTAAGACACATCCTTTGTTTTTGAATATAGGATGTATAACCCCAAGCGCCCAATCAGTTGGTACTTTACCAGTAATTAATATAAGGTTAAACAATTTGACATATAATCTTAGCATTTTCACCGCCGAGTTTTTCAGAAATTCATTTGCAATATTATCTAGTCCACTGGCTTTGTTTTTCTTTAACTTTTTAATGCAATGCATTACTTCATTTTCGGTGATTAAATTATCCCAAAAGGTATAACTGGTGTCATTAAAGGGCACATTTTCCAGAACTTCGTCAGCATCTTCTACATCATCCACATTCATATTTTTAAAAAATTCAAAGAAAGCATGGCAGCTGGGTTGATTACGGTTGGATTTTCTCTTCTGTCCATTTAAGATAGTCCAATAAGCCTTTGGATCTTTAGACTGTAATTGACGTAGCTGTTTAGCCATTTCGTGGTTATATTTTCTCATTTCTTTTTTAGCTGTTTTCTTATATGATTTTGCTGCACGTACCCTTTCCGCCTTTAAAAATAAATCATTTTTCATAAGTAAACATCTTCTCCTACAACGGCAAAAATTGTTTCTTTTAACTTTACAAATTTCATTAAACCATGGTTTATCCTTCTTTTTCTTTTTAGTTGGTTTGGCACCTTTCCTCCTCTTTTTTATCATGTTTAGTGCATTTGCACTTTCAAGTAATATATCATTAACTCTGCCCACAATATTATTTACATTGTTTACAGTAATATTATCTGGGTTTGTAAGCAAGTCATCTAGCTCAGTCTCTATTGATGTAATTTTTGTAACATCTAAGTCATCAACAAAAGTTGCTTTCAAAGCATTATTCCATCTTACATAGCATGAATTGGCATCGTCAGCATGCGAAATCGGCGCTGTTTTCTCTGTTCTCAACTCCCCGTCGAACGGATGTCAAGATTTCCCACTACTTCTCAGGTCACTTTCACACAGTTACTGTTTTCTAGAAAGCTGCTACGACCACATCGTCCACACGCATTCAAACCAGCCTGACAACAGCTTCAGCACAGTGCCTTGCAGCAACACCAGTTGAACAAATAAAACGCTGATACTCTCCAAGTGATTTATTTGTCATTGGCTCGGACTGTTGACATGTACTGAACAAGCTCCGACAGATTTAGCCCCGAGCACTACACCTGATGCTCCGTTGTCCGAGTGGTTAATTTGTCCCCTCTTGACCGTTAAGTCTAAAGGTTCGAACTCAAGAATCCTCACTGCCTTCACTGATTACACTGGTTTAAACAAATTTACTTTCCACTTTACAATCGCGTAGCTTTACAAAAATGTGAAATTTTGAACATCAGCAAGCTAACGCTGATAGTGTGTTCAAATGTTTACAATTACACATGGGACAAGGAAATGACAGGATACTATTAAAGTTACTATGCTAAACAAAAGACGCAAAAAAACCATACCCACACGTATACAAAATGTAAATATATATATGTACATACATTACACGTACACATATACATAAACGCAAACATGTACAAAATCGAGGAAAAATAAGAAAAGATGGTAGCAAGCAAAGCGTGAACACTAAAAACTATAAAATGCATGATAATCAACCACTCACACATCATTAACGTTTATATGCTGCGTTTTAGAGAGAGAGAGAGAGAGAGAGAGTGTGTGTTCTGCTCTAAGATTTCATTATCATAAACATATGTATCATTACTGCATGCGAAGTTTTATAGCAGGTTCTTCCAAAACGTTTAGAGATTGTTTAATAAAACTTTGAACAGTTTTGAATATAGCTTCGTTATCCTCACGTCGGAGGGATTGCTTACCACGGAGAATACCAACTTCAATTACAGCTGATTACTCTCACCTGGCAATAATTATTCGACAGTTTCGACCTCTTACACCCAGTCTGAAGGTCTGCATTAGCTGAAGACCGTAATGCTAATGGCTAATTGTCTTCTCTATCACCCTTAAAGCCTTCTATAAGATGTTTTGCTCGCTTGACAGATGGGATTCCTGACTAGACGCCGGAAATCGGCCAGGTGTTCAGAAAGGTGCATGTCAAGCGTGCCAGATGTCTTGCCTGCTATAGGTGTTGCAGCGTCGTTTACAAAGGATAGCATTACACAATGTTGCGATTCTAACAGGAGAATGTTCATTTCATTTTGAACGAGCCTTTGGAGCCATGTAGGATGGTTTCTGGCCAGGTGAGAGGAATGGTTGTTTTGAGCAGGGAAAAGTACCGGTGAGTTAGGTGTGGTGAATTTTGTTCAGTTTGGAGTGCACAAATAGGTCTTTGAGGTTTTTGTCGCTCTTGAAAGTAATTATGGGTTTGGTCTTAAAGGCATATTTGTGATGTTCCACTGTGCACCAGCTGGGCTTGAGGATCCTGCAAATGGAAAGTGTGTGGGAGGAAGAGGAGGCGGGACCATATTTTTAGGACTTCATTCCATAAATGACAGCATGTGGTGACATAGGACAATTCTTGCCCCACGCTTGATGACTAAGTACGAGACATTCTAAACTGTTGTCGAAACAGTTCCCAAACGTAATCACACCACTCCCATCCACCTCCAAAACACCCCCTGGATATCCTCTCGGTATATTTTCCTTTAAGCACCCCCTCCGTTTTTTAAAGTTCTGTTCGGTTTGTTTGTGTGTTTATTTGCTTGTATGTGTGTGTGTGTGTGTGTGTGTGTGTGTGTGTGTGTGTGTGTGTGTGTGTGTGTGTGTGTGTGTGTGAGTCCGTGGTAAACATTAACTTGAGCATTTTCGCAGCAGTTACGATTACCAGTTTAATTAACATAGTAGAGTGAATCTAACATCGACCCGGTCTTGGCATGAAGTTGTGACTGAATGGTAAAGGCTGTGAATCTGCGATAAATATTCAGAATGTTTTTCATGTAACGCAAATAGGATTTTTTTCTTGTTAAAGATTGTGATCACTTAATGATTACTGCTTTGTACTTTGATGAAAGACGTGTTCCTTGATATTTTAAGCGAATTTGCAACAAACATTTTGTTACAGTCTATCAAGGTCACATAACTGAATAAAATTTCTACCACCCGGAGTGCAGATATAAATAAATAAATAAATATACAGACCCACATATGCCTTGCCTAATGCTGCTCAGAAGCATTGTATTAGTTGATCATTTATGATGAATCAAACGAGTGAAAACGCATTAAAGCACTAACTAAGTCTTCATTTTTTAGCAATAACAGTTCGTTGTAAAAATTTAAAAAAAATTAAACCTACAAATGCATTGTTAATTTCACATTGTTGCCAAATTGATAGAAAACAGCCGCTAACCTAGTGAACATTCAAAATGTGTATTTTCGTCAATATCATCTGATTACGCACATTTCAAACAAGACGCAACTTATCGGCCAAGGAACCAAGCAGATGAGAGTAAATCCAAGTTTGCACCGGAAATGGTCTCTGGAAGCGCACAGGTGCCTTTCAGCCCAGAACATGCCATGGATAGCCTTCTCCCCGCAGGCACCACTCTCCACTCCCAACCCTTCGTCGTTCCTCTTTCTATTCTTGTCGCAACCACTCATAACTTTCGCCCCGGTTCCACCATCCTGTCTCAAAGAAAAAAAAGACAAAAGCAGAAAAACGAACAAATAAACAAACTCTGTCATTATAGACAGACTTTGTAGCGTTCGTCTCTTGCACAATGCCAACTCCGTGAGGATAACTGTGTCATTATAGACAGACTTTGTAGCGTTCGTCTCTTGCACAATGCCAACTCCGTGAGGATAACTGTGTCATTATAGACAGACTTTGTAGCGTTCGTCTCTTGCACAATGCCAACTCCGTGAGGATAACTGTGTCATTATAGACAGACTTTGTAGCGTTCGTCTCTTGCACAATGCCAACTCCGTGAGGATAACTGTGTCATTATAGACAGACTTTGTAGCGTTCGTCTCTTGCACAATGCCAACTCCGTGAGGATAACTGTGTCATTATAGACAGACTTTGTAGCGTTCGTCTCTTGCACAATGCCAACTCCGTGAGGATAACTGTGTCATTATAGACAGACTTTGTAGCGTTCGTCTCTTGCACAATGCCAACTCCGTGAGGATAACTGTGTCATTATAGACAGACTTTGTAGCGTTCGTCTCTTGCACAATGCCAACTCCGTGAGGATAACTGTGTCATTATAGACAGACTTTGTAGCGTTCGTCTCTTGCACAATGCCAACTCCGTGAGGATAACTGTGTCATTATAGACAGACTTTGTAGCGTTCGCCTCTTGCACAATGCCAACTCCGTGAGGATAACTGTGTCATTATAGACAGACTTTGTAGCGTTCGCCTCTTGCACAATGCCAACTCCGTGAGGATAACTGTGTCATTATAGACAGACTTTGTAGCGTGTTCCGCCTCTTGCACAACTGCCCAACTCCGTGAGGATAACTGTGTCATTATAGACAGACTTTGTAGCGTTCGCCTCTTGCACAATGCCAACTCCGTGAGGATAACTGTGTCATTATAGACAGACTTTGTAGCGTTCGCCTCTTGCACAATGCCAACTCCGTGAGGATAACTGGAGCTCTTTCTATATAAATTGTAATCCTGTCTGCCGAGAATTTAATGTTAGTAATTTCCTCCCTATTGAAACTCTGTTACTCTATTCATTCTTCTTTACTACCGCCCAGTTTATTTTCCTTTTTGTTTCTTTGGGAGCGGGAAGGAATGAGACAGGACAGGGAGGAGGGATGGCTTTGTTGTTTATTTACTTTTTTGTGTTCTAAGTCTGTGTACATTTTTTTTCCACTTCAGTGGCGTTACTTCCAAGCCGCTCATTCCGGCTGTCTGTCCACAGCCGCATCAGGTTTGTCCAATCGTAGCCCCGACACCGGCAATCCGACAGTCAACGCGGGCGGTGTTGTGGAGCTGCTAAAGTAACGTGCTGGGTTTTTAAATCATGCAAACAGGATCTGCATACCCCTCTTCCTGTTTGTGGGAAATAAAGGCGATTTGAAGCTCTTTTTAACGTGTCTCAAGTGACTTAAAAAAAAAAAAAAACCTTCCATGTGTTTTATCGAATTTGACATGGTAATAGCTCTGGTTATCCCCCTCCCTTTTCCTGGCCATAAAAACTTTCTGCCCCCCCCCCCCCCCCATCAGAAAAAAGGGAATAAATACCAGCCAGCCAAACAAACAGAAACGAGGTACGAAGAGATGTATGAAAAAAAAGTACAAACTAAAAATACTTTTATTACGAGCGACGGTTCAACTGAAAGTGTAGTATGTTCTGTAGAATATCTGGTCACTGTGGTCCGCTGGTATCGAGAAGCCACCGCAGAGGACTCGGCAGAGAAGGGGGAATTAAGGCGACTTGAGTTGCCATGGAAAATGTCGCCTAGCCGGTGAAGGTCACGTGAATCATCATATTGTCCGCTGAAATCAGATTACGCAAATCAGAGAGAGAGAGAGAGAGACAGACAGAGAGAGAGAGAGAGAGACAGACAGACAGACAGAAAGAGAGAGTCGTATGCACACACATACTGATCACATCTTCATTCCAGTATTCTGAAGACTAAAAGACACGTGAACACCCTAGGTACTATGATACGCATTATACGACAGACGCAAACGGATGGACTAAAATCGATTAGATCCATACATGGACTGACACACGGGCAGACAGAGTAACGGATGGTTTGTCATACACACACACACACACACACACACACACACACACACACACACACACACACACACGAGCGCGTGCCGCGCGCACTCGAGCCCACGTGCAACAGTATAGCCTCGAACATTCAATTTATTGCCCACACATAACTCAGATGATATTGCAGACGAGGTGGTCCATCCCCAGCAGAAGGGGGGGGGGGGGGGGGGGGGGGGAGGGGGGGGGAGGGGATAATAGTGGGCTATCTAACATTGCAATACATTATACCTCTCTAATAACAATATTACAGTGACGTTCGAACAATTAAGGAAAGCAATTCAGTTTTTTTTTTTTAAAGACAGAAATTCGCTCACTGTATTATTGCTTAGTAAAAGATTTGTGCAGCACAGAAGAATGCATCGATTTGGATGAACTGAAAAGGCGTAAGTTCCTCAAAATTTCCACAACTTTTTTTTAGTTTGGGTGAGGCTATGCTGGTTTTACCTTTTCTGAAAAATATGGATAGAAAGGATTTTCGTATAAACTGTGCCCCGCTCAGATTTCTGGGAGAAACTCGACAGCGAAAAGAAAAGTTTCTCTCGACTCTGGCTCGATTTTCGCGTGTATGGATTGACATGATGACTTAAATAAATTGCGCGAATTTTGCCTCCAACTTCGGCGTGTATGGAATTTCAGCTTACCAAAGACAAGCAGCGATTATTGCCATTTTTCGTGGTGGCATCAGCACAATGCGAATTCGCAATGTCAGACAGCAAAATCGGTTACAAGGACAGTGAAGAAAATGAATGAGAGAGGGCGGGAGGAAGGGGTTGTCAAGCGTTTCACGCTAATCTCCTTTCTCCCAGCTCACCTGTCGCCCGCGTTCCGGCGTTGTAGTAAGCCTGCCAGTTACAAGCGTCGTCCTGAGGCGAATAGTAGATGACGGGGAGGGGGTCGGTTCCCAGCTCCCAGACACACTGGCCATAGACGGAGGATTCGGTGTGGTAATCCGCCACCACCAGCCAACCCAGGTCCGCTGGGCACCCGTCATGGAGGTAACTCAGGTAGTACCGGCGGTATATCTCGCCCATTCTGCAATGTAACAAACGGCACAGGTGTGGTCCCTTCCTTACCCCCCCCCCCCACCCCCCACCCCCCGATCTCTCTCTGTCTGTCTGTCTGTCTGTCTGTCTCTCTCTCTCTCTCTCTCTCTCTCTCTCTCTCTCTCTCTCTCTCTCTCTCTCTCTCTCTCTCTCCCGGCGATATATCCCGCCCATTCTACAATGTCGCAGACGGCACAGCTGTGGTCAGTTCCTTGCATCTCTCTCTCTCTCTCTCTCTCTCTCTCTCTCTCTCTCTCTCTCTCTCTCTCTCTCTCTCTCTCTCTAGCACTCTGCATGGTAGGCCTTAGCATGAAATGAAAAAAGTACCTACCAAAAATGTTCATTCATGGATTGGCTAGAAGGTTCATTTTGGTTTGTGTAAAAGTATAGCGACTGCCTGCGGAAGTGAAACACATGGTATAGATGTTGAAGTACTTTGCCGCCAAATGAACGTAAAAACTCTAAAGTAACAAGCCTCGCCCTGTTTGTCTTGTTCAGGCAAGATAAGAACAAGCAAACACACAATTGATATTATAACATTATAATGAATACTTATATAGCGCCTATTCTCAGCTAGAGACCAAGCTCTAAGCGCTTTACAATAAACACTCGTTTACACAACGGGCTGCCTACCTGGGTAGTGCCGACTGAAGAGCTGCCAGCTGGCGCTTCATTCAGTTGTTTCCCGTGTCATCCAGTTAGTATCATTCAATATCGTTCACTCAATTTCCTTACTTCCTTCATTCTTTCAATTTCTTACGCAGGGTGCATGCTATGTGTAACGTGTCATCCATACCAACGGCCAAACTGGCCTTCCTTTCCGAAAGTTGGTGATGGGATTTCACGTGTGTGCAAGATGTTGTGCGTGCGTTCACACACGGAACCTCGGTTTATAGTCTCATTCGAAGGACTGTATGGGAAATGGGGTCAGAACCAATGTTAACTCCGAGGGAAAAATCCCCCTGTACCGAAACGGCCCGGCGGAGATTCGAACCCGCAACCCCAGGATCACCAAGATTACGAGTCCGGCGCTCTACCAACTGAGCTATTCCGGCCCCCAAAACACAACGGAAATAAACAAATGATGGTGCTGGAAAAAAAATGCAGGCGAAAAAGTCCTCGGTCAGTAAGAAGATGACTTCTAATGGATTGCAAAAGTAAGGGGGTTTACTTCTCTTAAATCGTTTTCATAGTGACCAAGGAGTTCTTCATCTGCACCCCCCCCCCCCCCCCCCCCCGCTCTCTATTTCCGTTGTTTGTTTGTTCTTGTCCTACCTGAAAAAGAAACAGACCCCCATGTGAAGGCTTGGTACCTTCGTGTTAGTTCGCATGTCGGTTGAGTGTTTCACAACTTATTTTCATGTTTTAAGGTTTAGTCCGACGAACGCCGGAAATGATGCCGGACAGTGTCCGTGTCAAATCGACAATCCGTACCGTAAACCGTCCGTACTTTACTCGTTCAAAACATGTTCTTTAAAAAAAATTGTCAGCTCTCATACCCTAATACCTCTCCCTCTAATGCTGGTCTTAATCTGAAGCCAGCGCCCGCACACGTGGCCAGTTTTTTAAAGTGAAGGGGTTGAGCTAGTCTGGGTCAAACACTGGTTCGATCTGTCTGGAACTTTGAGAGCGGAAAATTGATTAGAACAGTGTCGCATTTGGGTCATCTCTCTCTTTCAATGTTGCTCACACCTCTCTGTTAGCTTCGCATTCCGGGTCAGGAGAGGCTTACTTTCCTTCCGAAATGCGGTACGGTTTTTTTTGTTTGTTTTTTTTTCTGTTGTTTGTTTGTTTTTTTGTTGTTGTTTTTTTTATCACGCCCCAATTATGAATTCGAGTACACAGATTTTTTTGTTAGGTCAAACAAACAGAGCAGGAAATCACGATGGACTGCCCATGAAAAGTGGCTGCAGGGCCTGTGACTACCCCAAATCAGCTGAGCGAAGGGAAGGCGTGAAAACTGCTCTGTTTTTGAGAGTGTGCGTTCCAGACGAGAGGTCGACCCGTCAGCCCAGCATGACAACACTGTGTCGGCGGGGTTGGATACCAACGTTTGGGACAGATATCTATGTCATTATTGAAGTATTGTCGTCTGACTGTTTACGTCCGACCGCTACCAAAGTTTTTAGTCAGCAGTAGCTACATTTGAATTGCAGGCATTCGTGCCTTTAAGACAATGCGCGTGCATGATCAAGTTGAAAGGCCTGGCATGCAGATGACTTCATATTTTGTCTTGGAGTTGACTGGCCACATCTGAGGACAATGCTATTCGCAGCGCTGGCTCAACACTGTCAATTCGTCCTATGTCGGCTGATCTCTTTTCCTGGTCATTGTTCACTGTTCCTCCCTTTTTTCATTCCCTCCCCCAACCCATCCCTGTACTCTTATATGCCCTTATCCATCACTGTCGCTTCTTCCTTTCTGTCTTTTTTCTCCCAAAAAAATCGGTGCATCGATCCTGTAAATTTGATTTGTAATAGGGAAAAGGTACGCCTTCAGTGTTAATGTGTCCAGATCCAATACAGCCGGTTGTAATTAATCCGTGCTGGTTACATTATGTTATTTCAAATGGAAATGGCCCTGGGTTACGATACCCAACTCTGCGTATTTAACTTCCAGCAGAAAATGTCCTCCCACCTCAGCCGCCTTTTAATCGTGTGCTGACGGATTTTTTCTTGCGACTTCTCTTTAGTCTCATATCCTGTTCCTTTAATGTGGTAGCACCGGGTAGATTTTCTCTCAGCAATCAACTTTGTTAAATTTGACGCAGACGCACTGAGACGTTTTGGAGTTTTCTTTCTGATACACACACGGACACAAAGACAAACAGACGGACCGACGGAATAGAGAGAAAAAAAATGCGTTGTTCCTCAGGGTACGCGTGCTGATGCGGTAATGACACACAGACCTCTGGGGACAAGGGTAACGATTTCATTCACCACCTCAAATAACACTGACTGAGAAGGAGACGGGAAAATAGAGAACAAGTTTGGTCATGGACTTGTGAAAAGAACAGGTTTGGTCATGGCCTTATGAAACAGGTTTGGTCATGAACTTGTGAAATAGAACAGGTTTGGTCATGGACTTATGAAATAGAACAGGTTTGGTCATGGACTTATGAAATAGAACAGGTATGGTCATGGACTTATGAAATAGAACAGGTTTGGTCATGGACTTATGAAATAGAACAGGTTTGGTCATGGACTTATGAAATAGAACAGGTTTGGTCATGGACTTATGAAATAGAACAGGTTTGGTCATGGACTTATGAAACAGAACAGGTATGGTCATGGACTTATGAAATAGAACAGGTTTGGTCATGGACTTATGAAACAGAACAGGTATGGTCATGGACTTATGAAATAGAATAGGTTTGATCATGGACTTATGAAATAGAACAGGTTTGGTCATGGACTTATGAAATAGAACAGGCATGGATGAAATAGAACAGGTTTGGTCATGGACTTATGAAATAGAATAGGTTTGATCATGGACTTATGAAATAGAACAGGTTTGGTCATGGACTTATGAAATAGAACAGCCATGGATGAAATAGAACAGGTTTGGTCATGGACTTAAAATAGAACAGGCATGGATGAAATAGAACAGGTTTGGTCGTGGACTTATGAAATAGAACAGGCATGGATGAAATAGAACAGGTTTGGTCATGGACTTATGAAATAGAACAGGTTTGGTCATTAACTTATTTAACAGAACAGGTATGGTCATGTATTTATGAAACAGAACAGGTTTGATCATGGACTTATTTAATAGAACAGGTTTGGTCATTTACTTATGAAATAGAACAGGTTTGGTCATGGACTTATTTAATAGAACAGGTTTGGTCATGGACTTATTTAATAGAACAGGTTTGGTCATTTACTTACGAAATAGAACAGGTTTGGTCATGGACTTATGAAATAGAACAGGTTTGGTCATGGATTTATGAAATAGAACAGGTTTAGTCATGGACTTATGAAATAGAACAGGTTTGGTCATGGACTTATGAAATAGAACAGGTTTTGTCATGGACTTATGATGAAATAGAACAGGTATGTATGAAATAGAACAGATTTGGTCATGGACTTATGAAATAACAGGTTTGGTCATGGACTTATTTAATAGAACAGGTTTGGTCATTTACTTACGAAATAGAACAGGTTTGGTCATGGACTTATGAAATAGAACAGGTTTGGTCATGGATTTATGAAATAGAACAGGTTTAGTCATGGACTTATGAAATAGAACAGGTTTGGTCATGGACTTATGAAATAGAACAGGTTTGGTCATGGACTTATGATGAAATAGAACAGGTATGTATGAAATAGAACAGGTTTGGTCATGGACTTATGAAATAACAGGTTTGGTCATGGACTTATGAAAAAGAACAGGTTTGTATGAAATAGAACAGGTGTGGTCATGGACTTATGAAAAAGAACAGGTTTGATCATGAATTTATTTAACAGAACAGGTATGTCATGTACTTATGAAATAGAATAGGTTTGATCATGGACTTATTTAATAGAACAGGTTTGGTCATTTACTTATGAAATAGAACAGGTTTGGTCATGGACTTACACAACAGGCCTATCTGGGCAAATGTATACAAGAATGCCCGTTACCCCTCAATGGAGAAATAGTTGGGTGATTTGATGAGGATGTCAGTCCACGAGGAGTTCAGGACACGTGACTGCTCTAACCAGGTCAGGCGCGTGCTTCCCTGGCCGTTGAAGATCAGTTCCCTTACCACTGACCCGCCTTTGTAGAGTCGTAAACGAACCTGGAACACAACTCGATCTCTTCTGCCCTTTTCTTCCATTGTCATTCGTGGTGGTGGTAATGGTGTGTGTGTGTGTGTGTGTGTGTGTGTGTGTGGTGTGTGTGTGTGTGTGTGTGTGTGTGTGTGTGTGTGTGTGCGTGCGTGTGTGTGTTCTCTACACTATGTGTGGTGTATGTGTGTTCTCTACAGTTTGTGTCTATGTGTGTTTCCTACACTGTGGTGTGTGTGTGTGTGTGTGTGTGTGTGTGTGTGTGTGTGTGTGTGTGTTCTCAACACTGCTTGTGTGTATATGTACTTTCTCTGCCTTGCGTGTGTATGTGTGTTCTCTACACTGTGTGTATGAGTTCTCTACACCGTCTTTGTGTGCGTGTATTCTGTACACTGCTTGGGTGTGTATGTGTGTTTGCCACACTGTTTGCATGTGTATATGTGTTCTCTACACAGTGTGTATATGTGTTCTCGACACTGTTTGTGTATGTGTGTCCTTTACACTGTGTGTATATGTGTTCTCTACATTGTTTGTGGAAAGTTCACAGGTTCCAGGGAAGTCGTCTCACCACCACCCTCCCCCCCCCCCCCCCCCCCCCCCCCCCCCCCCCCCCCCCCCCCCCCCCCTCGCCATCTCCTTCCGCTTCCCGTCCTCTGCCTGTTTGTTTTCCGAATTAATTGAAATTGTCAAACACGTTCAGTCGGGAGACAAATACCAACAGAATTCGATTCGTCATGATATTCTAAACGTAAGATGGAAGACAATATTTGGACTGTTCATAAACATCATGTGTCTTGAATCTATAAACAAATGTAGGTGAGAACTGAAACTGTGATATTCGGTAGACGTTGACAACAATTTGAAAATTCCTCGTATTTATCACCTTTTGTTTTCTTCTTAAAGGCTGGCTCCATGAAAAACTAACATTTTGATATTTGATTTTCATTTATCAAGTGTATACTTATAAACTGTACAGCCCCCCTTAAACTGTAAAACCTAAAACTATCTGCTTTTGTGCTCGTCTTCGTCAAACAGCACATTGTCTACATTCCTTGCGAGTCTTTGGTAGTAAGACTTCATTTTTTCAAAATATCAGAACATGAATATAGCCTACAGAATCCCATTAATAATACTTGAATACTTTTTTTCAGAAATCATTAATGTGAACTGTGCTGAGTGTGCCTGGTAGCCATTTCTAAAAAGATTTATCGCCAGCATCATATGATTTATTGTTAAATTAAAACCATCTAAAAATTTACGTAGGTAATGTTCTTTTATGGTTTTAGCAGCGATACACTATGTGTTCTCTGGAATAAGTCATAATGTGTGTGAGAAGATGAAAAGAAAAAGAATGTAAAGACAACAACGAGATCGTTGTCTGTAATGACAGTGTGAGAGAAGACGATAAGCGTGAACACAGACAGCAACAATGATAGCGAGGATGATGAGGTCGTTGCATATAATGAAAAGTCCTAAGAATGACGGTCGTGGCGATACGCGGAAAACTCACCTTTTTGATGTTGGTCCAATGATCCAAGATGGAGCTTCGAAAATGACTATTGCAGGGGAGGTCACTGGTGACATGCACACAGCCCGGCATCTCGAGGGCGTCGTCATGACGACCATCCTCATGGAGGGTGTCCAGACGTTCTGGCCGACCCCGGGGGTCACACGGAAAGCCAGAGCCCAGGAGGAGTCTGTGTACACAGGGTCTGTGGAAATAGACATGGCCGTCAGTCAACAACCATTGCGTTTGGCAAAATACTGGATAAAATGTTGTTTAGATGGATTTGTGACTTAAACACAATCTTAAAGTCCCCACACCATTGTCATTTTAACGCGTCTTGTCAGGGACCACCTCTCACTGACATATACAACAGACACACACGCACGTGCAGAGACATGCTCACATACGATAAAAGGCCACGCCTTTCTGTTTTTTTTTTCTTTTGTTTCTCAGCTCCGCGCCCTCTCAGTGGCACCACCCTCACGCCACTCTCTGAGGCAACCCCACACATAGCCACACCCAAGACGTCCTGTTAAAGACGCCAGTGTCGGCAGTCCACAGTGAGCTATCAATGTCAGCTCGTCATGGCTGCATTTATTTGGATCCCTCTCCCCACCGCCCTCGCCTACATTTCTAGTCTTCTCGGTGTGTCTGCCCTTCCCCTTCCCTCCTTCCCCTGCAGCCATGTCCTGTAAGTCGGCCTGTGTTCTCTGTGGTCCAGAGCACACACGCCGATGTTTAAAAGTCACTGCGTTTCAGCACATGCAGGTCCCCCATCCTTGATTTATCCTTAAATCGTCTTGAAAATGTCGAAGACAGTTAAGCGAAAGTGCCAGGGGAGACAAATTTTGACTTTCAGGTATCCGTCAGTTTCGCTTATCCGTTGCAACGTTTAAGCGAAATTTTTCTAGATCCCACTTTCGCTTAACCGAAGTTACCATTGCCAAACTGAAATGATCAACCGACGTTTGTTAATCTATAACAGAGACACGTACCTATCATTAATTGCAATCATTTTTAACAGTTTAAAGCCATTTAAGCCATCTGGCACCATCTGTGTTAGGCTAATCAGGGGAAAATCTCGGGTTTTCTTCATTTTGGATGTACATGTACTGTAATTCATAGATTCTTGGGAAGAAATCACAAACGCAAAATTTTAGTAGAATGAATACTTCAGTCTGGTCAGAAAGAATTTGTGCGACTGTTTTATTTACTTCAACTCGACTCACTTAGCCAATCGTGGGATTGGGCCTACTTGCTCGCGCGCGCGTGTGTTGTACGTGTGTTTTTGTGAATGTCTGACTGTCAATGAACACATACACAAATAAGCTATACACACACGCACACACATACACATATTCACTAACACACACACACACACACACACACACACACACACACACACACACATATATATATATATATTATATATATAATATATATATATATATATATATATATATAAATATATATCAAGAGAACAGCACCTTTAATTCCAGTGGCAGCGTCCAGCTGTTCCAGCTAAGTTAACTTTAGAGGGAAGATGGCAGATGGTTTGTGGAAGACAAACAAAAACAAAAAGCTACATTATTTTAAGGTAATTAAAAGTTGAGATCACCACTATTTTGGCTTTGAATCTTAGTGATGCGTGAAAACTGAAATAGCAATTCTAGGCCTATTCATTGAATTAACTTATTTGTTTATCCAAGTTTGAATGGAAACAAAAGGTAGAAGAGTGGAAAAAGGACCATTGTTTGCAATAACATTTCAACATTGTGGGCATTTTGAGTGCCACAAATATCTGCACTCAAAGCTCTGTACAGGCAGTTTCCGTCGCCTATGATGGTGTTCACTTGATCAGGCTCCCGGAGAGGTTGCAGGGTTCTTTCAGGCAGCAAATGTGGTGTGGGCAGTCCTAAGTTTTGCATGTTTTGTTCCTCCAAGTTTCGTTGGTCGGAACAAACATTTCTTCAGGCGCTTCTTCGTATGCATCGATCTTAACATCAAAGTCATCTCCTTCAACATTATCTTTTGTCTCCTCTGTCTCTTCTTTCTTCTTTCCAAGAATAGTATCATCCTTGACCTTATCTGCATCCACTGTCTTTTGATTTTACAACCCATATCCGGTCCTTCCTTCTCTTCCTTTACGTTTTTCTTTTTTTTTTCTCCGTCCCCTCATCCTTGGTCTGTCTGCTGTTTCATATCTGCTTCCTTTGGTCTGTCTGCTGTTTCATATCCGCTTCCTTTGGTCTGTCTGCTGTTTCATATCTGCTTCCTTTGGTCTGTCTGCTCTGTTTCATATCCGCTTCCTTTGGTCTGTCTGCTCTGTTTCATATCTGCTTCCTTTGGTCTGTCTGCTCCGTTTCATATCTGCTTCCTTTGGTCTGTCTGCTCTGTTTCATATCTGCTTCCTTTGGTCTGTCTGCTCTGTTTCATATCCGCTTCCTTTGGTCTGTCTGCTCTGTTTCATATCTGCTTCCTTTGGTCTGTCTGCTCTGTTTCATATCTGCTTCCTTTGGTCTGTCTGCTCTGTTTCATATCTGCTTCCTTTGGTCTGTCTGCTCTGTTTCATATCTGCTTCCTTTGGTCTGTCTGCTCTGTTTCATATCTGCTTCCTTTGGTCTGTCTGCTCTGTTTCATATCTGCTTCCTTTGGTCTGTCTGCTCTGTTTCATATCCGCTTCCTTTGGTCTGTCTGCTCTGTTTCATATCCGCTTCCTTTGCACCCTTTGTGTCTTCACCCAAGTCCATGTTTTCGTCATCATCATCACTCTGATAGTCAGTCTTTTGACAGGAACTGAGATCCTCCTCTTTCCATTCTTGATCATCTTGAAATCTTGCACCCTTTTCCTCTTCGTGATCATCGTCTTCTGTAATTCTGTTAGTCTGTGACGTGTCTCTGCAACATCTCTCTGGCGCAGCTGAGTCTGCTTCCTGATTTTCTTCGTTTTTTCTGCTTGTCCACTTGCCACTATTGCCACCGTTGCTCTCTGTGCATTCAGACTCATGTTTCCAATGAAAGAACTGAAGCGTGTGCTTTGAGTTTTATGTGTACCCTGAATCAGGTGAGTGTTGACGGCTGAGGTCAATGCAGAGATGGGCTTCAGAAGACTGTCAGCAGCTGACCCTGTCTGCGTGCAATACAGGTTCAGTGTCTGCAGGAACCCAAGTACATCTTGCCGTGTTACCTTTTTTGCTGGCTCCCTGTTGTTATCAAGTGTGTCATCTTCATTAAGATCATCATCAGATCCATTTTGTTGAGACGCTGACGTGGCTAATGACTGTGAGCCAAATGTTGTTGGGTCACGAGCGGCAGATGTAGCAACATCAGCATCGACATTGATGAAGTCCTCCGCAGTGATGTTCCACTCTCTGTACAGGCGGGACAGCAGTGGCTCAACTGGAAACGTTTGTTCATCTTGGCAGGTGTCATCCGGACTGCTACTTGACTGAGCAGGCATTTCAAAACCAGCCTTCCTGAAGCAGTTGCTGATCGTTTTTGGTGTCGCACGTTCCCATGCTTGCTTCAGCAGTGTAAGAGCTTCCAGACTATTTCCTTCCTTGAACTCTTCCTTTGGCAGGCCCGCATCAATGTGCTCCACGTACTTCAATGGTAATGCTGTTCTGTAATGCATTTTGACATTCCTGATTATGCCCTGATCGACAGGGTGCAGTGTTGCTGTTCGGTGGTAAAAACAACAGCTCAGTCGTTTTCAGCTGCAGTTGGTTTTTGTCATGTGAAGAACAGTTGTCCAGAACGAGAAGAACCCTTCTGTTTTGGGCATACATTTTCTTGTCGAATTCAGTCAGCCACGATTGGAAGAGAGCAAAGCTAGATCTAAATCATTTTTATTTCGGTGCCACAAGAAAAAAGTCTACCCCATAAAATGAGTCTCTTCCAGTCCAAATATTATTCAGGCGACTTACACTTTTTGAATGTAAAAAAGCTGTCAAAGCGTACACTTTATTTCGGCTTTGCTTCTGCTTTTTTTACATTCTGTGTACTGTGAGAGTGTGTGTCCACAAGTATCTGTGCTTGTGTGTGTATGTGTGTGTGTGTGTGTGTATATTAGTGTGTGTGTGTGTGTGCGCGCGCGCGTGCACGCCGTGCGCATACATTAATGACGTCAGGGCTCGGCGGCTTCGTTACAGGTTGTACTTTACCAGAGACTGAAGAGGAGAAACCATGTGCAGCCACAGACGTCCCAGTGTGTGCTGCCATGCTTTCTCACAAAACTTTCGCTTATCCGTCGTGGACATTGCCTACGGGACTCGAGATTAGTTTCAGGTATCCGAAGTTTCGCTTATCCGTCGTTTGCCTTGTCAGTCGAAAAATAAGTCTTCCAAAGAAGAGCTTTGGCCGGGAAATAAAAGTTGCTTTCAGTTATCCGAAGTTTCGCTAAACCGTTTTTCAGCTAAACGTACATCCACTGTATACTGTTACAGGTTGTATATGTTTTAAATGACAATCCTACCTGACTGAACGAAAGCCGTGTGAAAAACACGATTCCAACACACACACACACACACACACACACACACACACACACACACACACACACCTCACCACCACCACCACCACCACCACCAACAACAACAACAACAGCAACAAAAGCCTCAAGAACTGCTCAATTTCTCTTACCCTCCCATCTCCCCACTCCCTCCCCCCCACTTCCCCCGCTAAAACACACCATGGCGTCGGCAAATAAAATAGACCGGTTCCTGGTTAAAAGTTGTGTTGCGTCGAGTTTGCCTGGTGAGAAAGACAGAAAGAACGGGGATTCGGTCGGTCAGGCAAATAAAACCACAGAGAAGAGTCGGTCCTTTCATATTTGTTTCCTTTGCTCAGCACTCCAACGCACCAAGGATCGCGCTTAATTTGAATTTGTCCACGAAGACAGCCGCCATGATGAAATCTGCCCAACAGGAAATCGCGGTCAGTAACCTTTTCGACCATTTTAGCCGATCGATCTTCCACTTTATTTCATGACCGGCACATGTTTATCTGCTTTTAATTTTGAAGCTATACAGAGAGGCTATAAACACACACACACACACACACACACACACACACACACACACACACACACACACACACACACACATATACACACACGCACGTACACATGCACGCACAAACGCACGCACATGCATGTGTGCATGCATCCAGACACACAAGCATGCAGAGAGAGAGAGAGAGAGAGAGAGAGAGAGAGAGAGAGAGAGAGAGACAGCTCACAGTCAAAAGTACTTACTTGTATGTTACTTGACTTATAAACACAAGAATTATTGTTGTTTAAGACATTTTTCAGTATTTGATCGCACAGGCTAATATTGTGGCTCAGTATGCGGGCAGTTTTATACATCTTTCACCTGGAGCCATCCACATGTTTGGTGGACAACCTTTTGTTGCTTCATCTGTCTACGCTTGTTTCATAGTCTTACAGTAACTTGGCCACCGAACAGTGAAATGCATTTTAAGGACTGTATCAAACTAGGTGTATGTTTGTGTGTGTGCATGTGTGTGTGTGTGTGTGTGTGTGTGTGTGTGTGTGTGTGTGTGTGTGTGTGCGCGCGCGCGCACGCGCGCGCTACCATTAACTTAATAAGGTTTACTGTAGCCACTGCATTGATTTTCTTTTAAAAGCACACACGCGGTGCAGGTGAGGTGCGTGCGCGCACACGGTGTGTGTGTGTGTGTGTGTGTGTGTGTGTGTGTGTGCGTGCGTGCGTGCGTGCGTGCGTGCGTGCGTGCGTGCGTGCGTGCGTGTGTGTGTGCGTGCGTGCGTGCGTGCGTGCGTGCGTGTGTGTGTGTGTGTGTGAACAAAGAGGGAGCAGAGAGAATAGAGAGGGAGGTGTCGGTGACAAAAAAGAGAAAGGGGAACCCAGTCCTCCGGCGGAAGTACAAATGAAATGGACGGTAGGCTCTAACACAGAGCGCCGGGGTGGGGTGGGATGGGGTGGTAGGGAGAAATAAAAGAAAGCAGTCTTGCTCTGAACCATGTCAGTTTGCTTTTTTTAATACTAAAATCAACAAATGAAATAGCTGCAGTCACGCATTAGGCGCACGCGCATACTCATACACACACATACGCGCGCGCACACACACACACACACACACACACACACACACACACACACACACATATATATATATATATATATATGTGTGTGTGTGTGTAGGAGATAAGATAATGTTGCTTATAGCCCAGCCGACCGCAGAGGGCCACATCAGGGCTGGTGTGTGTGTGTGTGTGTGTGTGTGTGTGTATGAATTTACCTTTCATTTTTATACTTCGGGGAAGGGGGGCAAAATTTTGCTTTCCATTTTTTGAGATGTTGGGGGAAAGAAAGTGGCGCACAGTCAGCTCATTTCACTAAGAAACAAACATACAGTGCATTGTCCTTCACTGTGCATAAAAAGCTGGATATAGGAAAGGGAAGGAGCCAGAATAGTTCGGTAGGTAGAACATCGGACTCGCAATTCTAGTGGTCCTGGGGCTGCGGGTTGGAATCTCCGCTGGGCCGTTTCGGTACAGGTGGGATTTCTCCACGGAGTTAACATTGGTTATAACTCCATTTCCTTAGAGTCCTTCAAATGAGACTATAAACTGAGAGTCCCTGTGTTAATGCATGCATGTCTTGGGCACACGTTAATTCCCATCACCATTCTTCGAAAGAGTAGATCCCCAAGGTCGATGGTGATGGATAATACGAACACATATAGCATGCATCCTGCACAGCTTACCTTCTTGAATAAAGCTCTAACATAGCCCACTCACAGCTTACCTTCCTGTATAAAGCTCTGACACAGACAGTTCACAGCTTACCTTCCTGTTTAAAGCTCTGACACAGACACTCCACAGCTTACCTTCCTGTATAAAGCTCTGACACAGACAATTCACAGCTTACCTTCCTGTATAAGGCTCCGACACAGAAAATTCACAGCCTACCTTCCTGTATAAAGCTCTAAGACAGACACGTCACAGCTTACCTTCCTGTATGAAGTTCTGACACAGACCATTCACAGCCTACCTTCCTGTATAAAGCTCTGACACAGACCATTCATAGCTTACCGTCCTGTATAAAGCTCTGACACAGACAATTCATGGCTTACCGTCCTGTATAAAGCTCTAACACAGACACTTCATAGCTTACCTTCCTGTATAAAGCTCTGACACAGACAATTCACAGTTACCTTTCTGTATAAAGCTCTGGCACAGACACTTCATAGCTTACCTTCCTGTATAAAGCTTACCTTCCTGTATAAAGCTCTAACACAGACACGTCACAGCTTACCTTCCTGTATAAAGCTCTAACACAGACACGTCACAGCTAACCTTCCTGTATAAAGCTCTGACACAGACCATTCACAGCTTACCTTCCTGTATGAAGCTCTGACACAGATCATTTATAGTATACTTTCCTGTATAAAGCTCTGACACCGACCATTCACAGCTTACCTTCCTGTATAAAGCTCTGACACAGACACTTCACGGCTTACCTTCCTGTATAAAGCTCTGACACAGACAATTCACACCTCACCTTCCCGTATAAAGCTTACCTTCCTGTATAAAGCTCTGACACAGACCATTTATAGTTTACCTTCCTGTATAAAGCTCTGACACAGACCATTCACAGCTTACCTTCCTGTATAAAGCTCTGACACAGATCATTTATAGTTTACCTTCCTGTATAAAGCTCTGACACCGACCATTCACAGCTTACCTTCCTGTATAAAGCTCTGACACAGACAATTCACAGCTCACCTTCCTGCATAAAGCTCTGACACAGACACTTCACAGCTTACCTTCCTGTATAAAGCTCTGACACAGACAATTCACAGCTCATCTTCCTGTATAAAGCTCTGACACAGACAATTCACAGCTCACCTTCCTGCATAAAGCTCTGACACAGACACTTCACAGCTCACCTTCCTGTATAAAGCTCACCTTCATGTATAAAGCTCTGACACAGAACATTCACAGCTTACCTTCCTGTAGAAAGTTCTGACACAGACCATTCACAGCTTACCTTCCTGTATAAAGCTCTGACACAGACCTTTTATAGTTTACCTTCCTGTATTTAAACCTCTGACACAGACACTTCACAGCTTACCTTCTTGTATAAAGCTGTAACACAGACAATTCACAGCTTACCTTCCTGTATGAAGCTTTGACACAGACAATTCACAGCTTACCTTCCTGTATAAAGCTCCACCCTGGTGCTGACGTCAGATTGTTCGGCGCTTCGTGCAAAAACACGGTCAGCAGCTCGCACGTCAGCACTGACGTCACACTGTCCCACCGGGCATTGACGCTGGCGCAGTCTGACGTGGTTTTGCACGTCCGTACACACCGTCCGAAGCCGCGGACACTGTACCGATTCAAGGTGACGGTGGCTGTTGGGGTGGAGGTCAAATGTTGGTCTGGACGGACGGTGTACAGTGTGCCCGTGGAAAGGTGGAGCAAGGTTACAGCCAGCGGGAACACCAGTAGAGACACCATGGTGATCTGATGACAGTCAATGGTTGTAACAATTTTCTTTAACGGGGTGGAATACGATGCATCTTCCTGGGCTTCTGTTTGGGTTTTTTTCTCTCCTAACTGCAGCAATGTCCAGTATGAAATGCACGAAAGTACAAAATGGAAGATGGAATATATCAGTCCATGCAGGAGCCAATTCTCGTGATTCATAGAGACCCTGTTGTACTTCCGTATAAGTTTTAATTTGGACATCGCTGATGTATTCTTTTCTGCTCTTGAGAGGATGAATTAAACTGTCGGTAAATCTGTTCGTTCTCGTGTTCTGCACTGTCTATCTGTCTCTGTCTCCGTGTGTGTGTGTGTGTGTGTGTGTGTGTGTGTGTGTGTGTGTGTGTGTGTGTGTGTTGTGTGTGTGAGAGAGAGAGAGAGAGAGAAAGAGAGAGAGAGAGAGAGAGAGAGATCTCAATGTGTGTATTGCTTCTAGGGGAACTAGACAGAAGAATATAGGTGCAAGTTTAAGTGTAAACATGCACTGGCCATGGAAATATTTCAGTGGCTGGGCGTCGTCTTGTAGCTATAGCATGAAATACACAGAAAGAATATCGTTGATGTTGTTTAAGAGCTGCAGGCAATTTTGGTAATCTCATGGAAGACGACTGTTTTTTTTTCCACAGCCTCAAACTTCTCCAATCTGGCTGTGTACTTTTAACAGTTCCTTCTCAAAGAATTGTCTAATTCACCGACCACTGTAGCGCAGTGGGAGTATCGCGCATTGCTAGCTGAGGGATCTTGGGGTGAAACCCTATGAGAGACATTCATATATGTGGATTTTTCATCTCTTCCGGGCTCCTTCTAAGAAGTGTTGAGAGTGCGATATGCTCAAATTTATGGAAAACTGGATCTACACTGTGGAGTTTCACGCACTTATTTACGCAATTCTGTGTGTGTTATGCAGATGCCCTGACTAGCTGTGAGCATGTCTGTGGTTTTCGGGTCTGGATGACGTCGGAATATGTAACGAAAAGAAGCATAGGTTGCAATCTCGCTATGTAGTCTCAGACCAAACTGAAATCCATCTTGATCACACACACACACACACACACACACACACACACACACACACACACACACACACACACACAAAATCAATTCTGTAGCCTTTCATGTCCTGCTCCCACGATGACCTTAGCGTTGATTTATCTACCAGGCCTGTCGGACTTAATGTCCAAAAATACACGCCATAATCTCATGGCCAGCCATGCTGTCACCAACATTTCGCAAACCCATAAAGGGAAAATTTGGGGAACAGGGAAAGATGGGGGTGGGGGGTGGGGGGAAGTGCCCTTGTAGCAAAAGTTAGGTATGAGTGTCAACAGTGTCAGACAGCTCAGAGGAGCCCGATTGCATGCGTCTCAAATACAGCAAGTCCAGTGTCCCTGGTCTGACTCTAGTCCCCAGCAATTTCACCAAACCTACTGTTCCTGGAACCACCAGTTGACAACAAAAGATCGCCAATATATAGCGGTGAAAGTACAGCACGATATATAGTAGTCTACAGTTACAGAGAGCTTAGCGTGCCCTTGGCTTTTGCTGTACAGTGCGACAACTACAAAAACAGCATTGGGTACATACAAACAGTGGAACTCTCAAAACATTTTGTATTCTAGTTAAACAACAACGGCAAAGAAATGACAATAACGGTTGATACACATCATACGATGACATGCACGGCAGACATTTTTCTCCGTGACTAAACATTAACATCTTTCAGATTTTTTTGACAGTTTTGTAAGCGTTACGTTTGTGAAATCTATTCTGTTACATCAGGCGTGGATCAGGCCGGGTGGAGGAGGAGGGCATGGGGATTCCCATCACTTATCCTGCACCCTTCCCCGTCCTCCTTCACCCTCTCCACTCCTCTCACTCCCCCTTTTCCCACCCCCACCCCCTGCCCTAAACACACCAAAACCACCACAGCCACCACCATTCCCATAAATCAGCAAGGGCACGATATGTTGCGGAGAGCAGAGGGAATAGACAATCAAGCAAGACAATCCACCGCATTCAAAGTATTGGTTCATGCCCCTTGCATGTTCACCAGAGCACAGAGAACAGAAAGAGGTGTTGATCAGTAATGCACTGAAATACGTTGCTTCACACACACACACACACACACACACGCACGCACGCACGCACGCACACACACGCACACACACACACACACACACACACACACACACACCACACACACACAGAGGGAGGGAGACTTGACAGTGAAATGTCCATTTATTAAATATGCTACAGTTCCTGTAAATGGGAGCTAACTCTCATTCAATATTTTCCTGCTATCAAAGAAAAAAAATGAATAGTAAATATCATGCAGATTTTTTTTTAAATCTACAGTTGTCTATCATATATTAGCAATTCTCAACCTAGTCAGCGTATTTTGTCTTTTTTTCCTTCGATGTATGTTACAATCGGCGCTTAGAGTGATCAAAGCTGATACGTATACAAAGATCTAGCGAAATCAGTATCCTTTCTGGATAGCAGACTGTGATTTTCATATTAACAGATAATGACAGTATGTGTGGCACACTGTGTTATGTATTCATCAACACAACATTAACACATTTTTCTAAGGTTTTTCATCTCTGTGGAGTGCATAGAGACTCTGTATGTGCCTTTAAAACAAACAAACAAACTAGGTAATCCCTCCCAACTTTTCATTTGAAAAAATCCGCCAGACTTACTGGAACACATTCTCACCCAAAACAGCAGCAATTTTTTGTAGTGACCCGATCTCCACTTTCGTATGCTTTTTGCTAGAGGTACATAAACGATGAACTAATCGAACGGGACGATGGCCCATACGAACTCGTCGTTTTTGTCGCTTCTGATTGCAGTGTGTGTGTGTGTGTGTGTGTGTGTGTGTGTGTGTGTGTGTGTGTGTGTGTGTTTGTCGAAGGTTACAACACTTATTCCCGGCTCGAATGTGTCTCATAAGTCTTTCCTTTTCCATGGTAACAATACAGAAATAGTAGGGGGTTTTCCCTTTTTTTTAGACTCATGAATTCATAACAACTATCAGAGTGCGCAAGATGGTTGTACCAATGTTATGACGCTTCCTCGTCTACGAACATTTAAACTAAGTTTGGTTTGTTTCTTAGCAACAAAGGTAGGCCTATGATAGCCAACACACTCTAGATTTTTGTTTTTAAACACACGATGTTCGGAAATCTGCAGGAGAGGTGATCTGTGTTAGAGACTCCGGTTCAGCAAGAGTGATTCCGCCCTTTTCGTGGGACGGATGCCAATAGTGGCTCAAAGCAATTTTGCCCCTTCGGTGAGAAAACACCCAAACATGAGGGTATGGGTGCGCCTGTACTGCAGACAGTTGATATCCCCATCTGTTCTGGCGTGCGCTTCAAATTTTCAATTTCTAGACACGTTTACTCGGCCAATAAACTGGAAAAAAGGTAACTCTGTTCGTAGTGGGAAGACAGGCGTGATCTTCCCCTGATTTTTTTCTCGACGCATGTCGATTGTCATGGAAAAACGTCATCAGTAAATATGGTGGAGAATGTGTGCATTATTTTCAGCGTGAAAACATACTTTTTATACGTCAGTTTTGATGCTCCCAGTGAATTAAATCGAGGTCTAAACGGACGCATATTCGTAAAAAACTGTCTTTATTGATGCAGTATGCATATTACACTTTACACTTTTTGAACAGCTGAAAGATAATCTCGTCTTCTTCAATGAAATCAACGGAATGGTTACCAACATTTTAAAATAGCTAGATAGGCCTAATTAGTCTAAGTGATGGATATGGAGTTGTCAGGTATTTACCACAAACGTTACAAATGTTCTTGGCAACTTGAATGACGTCAAGCCCATTCTATGATGATCGTTTCCATAAGGACTTCACAAGGGGAAGCGAAAGGGGGATTCACAGCATGCTTTTGTACACGAGCATGTGTGTATGTGTTTCGTACTCTTTCCAGGATTCACTTGCAAGATAAATTGCGAAAATATTTTTCATTCCTACAATTTACAGCAATGACAATGTATTAAACATGAAGGAAATACCCAGAAAGAAAGGAAAAGGGTGTTACCTCAGTTTTGACCTCAGCGCGGGTAGGCCTACGTGACCCCACTAACTGTTATCCAGCAGCAGTAAATGAGAGTGGTGTACCTTTCGGCACGTCTCAGTCGACTGGGTCGCGTGCACGTGCGCGGAGGGACAATGTAGTGGTTGGGTGACGGAAGTCATTGCTCGGCGGCCGCACACCTCTGGCGGCAAGCACGCGCAGTCACAGCGGGTGCATGGGATTGAGAATCCATACACTCGGTTTCTTTGTAGCATACCGCCTCCCCCTAAACGCCTCTTCTCTCTCTCTCTCCTCTCTCTCTCTCTTTCTCTTTCCTTTTTTCTTTTTCTTTTTTGACTGATTAACTGATTTATTGACTGTTCTATGATTAATTGATTTATTGCCATGGTTATACGTTTGAACGAAAAACAAAAGATTTATGAAATATGAAGAGTATCCGAGAATTATTAGTAAGGAGTCTCAGGCTTTATAGGACTGTCCGTCAAATGTGTTTTCACTGGTTTATCTGGGTACGCACTTAATCCAGATTACGGCAATCTATATTTAAGCAGATACAAGCAGGTGCGTGTTACAAGAGTCATGGCGCGCGGATCACCTTGGCGGGGCGGTGAGGCATGGACTGGGCGGGTGGGGTGATAGGTGAGGGGGTAGATGTCAACAGATCCCAAAATAATTGATGAGCCGAAGAGGTAGTGGCAGCAGACCTGAGCCGAAGAGGTAGTGGCAGCAGACCTGATCCTCATTTAGTGAAGAGACAGACTGCGCTCTCATGAAAGTTTGATGGAGGAAAAAGGGAGGAAAGGGGAAGGGGTAGCGTGGGGAGGGGATGGAGGAGAAGGTGGGGCGGAAGAATTACGCACAACATGTAAGCCATCAGACTATAGCAATTTGCTTCTTTGTGTGTGCGTGTGGAGTGCTCTTTGTGTGTACTGCAAGGTTTTTGTTTGCTTGTTTCGAAATAACAGGATAACAGGATAACAATTTTATTTGTCCAAAAGATGGAAAATTCATTTTCGACGGCACAGCAACCATATACCAGGACAACACACACACACACACACACACACACACACACACACACACACACACACACACACACACACACAAGGCGTAAACTGCCTGTGTAAGAATCCATAGTAAATGAATCCCATCAGTAAAATATCTTCATGCAACACTAACACTCTTCCCCCCCCCCCCACCCACCCACACACACACACACACACACACACACACACACACACACGTACAAACACATGTACGTGCGCAGCTACAGTAAGCATCCACTCTCTTTAAAACATGGCACCTAAAATTACAAAAGAGAGCATCATCATCATTAAAAAGCAAGCAACATTATCATAAATATATTCAGTTTAATAAGACTGAAATAATAAATATGAATATTTAAGACCAGGCATCCATCGATACATACGATTTAAACACAAACACACACACATGCGCGCGCGCGCGCGCATGCACGCACACAGCTATACACACATACGCACATGCGCGCGCGCGCGCGCACACACACACACACACACACAACACACACACACACACACACACACACACACACACACAGCACGCACACATGCACGCACGCACACACGCACGCACACACACACATACGCGCGCGCGCGCGCACACACACACACACACACACACACACACACACACACACACACACACACACACACACAATTGTTTTAAGAACCGGCAGAGATAAGAGTAACGACATTCAGCTGTTCATCATGTGCATGGACGGATCCTGTTGATGGCACTGGGGAGGAATGAGTTGGAGAGTCTGTCTGTCTGTCCTTATCCTGACACTCAGCAGTCTGCCAGAGTCCCTCACCGACCTCCGAGAAATAGAGCCAATAGGCGCGCTGAGCGGGGAAATGGTGACAGCCTGGAACCTCTTACAACCTCCGTCTGCCCCCCCCCCCCCCCCCCCCACCCCAGCTTCCTCTTCCGCTCAATCCACCCTTGTTGAGATCCGTTTTAGATGACACTACTTTCCTTCTTTTAAAAATGTTTCGGAATGGAATCAAGAGGGGGTATGGGCGGGGTATTAACGGCGACCTGGAACCCCTCCCTCCCCCGCTCCCCACCCCTCCACTTCTGCTTCATCAACCCCGTTATGAGCAGATCGTATTGCTTTTCTTTTTCTTTTTGTTGTTGTTGTTTTTCTTTTATTTACTTATTTATTTGATTGTTTTGTTGCAGTTGTTGTCGTTGTTGCTATTGTTGTTGCTGGTTGCTACATGTGTCGTTCTGTCGGTTACAGCCAAATGAGATAGGAATGCAAGTTTTCAGCTTCGTGGGTTGATCTGTTAGCTACAGCCAACAAGAGGTAAGAATAGTAACTGGGTTTTTTTTCTACTCCGTGTGTCGTTCTTCCAGCTACCGCCAATTTCAGACAGGAATAGTGTCACTACTTTCGTCTACGTGTTGTTCTGTCGTTCCAGCCAGTTTGAGGGAGGAAAAGAAGCATTCTCCTTGTTACGGATGGTGTGCGGTGCGTGTTTTGTTGTCTGACTCTCGCTCTCAAAAGTTTGGATGCGTGTAACAATTATTCCCTACACACACCCACACCATACGTACATGGATAGCCAGGCAACACACGAGTTAGATTTCTTTTCTTTATAATTATGCTGCCTGAACCATCAAAACATACATTCATGTGAATTGGTACAAATTAATACATGTCACTACACAGCATATAGATCAAGATATCAATACATAGGAACTTCAATCATCAGATATCATATTACATATCTTGATATCACTCACAGATCTCACCGGCGCCTTCCACAGTGTCTCACATATATATACAGTCAACAGACTCGGTTCCACAGTACCCAAGCCACAGTCTACAACACTAAAAGAAGACAAAGAAGGATAACCAAGGTCCCCACATGATAAGCACAGCCGTTCACAAACACAAGCGATGAAGAAGAAGAAACATGGTCTCTATATAACAAGCACAATAAATCACGTCGAACTATCAGAAGGAGAACCGCAAATTTACAAGGCACAATAATCCATAGCAGAAGAACCGCAGATTCACAAAGCACAGCAATCCACAGAAGAAGAACCGTAGATTCATAAAGCACAGCAATCCACAGGAGAAGAACCGCAGATTCACAAAGCACAGCAATCCACAGAAGAAGAACCGTAGATTCATAAAGCACAGCAATCCACAGATGAAGAACTGAAGATTCATAAAGCACAGTAAACCATAGAAGAAGAACAGCAGATTCATAAAGCACAGCAATCCACAGATGAAGAACTGCAGATTCATAAAGCACAGTAAACCATAGAAGAACTGCAGATTCACAAAGCACAGCAGTCTATATTGAATCCCCGGAGAACACAATTTCAGCAAAGTCCCATAGAATACAATAAACTTCGATTCGACGTACCGTTGAACTAAAACAAATATTAACTTCTCCGTGTATTGATATTACAGTGTTCACATCTATAAATTCAGCCCACCGACACACATGCGGTGGTACAATTAGAGCACATAAATAATCTTACAGGAGTTTTAAGTCACTCTCGGCGACACAGCCTTCACAACAGTTTTATAACAAATAAATTTTCTGGTACATATTCCGCTGGTACCGTCATCAAAAGTATCCCACATACACAATTAACTTCGATATACTACTGACTTGAAAGTCAGCCTCTCCACATAGTAACACTACGGAGAAAACGATGATTAAAACAAAATAAAGTAGGCTGGACACCAAAGCCTCGGCCGTTAGTTCTTGCTCTCTTCCCTTGTCTAATATTATTATTTTCGTCATGTAGTTACCTATGTCATTTTAAGTTGACGTCATAATTTACGTTGACGTCACACTCCTACTGTTAGCGTTCAGGGAAGTGTAGCGGAACAGTGCAGCTCTGAAGACTGGTCACATTGTTCGATTCATTGTCCTCATTACATCGTCGGACTGGGCGCTGTTATGCCGACATAACTGGGATGCGATTGGCATCGGTTGAAGGATAGGACCGGGATGCTGTCGGTAGGATGACTGCTCGGGTTTTGTTGTTGTTGTTTTTTTGGTCTGTTTGTTTTTTGTGCGGGTATGTTGTTGTTGTTTGTCTTGTTTTGTGAAGCCGCATTTCCTGTGGGGATGACATCAATTAACAGTCAGTCTTGCTGTCCTTTATCTTGAATGTTTTTGGTTCACCCAAATAGTCACGTTTTCAGTTCACGGGTTTCCCAGATCATTGGCCTCAGTTCATCAACCACACAACGTCTTGCCTTTGCTGGTCAACGGTCATTCAAACTGTTGCGGTTACTGGTCTTGGATCGTTCGCTACTTTTACCGGTTATGAATCACGAAACCGTTACATTTACTGGTCATGGGATCATCCTAATTACTACCATCACTGATCATTGGTCATCGAAGTCGTGACCCTTCATTGTGACGTGTCAATCAGATTATTACCGTAACTCGCTATGGTCGCTTGCATTGTTATCTTCACCGGTTATGGTTACCTAAGTTGTTCCCTTTACTTCCATGGTTACACAAATTGTTACCTTCACTGGTCATGGGTCACCCAAATTGTTACCTTCACTGGTCATGGGTTACACAACTTGTTACCTTCACTGGTCATGGGTCACCCAAATTGTTACCTTTACTGGTCATGGGTCACCCAAATTGTTACCTTCACTGGTCATGGGTCACCCAAATTGTTACCTTTACTGGTCACGGACACCCAAATTGCTACCTTTACTGGTTACGGACACCCAAATTGTTACTTTACTGGTTACGTTCACCCAAATTGTTACTTTACTGGTTAATTTCACCCAAATTGTTACTTTATTGATTACGAACACACAAATTGTTACCTTTACTGGTTACGAAAACACAAATTGTTGCTTTGCTGTTACGGACACCCAAATTGTTACTTTACTGGTTACGGACACCCAAATTGTTACCTTCACTGGTTATGGGTCACCCAGATTGTTACCTTCACTCTTTATGGTCACCCAGATCGCTACCTTTACTGGTCACGGTTACCCAAAGTGTTACCTTTACTCTTTACGGTCACCAAATTGCTACCTTCACTATTTATTGTTACCTGAATTGTTACCTTTACTGATTATGGTCACCCAAAGTGTTACCTTTACTCTTTGCGGTCACCAAATTGCTACCTTCACTATTTATTGTTACCTGAATTGTTACCTTTACTGATTATGGTCACCCAAAGTGTTACCTTTACTCTTTGTGGTCACCAAATTGCTACCTTCACTATTTATTGTTACCTGAATTGTTACCTTTACTGATTATGGTCACCCAAAGTGTTACCTTTACTCTTTGCGGTCACCAAATTGCTACCTTCACTATTTATTGTTACCTGAATTGTTACCTTTACTGATTATGGTCACCCAAATTGTTACCTTTACAGGATATGGTACCACTGAACACCAGAAATCAGAAATCGGGAAAGGGCAATCTCACCTCTGATGGGTTGCTGAATGTCGACCGGATATAGACGACTTCCACGGTGGTGGAAATGATGCATGGATCCTGCTTTGCTACGTGTTTTTTTTTGTTTTTTGTTTTTGTCTTGCTCTTTGATGAAGCAAAATTCTGTTTATCTTTGGCGTTGCTATCAGGTAACCCAGTATGGATTAAAGCGCTCGGCGGGGTTATAGGTCGTTCAGAAAGAGGGATGTGGATCAATAATTGCTTGATCGATGACGGCAGTGTGGAGAGAGAGAGGGGGGAGGGGAGGATGCAGAGAGGGAGGGAGAAGAGCGGGTCCAGAAGTTCACATCCATTAAGCGACCCTGGCCTTCACATCGTTGAATAGCAAGGTCTGAACATAGCACAGGATTCCACCGTCGCGCCCGAATGACAGTCACTTTCACTAATCGGTTCACGAAGCGTGCAAGTGAAAAATTAATTCCCGTTACTTGTTTTCCTGTCAGAAGAACATAACAGGCTAACGAACTCGACGGGGACAAAGAAATGGGAGTGGTTCATTGATCGTGACTTTGTTGATACACTCAAAGGGAGACCACTGGCGTGATGCAGCTGAAATGGCTGCCGATTCCCTGGGACGTTCACGCTGTTTACTCAGTCCCTCCATTTCCAGTTCCAGCCCTGATGTGGGCCTTAGTGGTCAGCTGCACTTTAAACAACATCAACCGTATTGAGCATTACCTGTGGTTTGGGATGGGAAGAGGAATTAAACCGCTGAAGTGTTTTTGAATGAGTTGTTGTAGTGATTCATTGCGTCGCGAATTCAACCAGTGCGAGGTTTAGGACAGGGCACACACTAGATATGTCCCTTTATTTCCATGTGTTTTATTGCGTGTGTACTGACAGACTTTGTTTTCGCTAGCGGAGTTTTTGTGGTTAGCAAACTTGATGGAAGCTACTTAGCTGATCAAAGAGATGTCTCTGCATGCGGACTAGTCCGCATACGTTTCAACATATCTGTTAATCTTCGAGACCACTGTGCACATGATTTACCTTTGTCGAATAAACGAATTATGAACTAAGATGAAAGGCTAAGACGAGGGTCTCATTTATACGACTTGTGCATTAGCCTAGCGCGTCGGTCAGACCTTTGGTACCTACCTAACATTGTCTGTACCATTATCATAATTGCCCGAGTGTATTTGCGTGGGAGTGCACGTACACACACACACACACGCACACACGCACACATGCAAGCGCAAGCATAGCAAAACAAACACTCGTAGAAATAATTATGTGCGCGAGCCCTTGAAGCCCACCAATTCAATCACTTGCATGAAAGTAGCACCTGTATTCTTTTTTCATCTACGTTCTTTCTGAAATGTGTGTGTGTGTGTGTGTGTGTGTGTGTGTGTGTGTGTGTGTGTGTGTGTGTGTGTGTGTTTGAGTGTGTGTGTGTGTGTGTGTGTGTGTGTGTGTGTGCGTGCGTGCGTGCGTGCGTGCGTGCGTGCGTGCGTGCGTGTGTGTGTGTGTGTGAGTGAGCACAGTGCAGCACTCTGTTTGATATGAATACATCTCAAATAATGTTCTATATGGAAGTGTACTGAAATTAAGCTGATGAAAAAAAAGTTATTTGGTATTTTTACAGCGAAATATCCCAAGAGGAAGGCCTGTTTTTGTGCCTTTCTTTCCCTGCACTATTCTGTTTTGTGTGTGTTCTCCCATGCAGTCCATGTATGTGATATTTTTACAGATCAAACTCAATTAATATTGATCCTATGAGGAAAAAATTGATTACAGTCTCTTTCAACTGTCCAGTCCTAGTTGATAACTTTTTTCCTATTATTTTTTATGACCACATGGTTCGTTTGCGTGCGTGCGTGCGTGCGTGCAGATTTATTACATGCGAGAGCTTACAGTTGTCTACGTTTCTTCTACTGTGCTAAGGGATTGTTTACTTTACCAGGGTATTTTGATGCTGTAGTGACGAAGCGTCTATTCTTTTTTCTTTTTTTTTGATGGAGTGAGTGTCGTTTGTTTGTTTTTTTTCCTCGATATATATGGATATGTGACGATTGCTCACCTGTGTCTGTGTTATCATTATCAAAGTTTCTCTCTCTCTCTCTCTCTCTCTCTCTCTCTCTCTCTCTCTCTCTCTCTCTCTCTCTCTCTCTGTATGTGTGTGTGTATATGTGTGCGCGCGCGCGCGCGCGCGCGCGTGCGTGGTGTGTGTGTGTGTGTGTGTGTGTGTTGTGTGTGTGTGTGTGTGTGTGTGTGCGTGCGTGCGTGCGTGCGTGCGTGCGTGCGTGCGTGCGTGCGTGTGTGCGTGTGTGTGTGTGTGTGTGTAGAGGGAGAGGGGGCTTGTGCGTGCGCCCCCGCTCGTGCAAGCGCGCTCCTGTGACATGATTCTCTTTATTTATGTTTCACGTTCCAATACAAAATGATTTATCTCAAATAATTTATCAGTTAAAAGAAAAGGATATTTTAAAAGTCAGTGCAAGACAAAATAGCTCGTAGCAAAGAAGGGAGAAGAGGCAACTAGCCAGGATAAAAGAAGCAGAAACAAACTTCTTTTACAACAAACAGAAAGAAACATTATACCAGAATGGACGGTGGCACATGACGTGATATCTGTGTGGCTGAATATCCCTGTTTTAACCCATGATAAATCCGAGGAGTATTTAAAAAGAGATCGTATTAGCAAAGGCAATACTTCCCTTGAAAAAGTAATCTAGTCAAACTCAGCTGGTTTTATAGCGCAGAATTTTTCTGGAAATATCAGTTTCTCACATACATTCAGTCGAGCAATACCAACGGAAAACGAATTTGAGAAGAACGTGACACCTGCACAACACCTCAGGTGGTGTATTTCTCAGGCCTGGTTAACGCCAGGATCTGCTGTGAAAGCATGCATGGAGAACAGCCCTGTCATGTAGTCTCACACCCCCAAATCGAACCCCATAGAGTCATGCTTCACATCGATTTTCCCCCTGTCCATATCCATCGCAATAAATGTTCGCGTCGTCTTTGATATCAAGTTCGTAGGCTGGACGTAATAGCACCAGAGAGTTACATTACGCTCACGTGCTCTCGTTCCCCGACTAAGCAGTTTTCATTGTCAGCAAGAGGATTAACATAAGGTGTCCAGCGCATATTGGATCAAAACGGGTTCAACTGTACACCACCTATGTGGCTCAGCAATCGGCAAAGAGTGGTGTCACCTCTAATGGGCTGCTTTCCTTCGACCGGATATTGACAGCTTTCGGCCAAACTGCTGCGGCTGTGGAAATCATATACGGATCTGACTGTGCCATGTCTGAGTTTATTATTTTTGGTCTACCATGAAAGCAAACCCATTAGATTAACCTGTGTGCTTGAGAGCGCTTGGCAACCCGTTATATGGTGTCCAGCGAGAGGGTGAGGATCGATGGATGAGCGATCGAGGACCGGCAATGTGAGAAAGGGAAAACGTTTGGAGCGGGGCGAGGGAAGTGGATGGGGTGGGGGTGGGGTGGGGGGAGTGTGGATAGAGAGGAGGAGAGCGGGTTGACAAGTTCATGTCCATTAAGTGACCCTTCACAGAGTCGAAAAGCAAGGTCTAAACATCGCACATGATTCCACCGTCGTGCCCCAATGACAATCACTTTCACAATCTGTCCACGGAGCGTGCAAGTGAAAAATTAATTCCCCTTCTTCCTGCTAGAATTCCAAAACTGTTGGATTAATGGCACTATTCCAAGAATCTGGAAAAGTTCGGTAGTAGTCCCAGTACTCAAGGAAGGTAAACCGAGGACATCTTTACATAGTTACAGACCCATAGCTCTAACCTCTCATGCTGGTAAACTTTTAGAAAAAATTATTCAAAAACGACTGTTGTATTACTGTGAAAAAAATGGCGTGATTCCTGTTCAGCAAGCGGGCTTTCGAAAAGGTCGTTGTACCACAGACCATTTAGTAAAACTGACCAGTCACATTAAAAAACAATTCTCCCGCAGAAAAAGTACTTTGGCTACATTTTTTATGTCAAAAAAGCCTATGACTGCGTATGGCACGCAAGGCTACTTTTCAAATTAAAAAATGTTGGTATTTCTGGGAGAATGTTTGATTACATTAAAAGCTTCCTAACAGAAAGAAGCATATGTACACGAATTGGAAGAACTTATTCATCCTTTAGGAATGTAGATATGGGTATTCCTCAGGGATCAGTTATTGCTCCCATGTTGTTTTACAATCCTAATCCATGATCTTCCCAAATCTATGTCAAATGCTACGCATGTAGTTCAATAAGCAGATGATATCGCTATTTGGATTAACTGTACATTAAGGAAACATTCAAATAAACGAACAATTAACTTTGTACAGAAGATGTACCAAAAGGAATTGGATAGATTATCTATGTATATGAAGAACAACGGATTAGAACTATCTGGAGAAAAAAACATGTCTTATGTTGTTTAACAATGGTGAGAACCCAAAGGTGCTACCCTTGCTTTTGCTAGATGGTCAGATTCTAGAATATAAACAAAAAGTTAAATTTCTGGGGTATTTTTAACCCCGAAGCTGAACTGGAAAACACATATTGAAAATTTGATTGATAAAACAAGAAAAAGATTGAACGTTCTTAAAATAATATGTTGTCAACCATGGGGTCAGGACTGTCATACCCTTTTACATCTACACATCTCGTTAGTCCGATCGAAATTGACATATGGGCGGGAAGTGTATTTCTCTGCACCTAATTCTCTTTTAAAGAGATTGCAAAGCTTGGATAGTAAGGCCATGAAATTAGCTCTGGGAGTTCCAGTTCATACAAACACTTATAAATGTTATAAAGAAACAAATATCTTACCACTTAATGAGAAGCAAATATTGGATGTGTCCAAATATATTGTCAGAAGTCTTTCTGTTGAAAATTCAGTTACTGAAGAAATACTGATGGATTCCAGTAAAGATTTTCCTAAGAGTTCGAAAAACATATCATACATAAATATCTTAACAACTGAAGTTCGTGAACATTTAGAAAACAGCTATCCAAATCATTTAAAAGTGTTCACAGATGGGTCGGTAATGGAATCCTCTGACAGTGGTTCTGGCTTTATAATACCAACTTTAAATGTCAGGAAATCATATCATTTAGGAAAGGGGTTTTCAATTTATACCTCAGAATTATATGCAATACTGAAGGCTTTGATGTACATATATGATACACCAATTGCTTTATATAAAATCCTGTTGTGTGTTGATTCCAAATCTGTTTTGCAATCACTAGAGCGTTGGGACTGCAAAGCTAGAAAAGATTTGCTTTTTGAAATAAAGCATGTATTGCATTGTTTCATAACTCTAGGTATAAGAATTGATTTTTGTTGGGTCCCATCTCACTGTGGTATAAAGTGGAATGAAATAGCAGACAGTCTTGCAAAAGAAGGAGCAAATAGAAACGCTGAAAATTTAACCCAAAGTCCCTTAGATTTGTCCTCTTGTGAATTAATCCAAATTATGGAAAAGTACATACATAAGCAGAATTTTAGTAAAAAAGTGACTACTTTACCATCGTGCCCTAGGCACATTGTTAGATTAATTCATAAATTAAGGCTGAATACCTGGAACACTAAATATTCTCATGGTATTACTTGTGTCTGCGGAGAAAACATTTCCGTACATCTTTTGTTTGAATGCTCAGTGTTGACCTCGCTCTATCAGGAGAAAGGTATTGAGATGAATAACTTTGATAATGTCAATACTGTCTTATATGGTTCATGTGTTGCTGAAATTGCCATGGTTATTTCGCAGTCACAGGTTGCAAAACTTTTATAAAGATCGCAACTTTGTGTACCTTTAGGTATTTTACTTATGTAAATATGCATATGTCAGATGTGGGTTTGAAAGAACTAGATAAGTTGAGTGAGTGTAAAAGGTTGGGGATATTTAAAAAAAAAAAAATTTTTAACAAGTGTCTAATATCATCTGACGATGAAAAGACATTAAACAAACCTCTGAACTGAACTGAACTGAGAGTATAACAGCCGACCCTTCTGACGAATTCAACAGTAACAGAGAGAAGGAGTGGCTCATTGATCGTGGCTTTGTTGATACACTCAAAGGGAGACCACTGGCGTGATGCTCTGGGTGATCGAACTCAAACGACTGACTGATTCCCTGGGACGTCCACGCTCTGTTGACTCAGTCCCTCCCTTTCCAGTTCCAGCCCTGATGTGGGCCGTGGTATTCAGCTGGGCTGTAAACAGCATCAACCGTATTGAGGTTTGCTTGGGGCTCGGTATGGGAATTAAGCCTCTGAAGTATTTGTAAATTAAATTATGTAGTGATCCACTGCGAAGCGATTGGAATCAATACATGGCTTAGGACGTGGCACACACTAAACGTTTTTTTTTCTCTCTCTCTGTCTCTCTGTCTCTGTCTCCCTCTGTCTCCCCCTCTCTCTCTCTCTCTCTCTCTCTCTCTCTCTCTCTCTCTCTCTCTCTCTCTCTCTCTCTCTCTCTCTCCTCTCTCAATGAACGGGGGAGGGGGGTGGTTTTGAAGGCAAGGGATAGGCCTATCAAGTTGTTGTAATGAGCGTTTAAATTTTTATTTAGTTTTGTAACGATTTTTACCCATGCGAAGGTTAGGGCAAACCGTATGCAAAACATGTCTTTTTGAAACTTAGAGGAAGGCAGGGGAACCGGGGATGGGATGGGGTGACAGATTTTGTTAGTTATGCTATGTATATGTGTAGACAGGCTGTGTTTTCATTGGCGTGGTTTTATGAATGGATTAACTGATACAGGGAAAAAAACGCACGCACGCGAGCGCGTGAACACACATGCACACACACACTCACTCACACACACACACACACACACACACACACACACACACACACACACACACACACACACACCACCACCACCACCACCACCACACCACCTCCACCACCACTACCACCGCCACCACCACCACCACCTCCGCCACCACCAATAAATACTTCCACGCATATACAATTAAAACCAAAAGGTGTATATGAAGCACTGGCCAGATAGTGTGCTAAAACAGCAAATGAAAGATATACAGTGAGGAACATGACATTTTCCAGTATTGCGACCTACAACAAAAGGCTCGGGGTCATGACAGGATGTGGTGATAATGAAAAAGTTAGATGGTGTGACAAAACCAGTGAAATTACGGCAACATCTATTCTTTATGTATTTTAAGTCGAACTGGTGCAAAAAATTTCGTAGTAGACAAAATACTTGTGCATTGGTGGTGCGTCGGAAGGTCAGTTTACTTGAGCAACCACCAGTAAAAAATCAATAATACATAGATCATACAAAACATGGCCTACGTTTTGATAGTTATTAACGTTAAGATAACGTTAAGATCTTTCTCCTTATAAATGATCGTTAATGCTGGACAATCAGATAGTAGGTGGCGCATAGAAATGCAGTGACGTGGCGCGCGCGCGCGCAGAGAGAGAGAGAGAGAGAGAGAGAGAGAGAGAGAGAGAGAGAGTCGCGGAAACAGAATTTTATTCAATAAAGCCCATAGCCCCATTTGAAGGGGGTGAATTCACCGATGCTATACAATAATGAACAAAGTAAAGTAAGGAAAGTCAAAACAAATAGCAAAGACCGACACGCTGACATTTTTACATAGATCAATTCAGTGGTCATACACATGAGCAAGGTATCTACATTTCCGTTGTCAAATTTGTGCGCCTTTTCAAAACTTTATACAGATTATCTTAAGCACAGGTTCTTCATAATGTGCTCGTTCTGATTTGACATAAGATCGGCGTATTGGAGCAGAAGGGGTGCAGATGAAGAACGTGACATGGCGGGCGTATTGAGCAAAGGGGGTATGTATGAAGGTCGTGATATGAGGTGTCTTATTACTGAGGCAAAAGGGGCGCGGATGAAGGGCTTGGCATGGTAGTTGTATTGTGGCAGAGGGGTGCTGATGCAAGGCGTGACATGGGTGGGCGTTTGGGGGCAGACGGGGCGCAGATGCAGGGTGTGACATGGATGGTAGAGAGAGGGTGGGCGCAGGACGTGACATGGCTGGGCGAACTGGAAGGGGGGGGGGGGGGGGGGGGGGGGGGGGGGGGGGGGGGGGGGGTGACGCAGCGCGTGAAATGGATGGGTGTAAGAAAGGCGGAGGAGGATGCTAGGATGCACATAGGTGGACAGGATGGGCTGGACGGAGCGTGTACGCAGGGTGTGATAAGGGTGGGTGCACGGGGGATGGGGTGGGGACAAAGGGGAGCACAGTTGCATGGTGTGACATGGATGGGCAAACAAAGGGGGGGGGGGGGGGGGGGGGGGGGAGGCACGTACGTAGGGCGCGAAATGTACGTGCATACGTGAGAGGGGGTGGGGACATGGATGCAGGGTATGCCATGGGTACGGCGTCGTGAATGCAGGTTTTGACAGGGATTTCAGACAACGATGTAGGTTGGGGTACAGGGAAGTGTGTGTGCGTGGAGGGTGGAGGGCGGGGGGGGGGGGGGTTGCGTCAGTTTCTGGGCGTGAAATGGCTGTGACTATGGCGGGGGTGGAGGGTAGGAGTGGGGGCGGCGCGGAGGAAAGGTGTGACGTGGATGGGCGTAATGGGGCGGAGGGAGCAGATAAATGGGGTGATGTGTGTAGACGTATTGAGGCAGAGGGAGGGGGGCAGATGAAGTGCGTGACGTGGATGGGCGTATCTGTTCCTTCATTGAGGAAGGCAAGGGCCACGTTATAAACTGAAGGAGGTGCTTATCTCTCCTCTGAACTCAGATTTCGTCCCCCCCCCCCCCCCCCCCCCCCCATATTCAAAATATAAACGGGAGAGAGAGAGAGAGAGAGAGAGAGAGAGAGAGAGAGAGAGATTCTTACTATCTTCATGATTTCTTCCTGCAGTTTCTCATATCATGTTCTTACCACCATTGCTTTAAAAAATATAACCACCTATGAACATCCATACAAAAAGGAGAAAAAGACGAAATCACATGCCTCGCATGGAATGTATTCTGAGTTGTGTTTATGTGCAGTTTCAATTTCAACTGCTGCGCACTATGGCGATAAAATAAGGTCTACTAAGTAGATGTGATATAATATCACACACACACACACACACACAAGGATTTTTTTCCCTACCGAAAAATGGGTCAGGTAGGCGGAACGACACATACAGTTTATAAACAAGCAAACAAACAAACATGGAAGGCCTAGTCCGCACATGATGACGGCTACTTAATGACTCTGAAACTGAAATCGAAAGGAACTGCAGTTTCAGGATGAATCTTATCAAAGTGAGGAGAACATAAAATGAAATTTAGTGATTGAGAAATGACAAACAAATGGAATGGGGGGGGGGGGGGGGGGTGGGGATCCGTGCAAGATTCTGCGGGAAAAATCCACTTAAAGGCAGACAAAACGAAATACAAGGAGAAACAGCGACAAAATTGAACGGCGAACAGGTGACGCTGTACTGTGGCGACACCACATTCCCCGGAGAGAGCAGTGCGGATTTCACACAGAAAAAGTATGTTGTGACGGTGAAATTGTATAGTACAGTACAGAACAATACAATGCAACAAAGTACAAGACAATGCAATACAATGCAGTACTGTACAATACAATACTAAGACATTACTTCCTTATCTCTCTCCACACCCCTACTCCCCCCCCCCCCCCCCCCCCCCCCCCCCCCCCCCCCCCCCCCCCGCGCATGCACGCAAGCACGCACACAACCAAACACACACAACACACACACGCACACACACGCACACGCACACACGCACACACACACACACGCACACACACACACACACACACACACACACACACAACACACATGGAATCATTTTATCATTTTGGTTGTTGTAGACATCGGCCGATTCTCATGGTCACCATATCTTGTAAAATTAAGGACAGATTTTTTTTAAGAAAAGGAAAGAATTAGGGAAGACGGGAGAAAGAAAATCGAAAGCAGGAAGGAGTGGGGGTGGGGGTGGGGAGAAAGAAACACGATAATAAACACACGTGCCGCGACTAAGACATAACATAAAACATCGGGAAGGGATGGAGGGAGGGGTCATGCTTATGATATTAATATGAACTAAAACTAAATGCGTCATATTAACAGAAATATATTTTCTTTTAATTTCCAAAAGCAACGGATGTAAACGTTGAGATTTTTGATCTAACTGTGTGTGAAGGCAAGTGACGTTGAGAATGCGAATATTTTGAAAACCCTATACGTGTGAATCCTGCAAACGTAACAGTTCTTTTGCCTGCTTAAAACTTCTCGGACAAACATTGAAATTCTTTGATTTTGTCTGTATTTGAATTCATCTCATTTGAATTTGGTTTGTCAAAACAACTTGACTAATGTCTTGAATATGCACAATCCGCGTTCACTGACTGAAATTGTTGTAGTTCATCGGTGTGCAGCCCGACCAACATCCTCCACTGGCTTCTTTGGTCTGTCTGTCCGACTGATATTGATGACCCTACTGACGTCACTGACCATGACGTCATAGACCTGCATGATGCTCAGCTCATGTCATCTCTGGCGCATATTTTTGTTTGCAGTAATAAGAGTGTCAAGGAGCGTGAAACCTCTCAAAAGGCATTAGACGCTTGGAGACAAAGGGACATTGTACGTGGTATACAAATAGGTAATTGACCAATTAACCAGGGTACCTTACCCACCGCACACGGCCGAAGTGGTCAGATGACAAAACAACACCTAGGAGAGAGTTCGGACCTGCCTGGTGGCGAAAGGGGGAAGGGTTGTAACCACTACGACCTCGGGGCCCCAAGTGAGCGCTAAATGCTCGGTCAGCTGAGGTTCTTGTGTAAAACAGTCAGTGAAGAGCAGGGGGCCTTGGATTTGTTCAGATGGTATTGCCGTGGGTCACTGGTTGGTTCTATTGTCAGGTGGCTTGAATGAGTCGTGGAGGTTGTAGTAGCCCTCCTTACGATTAATTACTGTGCTAACGTAACCACGAAGTCGGCGGATTTTCGATGTCCATCTGGGGCTAAGTGTGTCGTTTTGCCTAATCAAATAGGTAGGGGAATGTGTAAATGCTGATGCGTTGTGGAATGTAGCGAGTGGAGGAATTCAGCCGGTACATGATGAACTATGGGTTTGAGAAGCCAGGCAGGGACTAAAGGCATGGCCCGAAGGGGATCCTTTGTTTCCTCCCTATATAAACCTGAGGGGAGAACAAGTGAGAGCAGAACAACACCAGGAGAGGAGAGAGCAGAGAGAGGAAGGCGAGGAGAGAGAGAGAGGGGAGGACGGTGAGCCGGGACAGAGGAAAGGGTCGAGAGAAGAAGAAAACGTGGTCTGGGAGCATAGACGAGACGCAAGGTCTAAATAGTTAAGACAAGCTGGAAGAGAAGGGAAACTAACGTGTTGAAGCCCAGAGTGTGCGGTGGACGGACAGACAAACTGAATTTGAACCAGAGGAGGGTGAAGAAGGACGAAGACGAAAGAGTTCTACGTTCGAGATCCCAGAGACGACCACGAAGACCCAGTCCTGAACCCTGACGGAGCCACGTCAACCAAGGGCATCACCTCAAGCAGTGCTGAAGAAGACGTGAGAGACTTATTTCAATGAAACTGTGGTGTGGTGTGAAAGCGTGGTTGTGTGTGTGAAAACCTGGCAGGTAAGAAGTCATTTTTCTTATAATCCGGGGATTAGGATGTATTGATCTTTTATGTTTTGAAATTTCATGGTGTGTGATTTGAAATGTCCATGATTCATTATATGTAGCATAGAAAATTGTAAATAAAATTTTTATTTTTTTTTTTATTTTCTTATGTGCTCGCGTTGTTAGAGAGAAACGAATGCGATGACCATTCCCCATTCAGGAGAGGAGGTGAATGTTGGTTGTGCGCATGCGTGAGGGCCATAGCGTGTATGAGGCAAAGATAACCTGGTGTTTGGTTAAGCCTCAGACTATACTACATCAAACTTAGTGCACTTAAGCAATACCATCACGGATTTCCCCCGTCCTGGATCAAAGTGGCGAGGCTTGCCAGGATAGCATGGCCCAAATTAGTTTCAGGAGGGAAACAAGTGCGATTACTAGAGTCGTACCTGTGGGCGAAGGTCCACTAAAGGCAGTTTTATTAGCCTTCTAAATTATTTCCTTTAGTTCTTTGAGTGTGAGTGTTGAACTTGTGTGTGGGTTGTTGTAATAATCCAAGGTCGTTCAGAGCACCGAAGAACGAGGTTATAGTTTTAACTCCACAGAAGCTGTGGTTCTAAGATTAAGGCTCCTTTGTGTTCGGAAACACTCCATTGGCTGGTTGTACCTCGAAACGTTTAGTAGATAAAACTGCTGTTACCAACTTTTACCGGGTTTATAAGCGTTAAACCCAACTGTTTTAGTGTGCTAAAACATATACGAAAAGAAAATGGCTGAAGATGATTTTTACACATTGAGAAATGATAAGTTTTAGGGGAGAAACTAGGATATACAGGAGAGGCACTGCGTAGATTCCTTGAATCTCAGCAGGAGAATGAGAGAGATGGAAGGGCTGAAAGGAGGAAATTTGAAAAAGGGAACGTTTATTAAGGGCAGCAACCACTGCGTCAAAGGCTTCTTAAAGCAGATGCAGAGTGTGCAGCAGCCAACGCGGAGAGCAGATGCAGAGCGTGCAGCTGCCAGAGCATAGAGCAGCAGCAGAGAGAGGTGGGGGGGGCAGCAGCCGAGCTGAGCAGTGCAGAGGACAGCTGCCAGGGGTGAGCAGAAGCAGATATCGGAGATTTTAGCAAAACAAATTGAGGGGTTTTTGGAAAGAATAAAAGTCTGGAAAATCGCAGTGAAATAGACACCAGTTTGAGTCAGTGGCCGCAGACAAATTTGCGCACCTGCCTTAAACTCCCATGTTCAGAATAGAAGAAAGAAACTGATTCAAGCGAGCCTATATCAGTCGGTCTTTGAATCGGTTGCCGAGCACGAGGGCTGGCCCGAGATAACTGGTGCAATAAACCTGTCTGCCTGTGACAGGTCGTGCGTACACACAGAATCCGTACCCAAAGTTGATCAGCGAGATTTTGACAAGGTTGAAACAGGCGGTCGCTAAAGGCATATGAATTTGAGTGAAGAAGGTTATTAGGCGTATAAGTTTGCGAGGCGCCGAGAATCGAACCGGGTGAGACATACACTCAGTTTCGGCGTAAGACAGGACCACTATTACAACAAGTGGGTAGAACTGAGTGGAGTGGACAGTGATTTTGAAGGGCCTCAAGACACTGGGATAAAGAACTGATTACTTGATGGGTTGTGGGAAGGCCTCACCATCACATTAAGGAAAACGGTGCAACCACAATAGCTGAGGTACTTGAGACAGCTGAGGGACATACCGGGGAATCGAGAGCGTGATTTGCCTGAACAAGAGGGAAAGCCTGAAAGATATTTAGAGAGATAGAGGCCAGCAATGCCTCACGCAACAATGAGTCAGCAGTACACACCGTAGGGCTCACGGAGTCACTTGAGCAAACAAGGGTGTAAACCAATCGCCACGTGGCTAGGAAGGAGCGTACCTGTTTTCTCGTGTAATCAGACGGGGACCTTGGCTAGGAATTGTATATTTAAGTCACGGAAGGCAGCAGCAATGAGGCTCAGGCAAGAGAGCGGCAGGTAGAGAAAAAGATGAACAGATGGACTGTGTTTATTTCTGTCTGGTTGTGCTGTGTGTTCAAGATCCAAGGCAATAACAGGCTGGCACAAAGGCAGAGTAGGGTACATGTGGTGCTGTACATTAGAGACTCTGGGTGCACTGGTGTTATGGGTGAAGAGTCATGGTTGAGAGAGGACAATTCACAGGTAAAAACACAGAGGTGAAGACAATAGATGAAAAAAACCCAGTAGCAGAATTCAAAACGGGCCCAGGTGTTTATTGCTACACATTCTATTCTGGAGTTGTACAGGCGTTGGCTGTTCCCCGCGCCGTATGATCTGGTGATTGGAAAACATCCAAGAGCACGTGGGTACGGAGGACCCAGACCGTGATTTCTGTAGTTGAGTCAGAGAAAGGAAATCACGTGGAGAGAAAGGCCCCGAGCGGTCACACACTTCAGAACGCAATGGAGCGTGTACGGTGAGAACCAACCCCACTCATCTTACAAGCAGAACAAAAGGGCGAATCACTCGCTTTAGAACGTAAGTTTAGGCTCGCTCACACAGGACAGAAGAAAGGTGTGAAGGAGGGCACCATCGGGTTTGAGAAAAAGGAGGGGTATTGTACCGAATTTCACTCACTTTGAGTTCGGGGAAGACAAAAAGGACGAGATCGTTGTGCCGAGGGCAACGCAGAAAGGCGGTGATGTTCGACAATCATGTGATGTCAGCCCGGGCCAACTTCGGTAGGAAGGCCTCACAAAAGGCAGTGACGCGAAGAGTACTACTGGCCGGTATTCCTTGGTGATATCAGGCGTTTCTGTTCACATTTGCAACACATGTCGCCGCCGTACGACAACGTGCGGTAGAGAGTAAGAAAGAGTGGACGGGGACGTAGGGCAAAAATAAAATGTCGGGCGAAAAGTCGGGTTGTGGGTCGCGTGGTTTGTGCAGTGTAGCGTAGCGTGACGTGCTGGTTGCCGGCCACTTGTATGAAGAGAAGGGGAGAGAATTTCGTAGAAAACATAAGGTTTTATTGGCCCGCACGACTTTGAGCTGGTGGGATTTCAGGATCTATGTTGATAATTGCTTTGATGTGTGTATGTATTGAGTTTTTCTCTATAAATTTTGTATTGCAAGACAAATCTTGCGTGCCGTTCTCTGGTGTAAGTAGGCTTATGAGAGGCGATCTTAGCATGGTTAAATGGGAAAATTATGAGTTTCAATCTCCTTGAATGTTAAGTTTTAGCCAAGCAGGGCCATTGTCTTCGGAGTGGGGGGGAATTTGTCAATGAGGCGTGAAACACTCAAAAGGATTTAGACGCTGGGAGACAAAGGGGACATTGTCGCTGGTATACAAATAGGTAATTGACATTAACCAGGGTATTACCCACCGCAACGGCCGAATTGTGGTCAGATGACAAAACAAACAACCTAGGAGAGAGTTCGGACCCTGCTGTTGGCGAAAGGGGGAAGGGTTGTACCACTACGACCTACGGGGCCCCAAGTCGAGACGCTAAATGCTCGGTCAGTGAGGTTCTTGTGTAAAACAGGTCAGTTGAAGAGCAGGGGGCCTTGGATTTGTAAGATGGTATTGCCGTGGGTCACTGTATGTTGGATTCTATTTTCAGGCTGCTGGAATGGTGTGAGAGGTTGTAGTAGACCCTCTTAATGATAATTACTGTGTTAAGTAACCCACGCAGTCGGCGGGGGAATTTTCGATGTCAATCTGGGGCTAAGTGTGTGTTTCGCTAATCAATTAGGTAGGGGGTATTGTAAATGCTGATGTTGTGTGGATGTAGCGAGTGGAGAATTCAGGGTGCCTGTGAACTAGGGGTTTGAGAAGAAACAGCAGGGACAAAGGGCAAGGGCCCCCGAAGGGGATCCTTTGTTTCCCTCCCTATATAAACTGAGGGAGAACAAAAGTGAGAGCCGAACAAACCAGGAGAGAGAGAGGAGATGGAGAGAAGGCAAGAGGAGAGAGAAGCGAGGCGAGGAGTTGAGCAGAGTCAGAGAAAGGGTCGAGAGAAAGTGGTCTGGGAGATAGAAGAGACAGCAAGGGTCTAATAGTTTAAAAAAGACCAGCTGGAAGAGAGGGAAACTAAAGTTGAAGCCCAGAGGTGGGTGAAGACAGACAAAAACTCGAATTTGAACCCAAGAGGTGCGGTGAAGAAGACGACGAAGAAGAGTTCTACGTCGAGATCCAGGACGGGACCACGAAGACCAGTCCTGACACTGGCGCCAGTACAACCAAGGGGCATCACCATAAAGCAGTGCTAGAAGGAGACGTGAAGCGATTATTTCAAGAACTGTGGGTGGTGTGGAAAGCGTGGTTGTGTGTGTGAACCACCTGGCCAGGTAAGATAGTCATTTTTATTATAACCCGGGAATAGGATGTATTGATCATTTATGTTTAGATATTTCCTTGTGCTGTGATTTGATTGGTACTGGATTCATTACTAAGTAGCATAGAAATTGTTTTTCATGTGCACAGAGTGAAAGGAGAGAAACGAATGCGTGACATCCCATTCCCAGGAGATGGTGAATGTTTGTTTGTGCGCATGAGTGTGCATATGCGTGTATGAGTGCCAAAGATAACCTTGGTGTGTTAGCCTGACTAATAATTACATCAACTTAGTGCCTTAAGCAATCCCTCTCGATTTCCCCCGACCTGGACACAGAGGGTAGCCTTTTTTGTGCTCTGTCTGTCTTTTGTCTGTCTGTCTGTCTGTCTCTCTCTCTCTCTCTCTTCTTCTCATTCATGGGGTATAAGAAAAAAAAGAAAGAAAAATAGGAAAAGATAGACAAACTAGTGAATGAAAAAGAGAGTGGAGAAGGTGGATCGCGGTAGGGAGGGGGGGGGGGGGAGCCCACGCACACACAGGACACAGGACAGATAGACAGAATACACACACACACACGCAAGGGTGCGCTAGCACCATGAACGCAACGCACGCACGTACAGACACACGCATGCAATTTCAGTTCCGCTGCCTTGAAGACCAACAATTAATACCAATTAACTTATAACCAAACTTTTCTTTGTTTCCCTTTTACATCCATGTTCTTTCACAAGCATTTTTCATGAACACGGTACACAACTCAGTAGATTTGAGTGTTCAGTGTGGTGTGGGACTGTTGGGAAAGTGATAAAACGGGCATACAACTTGTTTTGATATTTCTTAAGTGAAGTCTCCCGAAGGAAAGGCCTGCCGATTATCTTCCCCATAACTGTTTATTGGTGTTCACCTATGTAGTCCCTGTAGAGGATATTAATTCAGAAACGATTTCGTTTTGAAGTCTCTTTCAAATGTCCAGGCCTGGGTTATAAAAAAAAACATCTCGTTTTTTTCATGGTGATTATGTTTTACAACAACAAAAAAAACGGGTGCTGATGTTGTGTTGTCTGTTTCTGTTCTCTCTCTATAACTCTTCTCAATAACTCTCTCTCTCTCTCATCTCCTCTCTCTCTTTCTCTCTCTCTACTGTCTCTGTCTCTCTGTCCGTCACCCCCCCCCCCCCCCACCACTCTCTCTCTTATTTCCTATGCTCTGTGGCGCACACATCCACACACGATTTGATCCAGACTAAGACTGATACAAACCTGACGATATACATGTTTGTTTGATTCCAATAAACCGTCGATCAAAAGGAAAGAAAACTGCGTCAATTTTACCATAAAATAGATAATAAAGTAAACCAACATGTTTATTTCTGGACAAAAATAAAAAGAAAGAAAAAAACTGCAGTTTAGCGCATTGTGTAATATCTTTTTTAAGCGCAGAGTTCCCTCCCATTTGCATTGTTTATGAAGCAATTGCTGTTACAGATCGGTCGGCAAAAACTTGACAGCACTGCGTCCATGGTTCCAGCCTTCACAGTTCTTTGTGTCATGCATTTCAAGAATCTTAAATTCACTTTTCATCTTGTTTTCCCAAAAAACGAAACCGTATCTTTTTAGGCTTGTCAAACCGGGAACTACGCTGTACCCCGGTAAACTTAAATTTCCCTTTTCTTCTGTGCAGAAACATTAACATACTTAAATTAAAATCACGTGCACCCACACTTTCGACTCCTTGTCACCAACTCTTGGTTTTTTTGACATTCCTCAAGGATTGTGTAGGAATGATACTTCAACTGAACGGTTTTTTTCAAAAAATTTTTATTTTCTTTTTTTTTCTTTTATTCTTATTTATTTTTTTGTTTTTTTTCATTGTTTTGCACA
>CM031604.1:23439361-23479361 GCA_018398815.1 Conus ventricosus
GCTTTATACAGGAAGGTAAGCTATGAATTGTCTGTGTCAGAGCTTTATACAGAAAGGTTAGCTATAAATTGTCTGTATCAGAGCTTTATACAGGAAGGTAAGCTGTGAATTGTCTGTGTCAGAGCTTTATACAGAAAGGTTAGCTATAAAGTGTCTGTGTCCGAGCTTTATACAGGAAGGTAAGCTGTGAATTGTCTGTGTCAGAGCTTTATACAGGAAGGTAAGCTGTGAATTGTCTGTCAAAGTTTTATACAGGGAGGTAAGCTGTGAATTGTCAGAGCTTTATACAGGAAGGTAAGCTGTGAATTGTCTGTGTGATAGCTTTATACTGCAAGGGAAGTTGTAAATTGTCTATGTCAGACTGCTGAAACAGCGAAAAAAATGCATTGCTTGTTCTCTTGGCCCCCATCCACACGCTCACGTATATTCTGTTTCCTTCTTTGTCTGTCTGTTCTGTTTCTCAATCTCTGTCTCTGCCCCTCTCTCCTCTCTCTCACACACACACACACACACACACACACACACACACACACACACACACACACACACACACACACACACACATACATACACACGCGCACACACAGACACACACACACAGACACACGCACACACACACACACACACACACACACACACACACACACACACATACACACGCGCGCGCGCGCGCACACACACACACACACACACACACACACACACACACACACACACACACACACACAAACCAATCACACACACACACACACACACACACACACACACCACACACACACACACACACACCAACGGTGGACGACATAACCCAGTCATTCCTGACTTGGTTACAAGGTGGACGACAAAAAGACCCAGAGAACACCCCATCTCCCAGTTTCATCAAAGGGACATAGCTGCGCGCGGACTAGTTCATACACTCTACAACACGCCTAAGCCTTGAGGTCACAGTGGCCAGGGGATAGAACTAAGCAGATAATAAACTGAGAGACCTGGGCAAAGCTGTACGATGTACTTTCCTTCGCAGACACTTGCTCCGCCAATTCCTTCATAGTCACGGAGCAAAGAAACCGTTGTACTTGCTATATATTATACTTCCTGTCTGAAACCTTGCTGGCAGTCAAAGCAATCCGTGGGGTCCTTTTTGCACTCGTACACGTACTTCCAGTGACTGATATCAGCACTATTATTGCTCTGGTCATGCCCCTGATGTGCGAAGTCCGATCGATGTGGTCAAGGTTTCATGCTGAATACGTGTGATACGCCTGTTTAATCAACGTAACAAATATATTATTTTGCACGTTTCTTCAACAATTTCTGGATTCCTATGCATTATGTAGCGGTTTGCATATTTTTGTCCTGCTCTAAACTCTGCCTGTGTGTCTGGTTACTGTATGTCAGTGCCCCCAAAGTAAGGATATAATATAAATTGTTCTGCTTAGTTGAAAAGTTGATGTGTAACAAGATGAGGAAAGAGCTAGACTAATGTCACTAGATCTTTCTTTAAGAAAAAAAAATGTGACGGCGTTTCACCACACCTTTTGGAATGCCACTGTGAAAAAATACCTGGCAAAGGTTTCGGGTTTTTTTTCCCCCAAATAAGAATTCACGCAAGATCTGTTCTTCAAGCAGTTGCATTATTCACATAACTTTATCTTAACCACAAACTTTACAAGAATTTAAAACTTTTTATAGTTGTTCGGATCTGATTTTCAGTGATGGCTTGGTCAACTGTGTCAACTTTCAGTATAGTACCAGGATTTATGGCATGGTTAGAAAGATTTGACAAATATTCGTTAGAAAAATATTCGTTTGTTTGACTTGAACGTTTGATTGAAGTGATCGTGCCACGTGTTCTCATAATTTTGACATCAGGCTATTTTGGATTTTTTTTTTATATTACCAAAATTTAATTTCTTCTTAAAACCACCGTTGGCAGCGTGTACAACTCGTAAAGGCATCTGCTTTTGCTCTTTTGTACGCTTCCTTTTCTTCATTCATTAACGTTTGATACCTTTTGTTGTTCACAAGAAAATCTCAGCAATTCGGTTTTGATCTTTTTCGTAAAAAAAATTCTGCCTTTTTGACTTCACTTTTTTGTTAGATCGGTTACATTTACTGTCAGACCGTCTGTGCTGTTGTTGCTACAGGAAAACATTAGTTTTTTTATGCAGGATGCTGCTGACTGCATGCACACCACCAACAAGCACACTGTAACTGACAGAGGGGAAGGGGAAAGTGTGGAAATTTCATAAAGGGTATTGGTTAATCAGAGGACGCTTCTATTTATGATGTTCTTAAAACAAAAATTCAATAATTTCTTCGCCCCCCCCCCCCCCCCCCCCCCACACACACACACACATCCCTTTTTCTCCTTTTTTTCCTTTTTTATTTTAGTTTTTGGTGTCTACCCCTTATAGACAAATTTTTTTCCCACTTTACATTAGGGCCTAATGAGCATGGTGATTATCATTATAAATAGAACTTAAATAGGACCTATCCTTGATTAGAGAGACCAAATTCTGATCGCTTTCCAATCCACGCTCTCGTTTACGCCACGGCTGTCCGTACCATTTGCGCTACTCCGGCCTGTATTAACGAATATATTTATCATAAACGAAAAGAATCAGAATCAGAGATGTGTTCTTAAAACACACTCTCTCTCTCTCTCTCTCTCTCTCTCTCTGAGTTTTGTTGAAATATAATACCGCACGTATTGGGCTATGTGATCTGCAAAATCCTGTAAAGTGTTCGCCCATTGCTCGATGCTTGTGGCGCCGTTTACATCTGGGGACAGAGAAGGAGAGAGCGGGTGGAAGTAGACGGGAATGGTTGGAAGCAGGAAAGGGGGGGGGGGGGGGTAGAAAGTCAAGGCCAGGACGGGAGTGTGTGGAGGTGGAGTCGGGGTGGAAGATGGAGTGGGAATGGGGGGTGCTGTACAGCAGCACACCTGCACGAAGGTTACTATTAATATATCTTTAAAATGTGTCTGTGTGAAGCGATGATAGGGTGGGGGGCTCAGGAGGTGGGGGGGGGTGGGGGGGGGGGGGGAGAACACAGTAGGGGGAGATGTAGAAGACGAATGGAAAAGCAAACAGTCATTATCGAACACACAAATGAGCCTTCCACGATGGTACACAAAGCCATTCTGTTCCGTGCCGATACATACGTGTCTCAAATTTGGCTTCGTGGTGCAATCTCTCGGAAGTCTACATAATGGCAGTTCCTGTCCACCTACGGCACTGCGGATATATTTATTTAGTGGCAGCTATGTTACTGCTCAGTCATGACACTGCATGTTCTTTTCCTACATAGAATAGTGATGTCAAACATGAATTATAGTACTGACTTACTCTTAAGTAAACTGTTCACTATGCCCCTGTGAAATGAGATTAACTTCTTTAATGCAGAGTTACTGTAAACCGAAATTTTGTCGCAAACTTAACCTTGCTGTCTTTCAGCCCACCTTTTCCACATTCCATGTACACAGACTAACAACGCACGCAGCATTAGCTTCCACTTCACAGTCCAAATACAGTACACTTCATTTTACAGACCTGCTAAGTCCAAGTGCCATGATTTAAACATCTTGATTGTAAATTTGAAAACAAGACAGGTTTCATCCCTCGCTTCACACATCTTTGCCTAAGGCCTTTTCTGTGTCTTTCCACTCTTCTTTAAGTGGAGGGAAAAAAAACGCCTTTAAAAACAGAAGTACTGGAACACCCTTTCTGTGAAAAGAGACAGCGACATTGCCACCGTTAGATCACCATGGAGACTTGCTGTTGGCTTTTGGGCTTCCTCCACCTGTCCTGGGCACATTGTACACTGTGCGCCCTACCATCGTTTGACCCCACACCTACAGCCACGGACCTTGAACAAGCACGGTGTCCGCGGATTCGGACGGTGTGTATGACGTGAAAAGTTACGTCTAGCTGTAACAGCGTCAATATCAAATGGGAAGTGTGACGTCATCGCTGAGTGCGAGCTGCTGACCGTGTATCTGCACGAGGCGCCGAAAAGTCGGGCGTCAGTTGCAGGGTGGAAATTTATACAGGAAGGTAAGCTGTGAATGGTCCCGTGTTCTGAATCAGTCGTATTGGCCAACGCATTTGGTTGTTTTCGTTTAAAAGATGTTTATTTTTCGGGTCAAAGGTTGTGTGATACCCCGATGATGATGATAAGGAAAAAAAAACCGTTTTTTGAAGATTTCCTCATTTTTAAAAGAGAAGGCGGTCAGCTGAGCCTAGTTCAGTTTGTTTGTTTAGGTTGAATTTTTGCAAAGTCTGGTCAGAGGGTTTCTACAGGGAGGTAAGCTGTGAATGTCTGGTCAGAGCTTCTACAGGAAGCTAAGCTGTGAACTGTCTGTGTTGGAGCTTTATACAGGAAGGTAAGCTGTGAATGGTCTGTGTTGGAGCTTATACAGGAAGGTAAGCTGGAATTGTCTGTGTCAGAGCTTAACAGAGGTAAGCTGTGAATGATCTGTGTCAGAGCTTATACAGAAGGTAAGCTGTGAATTGTCTGTGTCAGAGCTTTATACAGGAAGGTAAGCTGTGAATGGCCTGTGTCGGAGCTTATACAGGAAGGTAAGCTGTGAATGGCCTGTGTCAGAGCTTTATACAGAAGGTAAGCTGTGAACTGTCTGTGACAGAGCTTTATACAGGAAGTAAGCTGTCAACTGTCTGTGTCAGAGCTTTATACAAGAAGGCAAGCTGTGAATTGTCAGCGTCGAGCTTTATACAGAAGGTTTAGCTATAAATTGTCTATCGGAGCTTATTCAGGAAGGTAAGCTGTGAATTGTCTGTGTCAGAGCTTTATACAGGAATTTAAGCTGTGAATGGTCTGTGTCAGAGCTTTATACAGGAAGGTAAGCTGTGAATTGTCTGTCAGAGTTTTATACAGGACGGTTAGCTGTGAATGGTCTGTGTTAATACAGGAAGATAAGCTGTGAACTGTCTGTGTCACAGCTTTATACAGGAAGGTAAGCTCTGAATTGTCTCTCGGAGTTTTATACAGGAAGGTAAGCTGTGAATTGTCTGTGTCGGAGCTTTATACAGGAAGGTAAGCTGTGAATTGTCTGTGTCAGAGCTTTATACAGAAAGTAAGCTCTAAATTGTCTGTGTCAGAGCTTTATACAGGAAGGTAAGCTGTGAATTGTCTGTGTCGGAGCTTTATGCAGGAAGGTAAGCTGTGAATTGTCTGTGTCAGAGCTTTATACAGGAATTTAAGCTGTGAATGGTCTGTGTCAGAGCTTTATACAGGAAAGTAAGCTGTGAATGGTCTGTGTCAGAGCTTTATACAAGAAGGTAAGCTATGAATTGTCTGTGTCAGAGCTTTATACAGAAAGGTTAGCTGTGAATGGTCTGTGTCAGAGCTTTATACAGGAAGGTAAGCTATGAATTGTCTGTGTCAGAGCTTTATACAGAAAGGTTAGCTATAAATTGTCTGTATCAGAGCTTTATAACAGAAGGTAAGCTGTGAATTGTCTGTGTCAGAGCTTTATACAGAAAGGTTAGCTATAAAGTGTCTGTGTCCGAGCTTTATACAGGAAGGTAAGCTGTGAATTGTCTGTGTCAGAGCTTTATACAGGAAGGTAAGCTGTGAATTGTCTGTCAAAGTTTTATACAGGGAGGTAAGCTGTGAATTGTCAGAGCTTTATACAGGAAGGTAAGCTGTGAATTGTCTGTGTGATAGCTTTATACTGCAAGGGAAGTTGTAAATTGTCTATGTCAGACTGCTGAAACAGCGAAAAAAATGCATTGCTTGTTCTCTTTGGCCCCCATCCACACGCTCACGTATATTCTGTTTCCTTCTTTGTCTGTCTGTCTGTTTCTCAATCTCTGTCTCTGCCCTCTCTCTCTCTCTCTCTCACACCACACACACACACACACACACACACACACACACACACACACACACACACACACACACACACACACATACATACACACGCGCACACACAGACACACACACACAGACACACGCACACACACACACACACACACACACACACACACACACACACACACATACACACGCGCGCGCGCGCGCACACACACACACACACACACACACACACACACACACACACACACACCACACACAAACCAATCACACACACACACACACACACACACACACACACACACACACACACACACACACACCAACGGTGGACGACATAACCCAGTCATTCCTGACTTGGTTACAAGGTGGACGACAAAAAGACCCAGAGAACACCCCATCTCCCAGTTTCATCAAAGGGACATAGCTGCGCGCGGACTAGTTCATACACTCTACAACACGCCTAAGCCTTGAGGTCACAGTGGCCAGGGGATAGAACTAAGCAGATAATAAACTGAGAGACCTGGGCAAAGCTGTACGATGTACTTTCCTTTCGCAGACACTTGCTCCGCCAATTCCTTCATAGTCACGGAGCAAAGAAACCGTTGTACTTGCTATATATTATACTTCCTGTCTGAAACCTTGCTGGCAGTCAAAGCAATCCGTGGGGTCCTTTTTGCACTCGTACACGTACTTCCAGTGACTGATTCAGCACTATTATTGCTCTGGTCATGCCCCTGATGTGCGAAGTCCGATCGATGTGGTCAAGGTTTCATGCTGAATACGTGTGATACGCCCTGTTTAATCAACGTAACAAATATATTATTTTGCACGTTTCTTCAACAATTTCTGGATTCCTATGCATTATGTAGCGGTTTGCATATTTTTGTCCTGCTCTAAACTCTGCCTGTGTGTCTGGTTACTGTATGTCAGTGCCCCCAAAGTAAGGATATAATATAAATTGTTCTGCTTAGTTGAAAAGTTGATGTGTAACAAGATGAGGAAAGAGCTAGACTAATGTCACTAGATCTTTCTTTAAGAAAAAAAAATGTGACGGCGTTTCACCACACCTTTTGGAATGCCACTGTGAAAAAATACCTGGCAAAGGTTTCGGGGTTTTTTTTCCCCCAAATAAGAATTCACGCAAGATCTGTTCTTCAAGCAGTTGCATTATTCACATAACTTTATCTTAACCACAAACTTTACAAGAATTTAAACTTTTTATAGTTGTTCGGATCTGATTTTCAGTGATGGCTTGGTCAACTGTGTCAACTTTCAGTATAGTACCAGGATTTATGGCATGGTTAGAAAGATTTGACAAATATTCGTTAGAAAAATATTCGTTTGTTTGACTTGAACGTTTGATTGAAGTGATCGTGCCACGTGTTCTCATAATTTTGACATCAGGCTATTTTGGATTTTTTTTTATATTACCAAAATTTAATTTCTTCTTAAAACACCGTTGGCAGCGTGTACAACTCGTAAAGGCATCTGCTTTTGCTCTTTTGTACGCTTTCCTTTTTCTTCATTCATTAACGTTTGATACCTTTTGTTGTTCACAAGAAAATCTCAGCAATTCGGTTTTGATCTTTTTCGTAAAAAAAATTCTGCCTTTTTGACTTCACTTTTTTGTTAGATCGGTTACATTTACTGTCAGACCGTCTGTGCTGTTGTTGCTACAGGAAAACATTAGTTTTTTATGCAGGATGCTGCTGACTGCATGCACACCACCAACAAGCACACTGTAACTGACAGAGGGGAAGGGGAAAGTGTGGAAATTTCATAAAGGGTATTGGTTAATCAGAGGACGCTTCTATTTATGATGTTCTTAAAACAAAAATTCAATAATTTCTTCGCCCCCCCCCCCCCCCCCCCCCCCACACACACACACATCCCTTTTCCTCCTTTTTTTCCTTTTTTATTTTAGTTTTTGGTGTCTACCCCTTATAGACAAATTTTTTTCCCACTTTACATTAGGCCTAATGAGCATGGTGATTATCATTATAAATAGAACTTAAATAGGACCTATCCTTGATTAGAGAGACCAAATTCTGATCGCTTTCCAATCCACGCTCTCGTTTACGCCACGGGCTGTCCGTACCATTTGCGCTACTCCGGCCTGTATTAACGAATATATTTATCATAAACGAAAAGAATCAGAATCAGAGATGTGTTCTTAAAACACACTCTCTCTCTCTCTCTCTCTCTCTCTCTCTGAGTTTTGTTGAAATATAATACCGCACGTATTGGGCTATGTGATCTGCAAAATCCTGTAAAGTGTTCGCCCATTGCTCGATGCTTGTGGCGCCGTTTACATCTGGGGACAGAGAAGGAGAGAGCGGGTGGAAGTAGACGGGAATGGTTGGAAGCAGGAAAGGGGGGGGGGGGGGGTAGAAAGTCAAGGCCAGGACGGGAGTGTGTGGAGGTGGAGTCGGGGTGGAAGATGGAGTGGGAATGGGGGGTGCTGTACAGCAGCACACCTGCACGAAGGTTACTATTAATATATCTTTAAAATGTGTCTGTGTGAAGCGATGATAGGGTGGGGGGCTCAGGAGTGGGGGGGGGGGGGGGGGGAAACACAGTAGGGGGGAGATGTAGAAGACGAATGGAAAAGCAAACAGTCATTATCGAACACACAAATGAGCCTTCCACGATGGTACACAAAGCCATTCTGTTCCGTGCCGATACATACGTGTCTCAAATTTGGCTTCGTGGTGCAATCTCTCGGAAGTCTACATAATGGCAGTTCCTGTCCACCTACGGCACTGCGGATATATTTATTTAGTGGCAGCTATGTTACTGCTCAGTCATGACACTGCATGTTCTTTTCCTACATAGAAGTAGTGATGTCAAACATGAATTATAGTACTGACTTACTCATTAAGTAAAACTGGTTCACTATGCCCCTGTGATAATGGAGATTAACTTCTTTAATGGCAGTAGAGTTACTGTAAACTCGCAGAACAAGAAATTTCTGTCTTTAATAACAGTGATATCACCGCAGACTGATGATAAAAGAAAATCACTTCTCAATTGATGGAGAGATACAAGAAATTTGCATCTGAAATGATTTGCATGTTATTGTACACTTATGAGACGAGAAATTTACTTCGTGGGTGATCTTACTGTACTTTCATGAGACAAGGAAATGTCCTTCTTCAGCAGTAGTGAGGTCACTAAATACTCATGAAAACAGAAGATCAGAACTAGAACTAAGTCGCCTGGATAGGAGGGGAGGGCGACAGGGAATTTATAAGCTGCACGTAGAAAATTAAAGCAAAACTACTAATGAATGATTTCCACGCCAGAGTGGCTATCTCCACCGTCCTCACTCATGTGTCGAAAGGCGGTATAAACATAAGCATCAGTGGTGAAACAGAATGGAGAAATTGATCAGGTTACACGGTCGAAGCCGTGACTGATGGTAATTCTGTGTCGAGCCAATCAACCGTCGGAGAGGTCTGCCCCGTTTATTCAAGGACACATTGCAATTTACCGCGATCTTTCGCTTTCGGTGAGCTTAGAACAGCAACCAATACTGTAAGGGTCGACGCTTCTTTGGTGTTATTGTTTGCCTGATCGATGTCCTTTTTTTTTTTTTTTTTTTTCCTTCCTTTCTTTCTTTCAATTTTTCTCTCTTTCTCCACTCTTCCTCCTTTGCAGTAGATATGCAAATTCCGCTTGCAAACATGACACGCAGTTTACATGCAAAAGATCACGAGCTCACGAATTTTTTGTGTGCTTCTTGATGATGATATTCATGATAATCAAAGTAACAATGTTAGTAACCATGTAAATGATGATAATGATGATATAATAATAATAATAGTGATGATGATAATGTTGATGCTGATAATAACAATTGTAGTAGTCGTCGTAGTAGTAATAGTAATTAGTTTGATAATGAAAATAATAACAATGATAACAATAATGATAATAGTAGTAATAATAATAATAGCAGTAGTAGTGATAGTAGTAGTTTAAGTAAAGATAATGATACCGCAAGTAATGCAGCTCAAATCTACCACATTTAAGCGCTTTAAAGGTTAGCATTGAGGCTGGATGGCGACGATGGTAAACTGATACAGTCACAGTAGGATGACAGAAAAAAAGAACTTAGTGAACGGCAATCCAAAACATGGCATTCAGCATGTGGCATGTGTTAGGCCTGTCCTAGCATTATGCGCACCCTGGCAGAAAAACCCAGATTGTCTTAGTATTCAAGGACAAATTAGTTCATTGATGGTGAAGGGCTGAATGGGAAACGGCAAATTTTCTTTCTCTCCCTCTCCCCTCCACCTCTTCGATTCCAACAAAACAAAACAAAAAAGAGCGGGCGGGGGGGGGGGGGGGGGGGGGTTGCGTCGGGGAGGGATTGGGGTGGAGAGAGTGGAGGCTTACTACGCACACTCAACAACTCCCAAAAACAATGAAAGTAGGAGCCATGCGATTTGAGCCGCCGACCTTACGGCGTTATATCGAGGAGGGGAGAAAAGAGATAGGAAAAGGGAGAGCAAGAGAGAGTGAGAGAGACATGGACTGTGGCCAAATGGACTTTTGCCGAGCGGACTGTCGCCGAAGGGGGGTAGTTTTTAACATGAAGGAAAACTTCGGATATCACCAAGGTAGCTCTCACTCGCTCTCCCTCCCTCCCTTCCTCTCTCTCTCTCTCTCTCTCTCTCTCTCATACACATACACACACAGCGCGCGCATGCGCACACACACACACACACACACACACACACACACACACAGCAATATTGTATCATTAGATTATGAAATATCATTTCAAAGTGAAATTCTTTCACACCTTCTGGTGGAACCAAAAACATTTTCATTGTTCACCATCATCACGGCTAAGGTGTACGTCACAACGGAAATGATCAACCCTACCGAATACGTAATGATGTATCTCATGATTGTGAAATACTCTCTGAAGTTCGCGATTATCTTCATCGGTTAGGTTGGACAAAAAGCCCCCCTTCTGCATTTATCCCTGGTATAGACATAATCCACGGCGAAAGTACAGTGTTTACTTGGTAGACGTACGTCCACACGGCGAAAATCCACTCGGCAAAAATGGGTCACTTTTGAGTTTGTTTGTTTTTTTTCACAACTTTTCACAGTGGCTTTCATTCAGGCAGTCAGGCAGGACTATTATAAAACGTGTAACCTGTGCAACTGTATATTTCCAAGACAACCTAAGAATGGATTAAGGTGGGAAGGGGCTACTGTTGGCGAGCGAACTCTTCCAGTCTGAGGGAGCTTCTTATGCTACAGAACGGTGACTTCAACTTCTGCTCTTGAACGCTGAACTCGAGAATACTGCCATTGCTGAACATGGTCTACAGAAGGGTATCCACTCCAAGCAGATCAGAAAGATAGGCAGGGGTGTCGAGGGAATGAAAATACAAGACACGCAGTCATGACGACCTGATATTGATAGCTCACTGTGGACTGCCGATGCTGGGGGCTGCAACAGGACATTCTCGGGTGTGGCTATATGTGGGGTTGCCTCCCAGAGCGGCGTGGGGGTGGCGCCACTCGGAAGGCATGGAGCTGAGAGGCAAAGGAAGACAAGACATCCGATGTCTTATCAAATTCAGACAGGTGTGCGCGCACGTGTGTGTGTGTGTGTGTGTGTGTGTGTGTGTGTGTGTGTGTGTGTGTGTGTGTGTGTGTGTGTGTGTGTGTGTGTGCTTCTGTTGTGTTTTGTTAGCAGTGACTGACGCTATGTGGCAAGGCAGCTGAAATGGAAACGAGGTGGGAACTCTTGATATTTCTGTACAAACCACACGTGTTTCAAAGCAATGGTTGTTGACTGACGGCTATGCCTATTTCCACAGACCCTGTGTACGCAGACTCTTCCTGGGCTCTGGCTTTCCGTGTGACCCCCGGAGTCGGCCAGAACGTCTGGGACACCTTCCATGACGATGGTCATCATGACGACGCCCTCGAAATGCGCGGCTGTGTAAAGGCCACCAGTGCCCTCCCCTGCCACAGTCATTTCCGAAGCTACATCCTAGATCATTGGACCAACATCAATCACGTGAGTCTTCCCACGAATTATTATCATTACTGTTGATTCAACTGTTTGCCTTTTCCTGCCTCATCTTCTGTGCCCAACCCACACCCAATATATATCCCACACTGCCAGCCACCCAGCTCCAGCCCCATCCCCAGTGGTGATGTTAATAGCTGGATTTCGTGAAAACATATAAAGGAGGATTCTGTCTCTTTACCACAACATACAGTTAACAGTTCCAGTTAATGGACAGGTAACAGAATGGTTGTCTCTGGAACATGCATGTAGATAAAGGGGACCTATCTTCCAATATTTACGTTATTTGTGATCTGAGGTTGTGGCAATAACGATTCGTGGAAACAACCATATGAAGGCATTTCTTTCCATTTAATGTTGCAGACGACAGAATTGCCCGTTCGCTAACGACACTTACTTAACGAATACTGCAGAGAAAAAAACATTATGCAGAGTATGCTCTCGTTAGCAATGTTTGGACAGTTTTCGTTTCGATATTAACGAAAAAAAAGGAGTTTGGCCAGGCTCTATGAAAAACTCCACCGAACGTTTCTTACGATGCTTGAAAATAAACTGGAACTCAGATGAAGTTAAGATATTAGGCACCTGGCTAACAACAGGCCTAAAACATTTCCAAGCGATGAATTCCAACGACAGGTTTGAAAAGATAGTGGCCTTGTTTAAAATTTGGTTCAAGAGATATGTTAACTCTCTGGTCAGAGTTGCTGTTCTGAAGTCTTTGATTTTTTTTTCAGAGCTGATACACCTATTCATTTTGTTACCTAATCCCTCTTATGATTTTATAGCATATCTTCGAAAGTGGGTTTTTAATTAGAGTTGCACGGGAAACAAAGACGAAATTAGTTGGAAGACAATACATGTAAGTGTAAAAAAAAAAAAAAGTCGATTTCGTGTCCTCGAAGTTAAAGCATGTTTAATGTTTGCTAAACTTACATGCACAAGCAAACTCGATTCTTTTAAGCATAAATGGAAAAGCATTTGTACCAAGTTTCTTTGGATAAAGTGAACATGTACGGGTTACCATATATTACCCAGACAAGGGCAAATAACTTGTTTCGGATTCTTGTTTCCAATGCGTATCACCTATTTTGGAAAAAAAAAAGAGTGCATCCTAAATAAGTACATGTCTACTAGTTGTACCTTTTCTAAATAATGAACGCTTTAAACTTAGAAACGAATCAGCAAATTGGATAGACATTGGCATTCATTACACAGCAAACTTTCAATGTGTAAATGGCACATCTTTGTCCGTAGCAGAATTTGATAATCGTTTCCAAATCAGCATTAATTTCTTCACATGTGATATTGTTTATTATGCATTAGACATGACCGAACAAAACTTTTGATTAATAGCTAAAAGATCATTTCGTCTACCAGAAAGGCACATGAGCCTTTGTTATCGTACCTCAAACAATAAATACCTGACTACTGTGAAAAATGGAGTAACAAAATGAAGGGTGACATAGCTGGAAAGAATTTCTCTGAAGTAAGGTTAAAGGGGTTTCAAGCGAGGATTGAAAGTCTACTTGTGCGTACAAATGCTACAGAAAAGAATGTGGTGGACTTTCTGACACACATAAAACGAATCTATAAAATGCTTTGGGAATACGATATTATAAAACTATTCTTGTTTAAATTCATCATAGAACTTAATGAAAAATGCTCAGTGAAAATGGAATTTGACACAGAAATTTGCAGTTTAAGGTACACAGATTATGATGCTGTATTAAACAAATAGTTCTTTTAACGAAATGGGTTATTTTACAATGCAAGCAAAAAAAGTGTGTCATCGTGCAATGTGTTCAGGAAACGACTGTTGAGGAACTATAAAACTGATTAAGACATTGCAAATGTAAATAAGTGCCCGACACGCTTTGAGGAAATATTCAAGCCGCATATATTTTTTTATTATTACAGATTACAGGAAAGGAACAGTATTACACGCTCCTTCATATTTAAGTCTATATATTTACGTCACCATAGCAATTCATGCTGTTTCACCACACGAACGTGCGAAATGCGTCCCCAGATGAATTATGAAATCTAATGTTGCACCGATGCCATTTCTGGTGTCAGCTCGGATTTGTTATCCTTCCCTTTTTTTCTGTGTGTGTGTGTGTGTGTGTGTGTGTGTGTGTGTGTGTGTGTGTGTGTGTGGTGTGTTATATTGGCGGTGTGTTGATGTGTGATAAGTAGTGTAAGATTGTGTCATTTTTGTATGTCAGTGTGCGAGGAACATTTATGAACTGTTTCATCTTTATACATTGTCAGTCGTGTGCATCGTAAACCTCACAATCATTCAAATAAGATACGATATAGTTCACTGATGAATGAGATAAATTATAAAGTACATTTACAAAATTACAAGAGATTTGTAAACATCTGTATAAGAAGTGAAAGACAGGCATTCCAGAACTGAAATATTTTGTCATGTTTCATTGGCATTCTGACCGTGTACTTCTCCATCGCATATCTCGGTTTGAATAAGATAAAGGTAAACACGCTAGATGAGGGCAGCTTTTTTCACAGTTTTAAGTGTGCAGTTTAGCTGACAAACTTCGAGCTTTATGACTTGAGTTGTTCTATTTTTCTCTTTTTTTTAGGTTTGGGGTTGTTTGTTTGTTTGTTTTGGTTGGTAGTTATTTGTGTTTCTGGTCGATTGGTTTTGTTTTCTTTTGTTTTTCATTTTTAAACAAAGAATGATCAGATATTCATTAAACTGGAAGGCACCAGCCCTTGTATATTTTTCAGCAAGAATGAAAATTTCAACGCGCTTTCCATAAAGATTATCAATCGAATGTACTTAGAAAAATGAGGCAGATTCATCTGTGCGGGCAGATGCTCAATTTTCTATTTCACGCGCCTGTTTTCTGCAGTGCCTTACATTTGAAAGTCATGTGCTGGTGTGAAACTTCGCCAAACAAGTTTGAAAAAGTCATCACGAAAGCCGGCAGTTGAAGGACGAGACATGACAGCGCTGTGTGTGATAGGCCACAGACAGACTCATGACCATTAATTTTTGACAGACGACACACACACAGCACGTTATCAACGGTGGACAGTTACAAGTGGAAGGTTCGAAGCTCCACGCGCGCGCTGCATGAATCATTCATTCCCACAACCATCCGTGCATGCAACTATGACGACAATGTTTTTAACCGATAGGACTGTGACATTTTACACACGAGTGCGTGTAGATGTTTGTGTGCGTGCGGGTGCGTGCGCTTGTGCGTAACTGAGTGTGGGTGGAGGCAAACGGGGCAGGGGCGATAGGAGAGTGTGCGTGTGCATGCCGGTGTGACTTATCGTTTGTCTTTGTGTTTGAAGGGATATGCTACTTTGAAGATTTTGTTTATGTTTTTTTTCTTGCTTGACGTCAATTCTGCGATTTGAGAATTAGTTGTTTGATTATATATCTTCACAACAAGAGTAATTCATGATAAGTGCAATGCATGGAAGTATTCTTTTGGCGGTTATATATACTGAAGTATAGAAAAGAAAAAGAAACACCCGAAGGTGCTGGGGAGGACCCAGAGAAGCAGCACTGTCTTCACCTGCCTTTAGAGCAGTCCTGTACCACCCTTGGAGGCCTGCGATGTGATGATGATGTGTACAGGCACGCGCAGGACACTCCATTAAGATATCAAGGGACATAACTGCTCCTGAACAGAGGTAAATCAGACTGCAGGATGCAACTCATAACAGCCTTAAAATCCTCCATGGGTGTACCAGCCCGTATCTCATGACTGCAGAGCCCACCGGCAAAAGACACCACCCTCCAGCTGCCGAGCACACCCCACAGACCCAACCACCCCTGCCCACGGACAGATGAAGACAGTGCCACTCCAGACACAGCCAAGCTTTCGCCATACGGTCTTATGTGCCCTCAAGAGAGAATCCAAAGTTGTAGTCTTTCCCACTGTCAACAGGACTTTCCCTGTGGTCAGTGGGTCTTTCCTCACCGTCACTGGACCTTTCTCCAGGGTCAGCCTAGTTAAGGCAAAGAAGAAAAAGAAACACCCGAAGGTGCTGGGGAGGACCTAGAGAAGCACTGTCTTCACCTGCCTTTAGAGCAGTCCTGTACCACCCTTGGAGGCCTGCGCTGTGTTGACGATGTGTACAGGCACGCGCAGGACACTCCATTACGATATCAAGGGACATAACTGCTCCTGAACAGAGGTAAATCAGACTACAGGATGCAACTCATAACAGCCTTAAAATCCTCCATGGGTGTACCAGCCCGTATTTCATGACTGCAGAGCCCACCGGCAAAAGACACCACCCTCCAGCTGCCGAGCACACCCCACAGACCCAACCACCCCTGCCCACGGACAGATGAAGACAGTGCCACTCCAGACACAGCCAAGCTTTCGCCACACGGTCTTATGTGCCCTCAAGAGAGAATCCAAAGTTGTAATTCATGATAAGTGCAATGCATGGAAGTATCCTTTGTGCGGTTATGTATACTGAAGTATAACAGTTACTAACTTCTAAGCTTATGTGTTTTTCATTTAGCTGTCGGAGTCTCTGTGTGTGTGTGTGTGTGTGTGTGTGTGTGTGTGTGTGTGTGTGTGTGTGTGTGTGTGTGTGTGTTCTGATTGACATTTGTGGCATTGGTCCGTACACGACGTAGTGTTTGTTTGTTTGTTTGTTTTCCAACTAATTTCACAATTTCACATTTGTGTTGTGTCTGAAAAGTGTTTATGATAAGCCTGTGAATACACAAATGAGGATTAAAAAGTGTTATTGAACTGAATATTAAATTGAACACACACACACACACACACACACACACACACACACACACAAACACGCTCTCTCTCTCTCTCTCTCTCTCTCTCTCTCTCTCTCTCTCTCTCTCTCTCTCTCTCTCTCTCTCGTAGATTCGTTAACTTCGGACAAGACAGGGAGGTACAGTGGGGAGATGTGAAAGGAGGAGGGGGGTAAGATGGGGAAAGGCGAGATATGTGTGTGTGTGTGTGTGTGTGTGTGTGTGTGTGTGTGTGTGTGTGTGTGTGTGTGTGCGTGGTGTGTGTGTGTGTGTGTGTGTGTGTGTGTTTGTGTGAAGAGACGACGCGACCCCTGTGCGCTAACACGCCCCCAACAAACCGAAGCCGCATAGCACGGGACGCTGTTTTTTTATTCTCCCACCTTGTTTGTGGTTGTGTTCAGCCAAGGGGATTTTCACCACTTTTGACTCACAGGCCCACCATAGGAAGTCGTGTGCAGACAAAGACCACCAAGTGAAATCACATATAGTCAGCGATGTCCAAATAATACCGTGAGAATATTGACCTAAAAAGAAGTCACATGTGGACCGTGACAAAGTCAAGTGTAGACGATGATCTCCGATTGAAATCACGTGTAGTCAGTTACCTCCAAATGAAGTGACGTGTAGACAATGACCTCCACATGAAATCACATGTAGATTGTGACCTACAATTGAAGTCCTGTGAATACAATGACATTCAAACGAAGTCACAAGGACACTCAAATACAGTCTCTTGTGAACAATGACCTCCAAATGAAGTCAAATGTAGTCACTAATCTCCAAATGAAGACACGTGTAGTCAGTTACCTCCGAATGAAGTCACGTGTAGACAATTACCTTCAAATGATGTCATGTTGAGACAATTACCTCCAAATAAGGTCATGTGCAGACAATGACCTCTAAATATAATCACCCGTTGTCAGTGACCTTCAAATGAAGTCATGAGTAGACAATGACCTCTAAATACAATCACCCGTTGTCAGTGATCTCCAAATGAAGTCGTGTGTAGAAATGATCTCCAAATATAATCACCCGTTGGCAGTGACCTTCAGTTGAAGTCATGAGTAGACAATGACCTCCAATCATAATCACCCGTTGTCAGTGACCTTCAAATGAAGTCGTGAGTAGACAATGACCTCCATTTATAATCACCCGTTGTCAGGGATCTCCAATTGAAGTCGTGTGTAGACAATGACCTCTAAATATAGTCAACCGTTGTCAGTGACCTTCAAATAAAGTCATGAGTAGACAATGACCTCTAAATGGAATCAACCGTTATCAGTGATCTTCAAATGAAGTCATGAGTAGACAATGACCTCCTAATAATTATTATTATATAAACCCGTTGTCGGTGACTTTCAAATGAAGTCATGAGTAGACAATGACCTCAAATCAAATCACCTGTTGTCATGACCTCCAAATAAAGTCAAGTGTGGACAATTACCTACAAATAAAGTCACGTATGGACAATTACCTCCAAATGAAGTCACGTGTGGACAGTGACCACCAAACGAAGTCACGTATAGAAAGTGACCTCCAAATGATAAAGTCACGTGTGGACAGTAATCTCAAAATCGAGTCGCGTGTAGAAAATGACTTCCGTAAACTGTGACACGGGCTGTAGATCTGCCCGGCTGTTCTGGAATCATCTTGCTGATAGACAGACAGACAGACAGACCGAAACAGGGGGGGAAGCATCCCATTTCTCCCCAGTGTGCAGGCTGAGCCGGCCGTCGCATTCAGGAGCACGGCCAAGGCTGTCTACCAAGACAAACTAAACGTCTTTTTTTTTCCAGGTCCGCCTGCGGCTGTACAAGGGCGGATCGGTGGTAGCCCAGTTGACCTTGAACGGACAGGGGAGCACGCGCCTGACCTGGTTAGACAAGTCACGTGTCCTCGACTCTAGCTGGACGAACATGATCACCGCGTCGTCTAACTATTTTTCTGTAGAGGGGTGAGTAATATGGAAGTGCCCTTTTTTGTCCCTCGATAACCGTTTTAATGTTGCTTTTTTAAAAGTACGACTCTGCTTTTTTTGACAATGTTTCTAGATTTGCTCTTTATCAGTTATTGGAGCATACTAATCCAGCTAATTAATGGTCTTTCAGCCTCTTTGTTTCTTGCCCTGCCTGCTCAGTCTTTGCCAGAAATCTCCAAACAACCCCCACCGGAACAGACATGTTTTCGCGACTCGCTACAGCCAGTACTATAGAGCCCTGATTGGTCGAACATCAGTCGCGGCGTTCGTAGGACCTGATAGCATGGGCAGAGAGGTCAGCGGGTGTCTACTGGTATACTACGAGTGGAGGGTTTTGTGACACGTGCCATCGGGTGACATTTTGATCTGAGGTTGGGGGAAAAAAAACCGGACACAAAATGCATTAGAAGGGTTTGAATGTGCACGGGGGAAGATGAAATACTCGAATGGTTTGAACGAACGCTGGATTTCCAGTTTGGCTTCGTCAGCTGGTTGCAATCACTGTGCAGCCTGTGTCTCGATGTAAGACGACCTGATGTTACGGAATGAACGAAATGACTTAATGACTTCAAATAACGGTAGTGTCAGTAAAGAGTTCTTTCCTTTCCGTAATAGCCTGTGTCAGGGAAGGTTAGAAACAAAAAAGTCCTTTCCTAGAATCCTGTGGGTCACGGGGGATTACCGTAAAGAGTTCTTTCCCTAAATGCCCAGAGTGTAGCAGGAGTACCAGAATACCCTATGTCGGGAAAGAGTGCCAATGAAGTGTTCTTTCCTTTAGTGGCTTGTGTCACCGAGGGGTATCTTTCCATTAAAGCCATGAGTCAGGAAGAAGTAGCAGTGATGTTAGAGACATGATAATATTGGGGTCGAAGAAAGAAGAGAATGCCAAGAGAATCCACATGGCAGCCCAGCCGGGCCAAGAGGAGCAGTGGAGTACATGGAAAACACACTCCAGAGAAGTCTCAGTTGTGATAATATGTGTCATCGGATTGGATCAGCTTCATCTTCAGATCTGTTTATGACCTCCAATCCTCGAAGTCAAACCTGGTGAAGAGGGGAAAATCAGACGACCCTGCGTGTCAACTCTGTCATGGCAGATAAACAGTGGAACATGTTCTGAGTTCATGTGAAGCAGCGCTCACCTAGGGAAGGTGTACACGGAGACACGAGCAAGAGCTTAAGCAGATCGTACCTGTTGTGAAAATATTAACGCTGGCAGGATCTCCAGCACCGAAGTTCTACACGGCAGGAGGCCACATGTTACGGTCGGGAACAGCTGTGACGTCAAGACCATGGACACAGGGTTTACCAGGTGTAGTGGTTGACTGGGAGTGCACAGCAGACCTTCCAGAATGGGGGAACCATCCAGAGATCATCAGGAAGAGTGGCAAGACACCTGGATATAGTTCTCCACTCAGCTTCATCAAAACAGATGATGCTGACAGACTCTACTGTGCCATATGAAAACAGGATGGAACGGGTTCATTTCTACAAGGCCTAGAAGTATGCCAGTCTAGCCAGCAGCTTGAGGGAATTTAGCTTTCAAATCAAAGTCCTCGCCTTAAAAGTCGATGCAAGGGAAGTTTTAGGATATGATCTTATGAAACTGCTCGGGAGTTATGGTAGGACCATGTCAGATGCAGCTGAGAAGAGTTCTCACTGGATCTGGTCGAGGAGGAGCAATGCGAACTTCACAAGGCTTAAATTTTTCAATGTAGAAAAATGTCTATGTTAGTGATGTGGGTAATCCGTCGAAAAGGGCCATGTCTTGAGACACCTACCCGTCCAGGAGTTGCAAATTCAACTCCCATTAGCGCCAAAAAATAACTGATTGCAGAAAGGCATCTAGAAGTCATAAACTGGATGCTGCTCAGCCCATTAATAGTGTCTGAGGGGGCAGAAGAGATTCTCTGAAGACTTTTTGCTGTCAGCCTCTCCCTACAGTTTCATCTTACTTTCCCTTCGTTTATCTCATGTGTCAGGGGAAGCCATTCACAACATCACCTTTTTGCTCGCTAGTAGTCAAATACTGATGTGTGCTTGCTTACAACATTGTAAGTTGCGAAGTAACTTTTTTTCTAAATGTAAAATACGGCATCATTTTTAGCATAAAGAAGACCACAGTTTAAAAAAAAACTGCGGATATGCAAACCTCTTTTTGATGTAAAACCTAGTTTTCAGTTTCCAACTGGCACCTTCGCCGTCCTCTCCCCTCGTGATGATGACGATGATGATAGCAACAATAATGATAATGATAACAAATGAATAGATATAAATAAAAATGAAAATGATGGTGATGATGAAGATGATGATTATAGATTGTGGAATATGCATAAACTAGATAGCAGCATTGCCGATGTGTACCGACGGTTTTATCTGAATTACTGTCACAACTGATAATAAAAAATAGAAATAGATTAAGAAAAATGATAATACAAATTTAAAAAATGAGAACGACAATGATGATATTGATAATGATGATGATGATGATGATGATGATGATGATGATGATGATGATGAATGATCACGATCATGATCATGGCGACGATGATGACGATGATGTTGATGATGATGACGACAACAACGACGACGACGACGATGATGATGATGATGATGATGATGATGATGATGATGATGATGATGATGATGATGATGATGATGACGACGACGACGACAACGACTAACAGTGGTGTGTGTGTGGTGAACACATTGCAGCATTGCCCACGTGTACCGACGGTTCTACCTGAGCCACTACCACAACTCTTGCCCTGGGATTCCGGGTGGCTGGTGGTGGCCGACTATCACACTCAGTCCTCTGTGGCCGGCCAGTGCTCTTGGGAACAGGGAATGCCCAGTCTCCCGCTCATCGGCTACTCCCCCTACTCCACTGATTGTGTCTGGCACAACGGCTACGACACCGGTGAGTAGGCGACTGGGGAGGGGTGGGTGGATGGGAACTGTGGAGATGAAGAGGATATGGGTGTTAAGGGGGGGTAGGGAGAGGAGGGAGAGGGGGTTGGGGACCTAAACGGTACAAAGTCTGGTTTAATTCAGGGGTTGTATGGAGCGTCTCTTCTACTAGCATTAACTCCTAATTTATAATCGCATACACATATAAATCTGTGTGTCTGTTATTTCTGCCTGTCTGTCTGTCCAGATGTTTGGTATATTACCATTATAAAGGAAATAATTCGTTCTGTCTCTGTCTCTCTGTCTGTCTGTCTGTCTGTCTCTCTCTCTCTCTCTCTCTCTCTCTCTCTCTCTCTCTCTCTCTCTCTCTCTCTCTCTTCTCTCTCTCTCTCTCTCTCTCTCTCCTCTCCGTCTCTCCGTCTGTCTGTCTGTCTGTCCTCTCTCTCTCTCTCTCTCTCTCTCTCTCTTTCTCTCTCTCTCTTTGTCTCTGTCTGTCTGTCTGCTCTCTCTCTCCTCTCTCTCTCTCTCTCTCTCTCTCTCTCTCTCTCTCTCTCTCTCTCTCTCTCTCTCTCTCTCTCTCTCTCTCTCCCATGGCATCTCACGCAGGTATCCCATTATCTGTTTTCAGCGGACTTCATGATGATTCACGTGACCTTCACTACCTAGGCAACAGTGTCCTTGACAGCGGAAGCTGTGTCATCTGCCAGTACATACGCTACGTTAGCATCGTTGTACTACAAGTGGCTCCTCGATTTATGATTTTGATGGGGGGGGGGGGGAAATGCAGGCTTACAATTCCTACGTTATTGAATCAATTATTTGCAAAGATCAAAAAAGAAACGGGAGAAAAAGAGTGGGGGAGAAGAAAACTAGGTGAAGGGTAAGGGTGGGGTGGAGACAGAAAATGGGAACGAAAAATCAGGGCGATAGCTTATAAATATCAAACCCTTCACCAGTGCATATACATATACATACATGTATGGTATATATATATATATATATATATATATATATATATATATATATATATATATATATATATATAAATGTGTGTGTGTGTGTGTGTGTGTGTGGTGTGTGTGTGTGTGTGTGTGTGTGTAAACAGGTAAATCTATATATGAAGTTTGAGGAACTGTGAAGGTTAAACTACACTAAGCTACGCTGAGCACTTCATGAGTGTTACAGTTCCTAATTACCGCGGCTGTTGATGCTGCCTATGCTAACTGCTACCGCTGCTGACGCCACCTCTTCCACCAGCACCACCGCTAAAGCTGTTGTTGCTGCTTCTCCATCACAAGTCTGTGTGTTTGTTTACTGTCTGGTGACTGTGCGCCAGCATACTATTGTGTGCTTCGGGTATAAGTCCGAGTAGCACTTTGCTCGTAGACCCCACGATAAGATAGTCTTGTGCACTTCGTTTTAGTTCAGCTTATAGATAAGTCAAGTTCTGAACCCTTCCGCAAATTCATGAATCAAATAAATCATACCGAACCATTCAGCAAATTCATGAATCAAATAAATCATACCGAACCATTCAGCAAATTCATGAATCAAATAAATCATACCTAACCATTCCGCAAATTCATGAATCAAATAAATCATACCGAACCATTCAGCAAATTCATGAATCAAATAAATCATACCGAACCATTCAGCAAATTCATGAATCAAATAAATCATACCGAACCATTCCGCAAATTCATGAATCAAATAAATCATACCGAACCATTCAGCAAATTCATGAATCAAATAAATCATACCGAACCATTCAGCAAATTCATGAATCAAATAAATCATACCGAACCATTCAGCAAATTCATGAATCAAATAAATCATACCGAACCATTCAGCAAATTCATGAATCAAATAAATCATACCGAACCATTCAGCAAATTCATGAATCAAATAAATCATACCGAACCATTCAGCAAATTCATGAATCAAAATAATTATACTAAACAATTCAGCAAATTCATGAGACAAATAAAACATAAGTCTAGTATGTCTTTCCCAAGTTTCAGATTCAAATCTCGAAATCATGTTTGATGAAATGGGAGAGCAGTTTCCCCGAAGATGGAGTATGGCTGCCTTAATAGCGGATATAAAAAAAAACCCGCTCATCCACACAAAACTCCACTGCCTGTCTATACAGGCAGTGTCCGCAGGAGTATCAGCCTGCGTATGCAGAAAGAAAGAAAGAAAAAACGGGAGAGCAGTGAGTGGGGTTTCCAATGCGGATCACCCGTGATGTTCATCAGGCTGTCTCTCCGCACAGAATACTGCAGTTCCTTTCGTATTTGTATCTATTGTAAAAGGGGAAAAAACACGAAACTTGTTACACTTCTTTGATAACATGTTTGGCCTCAAACAGTGCCATCTGATTTTGCAAACACAGTTCCCAGGAACAATTCGTGACGAGAAGAAAAGAAGGGAAGTAAAAAGGAAATCCTGGGGCAGAATTCATAATGGTAATTCACTTTCCGTAAACTGGAGACGGGGTAAATCAGAAACGATGAAAAGGGCAGTATCTACAAACACACAGCTTTTTGGAGGCTTATCAAACGATTAGAGGACTGAGATTTCCGTTTGTCCAGTCCTCATGGGATCTACTTTTGCAGTATTCTTCTTCCTCTCATTTCGACCAGCATAGCAGGCTTTCCCTTTCTTCTTTTTCTGAGACCTTTGAACTCGGCTGAGAGTTGCGGTCATCGGCTTATTGCTGCATTTTTCTACCCATTTTCTTACCTGATAAACAACGGGCGTATTCTGTTCTTCGTGATTTGTTTGCCAGCTTTATGTCGTACTTCGTTGTACATTAAAAGCGTTATCTTGCCCTTCGACGAGTTCTTGTGTGGATGACAGCAATGATACAAAGGGTAAGACTGATAACCTGTGTGGACACGCCCAGACCGCTGCTTCTTCACGCAGACAGGTGGTGCCACTCTGTCTAATGCCCGTTTGTTTGCACGCCTTTACTCCTCTACACCATTGATGCACTTCCTCTTAGTTACCTTGCTGCGTGAATGAATATGCTCATCACAGATAGCATGTGTGTATGTACTATTGTTGATAGTCAATACAAAGTTAATGATACATTACTACTACTATTACGGCTGCTGCTGCTGCTGCTACTACTACTACCACTACCACTGCCACTACTACTACTACTACTACTACTACTACTACTACTACTGCTACTACTGCTGCCGTGCTGCTGCTGCTACTACTACTACTACTACTACTACTGTTGCTGCTGCTGCTGCTGCTACTACTACTACTACTACTACTACTACTACTACTACTACTACCACCACCACTACTATTCACATTCATTATAATATCAATAATCAGAATAAAACAGGAGCTTTTCTCTGATCGGCCTCACTGTTCTTATTGATAATAACATACGAGCTTTTGCCAGCTTAGATTGTCTTCTCATGTCATATTGGGCCATATTGTTTCTAAATAATTCACAACTAAATTGTTCATATCTGCTGCTGGATCATGGCCAAAAAATCAATCCCTATCCATAATGGAGTGGGGATGGGGAAGACTGGCGGGGAAATGGAAACCCTGTCTTGTAAAGTTGAATGACACTGCTCAGACTTGAAGAAAGGGCAACAGCGTGATTGAGAATGTCCCCTCTCTCTCTCTCTCTCTCTCTCTCTCTCTCTCTCTCTCTCTCTCTCTCTCTCTCTCTGCCCCACTTCTTTGTCTACATTACAATTTTTTTTAATGTTATATATTTGTGTCCATACATTACTCTGTCTGTCTCTCTGTCTCTGTCTCTGTCCGTGTCCGTCTCTCTCTCTCTCTCTCTCTCTCTTCTCTCTCTCTCTCTCTCTCTCTCTCTCTCTCTCTCTCTCTCTCTCTCCCTTCGATTTTACTATCTTTTTCATAATGTATATTTGTGTCCATATATTGCTCTCTCTGTCTCTGTCTGTCTGTCTCTCTGTCTCTGTCTGTCTGTCTCTCTCTCTCTCTCTCTTTCTCTCTCTCTCTCTCTCTCTCTCTCTCTCTCTCTCTCTTTCTTTCTTTCTTTCTTTTTCTCCGCCCCTCTCATGCGCACATAGGCAATTTACACATCACTGACATCGAGTGCGTATCGCTGGGAGTGGGAATACCTGCTGCTCAGAAGTTATTGATAGACTGTGAATGCAGACTTCGTGTGAATGCAGACTTCGTGGGCCCGGCAAGGCTGCCGCTGTGGGACCCCGATTGTATTAGAAAACAATGCATGTGCATAATTATTATGGCAAAGAGGGCTCCGCTGGTATTGCTGCTCCCAACAAAGGACCAGCAAGGGGACCTTGCCAAACAACGCGGTTACGTGGAGAGAGCGGAGTGGAGTGACTATAGGACAGCTGGAGAGTACCCCCATCCCCTGTCCTTCTCCGCTCCCATCTCCCACAACTTTCAAACAATACATTTGTGTCTCTCTCTCTCTCTCTCTCTCTCTCTCTCTCTCTCTCTCTCTCTCTCTCTCTCTCTCTCTCTTCTCTCTCCTCTCTCTCTCTCTCTCTCTCTCCCTCTCTGCCCCAATGGCTTTGAAAAATAGATTCGAAATGAATAAGATTCGTCATGTTTACAAGATAAAAGTACCTCTTCCGAGAATCGATCTGTTTAAATCAAGCTTGTTGTACTCTGGTGGCTGCTTATGGAATACTGTTATAACTTCATTCGATGTAAATACAAGCCTCCGAGTCTTTAAAAACAAATATCAAACACACCTTATGACGCAATACATGAACAGCATCTCCTGATCCTTATGGTAAGTGAATATTTGCTTTTATATCCGGCCTCTCTCTCTCTCTCTCTCTCTCTCTCTCTCTCTCTCTCTCTCTCTCTCTCTCTCTCTCTCTCTCTCTCTCTGTGTGTGTGTTTGAGTAGGGTTGGTTGTGAACGGAGGGGTGGACGGGGTGAGGTGGGGTGTTTGTTACGAGGGGCGAGGATGGAATTGTTTACAGAGAACACGGGATAGAGAGGAAAGGGGAATTGCGTGCGTATCTGGAGGGCGCAAAAATGTGTGTTGTACGCCCCCTTCCGGAACAGATTCTTGGTTTCAATATTGATTTACTATCATGTGGATTTATATTTGTGATTATTATGTGTTCTGTATTTCTATCTTTTCAGATCATGATATTCAATAGATGTAATGTTTGACAATGCATATGTATATATATGCGCATGGTGTTATATTTGAATTGTAATGTTATCATTTTTAATCATTATCATTCATTGCTATTGTTATTGCTATTATTATTGCTTTGAAAGGATTGTTCGACAGGTGGATGTTTGGTTAATGGTTGGGGTGTGGAGGGTGGCTTTTGTGTTTGAAATGTTTCTTTTTCATTTTTGAGGTCAAGATGCAAACAAGCCTGCTATGTGCTTATTGTTTTCCCTCATTAAAACAAATTTCGTTCGTTCTCTCTTTGTATCTTTTTTTTTTTCATTTCTTTTCTTTTGGCCCCGGAGGGCTGGATGTGAAAAAGCAGTTATGCTTACTCCACTACCCTCTGAAAATAAAATTCGTTCGTTCGTTTTCTCTCTCAGCACACAAAGAAGCAGTGCTTTCATACACAGAAGGTGTCTTGTTTTTTCATGTACATATTCATTTTTTATTCTTTATTTATCTACATCGGCCTCAAGAAGTTATACGAAAGAAAAACGGAGATATACAGGCAGAAGGGCATGTCCTGTACTGTGGTGAAGAAGAAGACAAGCATGGACAACGACTGGGGTTCTTGTTTAACAAGAACATTATGAATGATGTAGAGGGGTGCTGCTTATTTCCTGCAGGACCTTGACCACCCTCCTGCGAGAGAAATCCAGCATCACGGTGGTGCAAATATATGCATCCCCAATAGACTACGGTGATGACAAGATTGAAGAATTCTACACCCGGCTTCAAACCTCGTCAGCAAAGTTGACAAGACAGACATTCTCGTCGTTCAGGGTGACCGGAGTGTCAAGGTCGGTATGAATGCCCAGGAAGAGTGGAGGAATTTATGCGTTCCCCACAGCAGTAAGACTTCCAATGTTAGAGGAGTAGGCTACGCACGATAGAATTTGCCTGTGGTAATAACTTGGTTCTTGCCAGCACTCACTGGGCATAAAGTATCCCGGTGATTAACATGGCACTCCCCAAATGGTCAGAACCACAGCAGGTACCCTATATTCTTGTGAAGAAGTGGAACAGATCTGTAATCAACAGGGATAAAACAAGGACACTTACAGGAGCTGACATTGGTAGTGACCATGAGCTTCCTATGACGAACTTCAAAGTAACGTTGTAGAACAAGGAAGTGAAAAACAGCCGTGTGAAATTCAGTCTTGACACACTGAAAGATCCTGACATCGCTGTACAACACCAAGCGGCCGTTCGAGGAAAATGTGTCCATTCTTCTACCTCTGGGAGAAAACCTTGAAGCCCTCACAAACAATTTTATTTAAATAGTGCAAAACAGCAACAGAGGTCTTTAGAATAAGCCGCTGGATTTCAAAGCAATGGGTCACAAGCAATATACTGGAGATCTGTGACACCAGAAGGAGTTGAAAGCTGCTCAAAAAGACAGGGGAGGGGGGGGGGGCAGAAACAGCACTTCAAGTCAATAAAAGAAAAATCAAAAGGAAAGCTGGATCGTACAACTGGGTAAAGACATCTTGAAAACCCTAGACAACAATGATACAAAGGAAGTTTTTAGGATGGAAAAAGACATGACCAAACCCAAGCGCAGTAAAGTCAGGACCATTCAGGATAAAGACGGCAACTGTCTCACACAGAAAAGAGACGGCATTAAAAGGTGGACTGGGCACTACTCTAAACTGTGCAACAAGCAGAGGAGATCCAAGCGTGCTAACAGAAGAGGTTTCATCAAACGAGGAAGACTTTCTCATACTCCATGAAGAACTCGCAGCAGCAGTGAAATCACCTGAACGTGGGAAGGCTGCTGGCACCGACAACATACCTGCAGAGCTTTTGGAACATGGTTGAAGGCAGTAACTGATTTCCTTACTGCCACCTGCAACAAAATCTGGCACACTGGCAAGTGGCCAATACTGATCGTCACTCTTCCCACAAAAGAAGACGCTCCCGGAACTACCATACTATCAGTTTGATAAGTCGTGTCACTGAATAGATTACAGCTCAAAGCAGATGCCATTGTTGCTGAAGAACAGGCTGAATTCGCAAAAGCAGATTGCCGTCGAACAGATCTTTTACTTGCATATTCTTTGAAAAACAATTCCCTGCAGTAGAGGATGTTCTACCACATTTTTTTCAGACTTCAAAAAGGCATTCCACAATCTGACAGGCGGGGCAGTGGGCAACAACGAAAGAGAATTTTACATCGGGCAAAAAGTAAGCAACACTATTCAACAACTGTACGCCAAAACGACCAATGCAGTAGTCATACAAGGATGCCATTGGCGAGTGGTTCCACACCTCAGTTGGACTTCGTCAGGGCTGCTTTCTGTTTCCCACACTTTTCAACATATTCCTGGAACGCATAATGACGGATGCACTTGAAGATCATGTCAGCAGTCAGCATTGGCGGGAGAACCTTCGCTTTGCAGGTGACATCGGTAGCCTCGCAGGCAGTGAACGAAAACTCGCTAGGCTTGTCGAAAGACTGAATGAAACGTCAGCTAGCCATGACATGGAAATCAGTACTGAGACGACCAGGTTGATGGCCAGCCGCAACACCACCTAAAGTATTGATATACCTGTCCACGGACAGAAGTTAGGAACTCTTCAACGGTTCACTTGCTTGGGGTATAGCATTAGCATTGAGAGATCCAAGCTAGAAATCCTCTCAACAGCAGCAAAGGCAACATCAGCACTGTTCAGATAAAACCTGCATGGAAGGACAACAGCATCTCCATGACTCACGAGATCAGGCTACAGCGTGCATTTGTATATTCCATCTTCCTGTCGGCATGCAAGACATGGACCATCGCAGTGGATCTGGGAAGAAAGCAAGGTGTCGAAATGGTGTGTTACCGCACGTTGCTAACCATCAGATATGCTGAACATATCACCAATCATCAAGCAGCACATCGGGCTATATGAAGACTACGTTGGTATAGCCATAAAATGGGGTACAGTCACCTTGCTAAATAATCACTCCCAGAACTATTGAGGGAGGAGACGGAGGGGAACACAGAAACAGAGATGGACTGAAAACATTGAAGAATGGACACGGAAAATGTTTGCAGAGATCCAAGCAATGGCACACAACCGGCAGAACTGGAGAAAGATGGAGTACTGTTCATCAATATGAAGCTCTACTGATTTTCAGGAAGTTAAGGGGAAGAGGAAGAAGACGATGATGAAAGGGGAGTGCATATATTTTCAGTATGTTTTGTCGTGTATATGTTTAGACATCAGCTTATATCATATGTAACCTGTCAGAATTCACAGGTTACTAAGGTTTTATGCAATTTTAGTATGTTTAAAAAAATAAAAAATAAAAACTTTCCTTAGTGATTGTAATATTTTGAGGTAAAGACATTTACTGCTTTCCACTAGTATTGTTGTTCTATATGTCTTGTTATTTAGCCGGGCCGGTTTTAGTATTAAGACACTTTTTATTTTTCCTGTTGTGGCCACTTCCTCTTCCTGCAATCAAATGTGTTGAGTCAGACAGACAGGTTGGGGAAACGCTGTGTGTGGCTTGGTGGTGCTAATCCAGGTTAGTTACTCTAAGTATTAAAAGTATGCTTCTAAAAGATACTAACTGATTCTTTCCTTTAGAATTGCCATATATTTTCTATGCTGTCAGCTGGATGGCATTGATTTTTGGTGGATTTTCCTTCTAAGAATTGCACTTGGCTTTAGCTGTTATATTTTCAGTTGTTAGAATTTTAGGCCCTCATGTTGAATTAAGTTTAAGCCTAGTTGTATTATTTGAAGGTGAGTTCAGTTTATTTATTATTCACTGTTGCCTTAGAATGTGGTTCACACTGTCACGGTCAAAAATAAACACAAGCAAAGTCGTGGTCCGTCGCCAGCCGAGTTGGTTGGACATAAGCCCTAACTTAAATATTCTGGGCGCCACGAAGACGGCTCCATGCGTCTCATCCAGCCAATTAAGCACAGCGAGGAGACAGCAGACAGTCTGAGTAGCTGACCGACAGGTCTCGATGTCTGGTCAACCGACGTCTCGGCGCCTACCCAGGCTCATCTAGCCAATTTACGACGACGCCGGAAAGGGAGAGGGAGAAGGTAGTAGGTGGTGGGGGTGAAATCAAGCTAATCAATTAAATGACCAATTGACCACCACAGAGAGTAAGGCGTGTAGGCGTGACTGTCATGATTTGAATATCCAATGGAATTAGAGGGAGATAACTTCGGGTACGAGGCGGTAAAAATACTGACCAATGGTACTCACCCTTGGACACGTAGGTAGGGAATAAAGTAATGTGTGAGTGAGAGAGAGGGGGAGAACGAACAGACAGGAGAGAGAGAGGAAGAGGTTCTGGGTGTAGGTCTGCTTGAGAGAGAAGCAGAGAGATGAGGGGAGGAGAGAAGAGAACCAAGTTGAGAGATTAGCATGAGATAGTCTGCAGAGGAAGGACTAAGGAGAGATGTGGAGAGAGAGAGTTGCTAACTAATGAAGAGGAAAAGAAAGAAAAGAAAAAGAAAAGAAAAGCAACCATGTCCATTTGATAGAGCAGACTAGAAAAGAGAGAGAGAGTGCAATGCGTTAATGCAGGAAGGAAGAAAGGAGAACAGATCGATGTTGATAGTCACTGTTCCATCTTAACCGGGGTTCGACCTCATACCTGGCAGCGTCACTTCGTCAAGCAGAACCACAGACCAACGCCAGTGCCAGCAGTCTAACCTGACCAGGCGCCAGCAGACCAAGACCAGTGCCAGCAGTTGTGTCGTGCTTGTGAAAGTGACAGTGAAAAGAAAAAAAAAGAAAGAAAAGACAGTGATTCGTGAATAGTTAAGATCACCTGGCCAGGTAAAGTAGAAACCTATCTATACCCGGGTTAGTTAATGATGTTTTAGATAAATGATTTTGTGAAGTTCAGGAAAGAGAGAATGTTTTATTTTGTTTGATTCCATATGCATTGATGTTTCGTTCTATGATCATGTGTAGTAAAGTTATAGACTTTACAAGTGGTTTGATGTGACGAATGCATGATATATGAATGAGATCGTAAGCAAGCTGTGAGTGTGTCGGGGCTGTGCGCTAGTCCTTCCTCCACTGACATCACCCGAGGTTGACACACACCACATTGTTTCAGAAACATTTTTGAGAGATTGTGTTTTAGACCACATGGTCCTAAATAAATCTCATTTTCCTTTGTTCTTGCAGTAAAACAGTGTTTGTCACATCACATGGTTTTAGTGGAGGAAATGTCTACATCTCATGGTTCTTTGTGTTTTTATCATGGCACATGTGTTAAGTTGGTACATGGTTCTTTGTGTTTTAATCATGGCACATGTGTTAAGTTGGTACATGGTTCTTTGTGTTTTAATCATGGTACATGTGTTAAGTTTGGAGAAGTTTTCCTTGAATTTCAGAGAATGTTTATTTTTGCTTTCTCAGTTGAAAAGAAAAAATACTTGCTTTCAAGGATTACTGTTATCCTTAAAATTATTAGTGTCAACTTAGAGACTGATTTTAATCAAAATGGCTATGGTTGTATGAAATTGGTTTTATGGGGACATCTGTTGGAAACCAGGGACTAGTGGGAAAGGAAAGATTGATCTGGCTTACTGCCTAGTGGTTCAGTTGGATGACTGATAAAGTATGTAAGCAGATTTGCCGCCATGGTCAGGTGGCCAATTGATAGTGAAGAGCTGTCAGTATATTGGTATGCAACTCACTGTATGCAGTTTAACACTGGATCAGATCAAAGTGTGTTTGGCATTACCATAACCAGGGTCAAGTGGATTTGAACTTGATAAGATCACTACTACTTTATTAGTGATGCATTGTCCCTCATTGTGTGTTTCCTAGTTGAGATGTTTGCTGAAGGCCTTTGATGGCTTTTGGTTTGGCCATTGTTATTATTTGTGTTTTTCGCACATAGTCCCGTGCAGATTTTTATGTTTTGTATTCTTTTGCAGTGCCCCTTTTGAGTTGCCCACTACTTTCTTCTTCTCTCTGTCACAACCTAAAGTTCTTTTGTCACTAATCACATGAAAATTGAATCAGCCCATGTTTTAGGTTAATATTGTTGTTTGGATTTTTGTCTATTTAAATTGTTAATAAAAATTGGAGTATAATCGTACAGTCAGAGTTTTGGTTATTTGTGGTCTGGGTCTGTGCGTTTAGGAACCTGGGTTACACATATACATTTTTATGTCTTTTTCTCATGTTTGTGCCTTTTTTTCAAAATGTTGCTTTTCTTTCAGGATGTGACCATTCTTGTCCGTATACACACACACACACACACACACACACACACACACACACACACACACACACACACACACACACACACACACACACCAGTGCGTTATTTTTAGACGTGACTTTCTCCAGTGTATGTTGTTATCTTAATGCAACATCCCCAGTTCGAAAATGTTGTGAGGCTGAAATATAAGGGGGGAAAGAAGTTTTAAAAAACGCATACACACGCGCGCGCATACACACTCACACATGCACGCACGCACGCACGCACGCACGCACGCACGCACACACACACACGCACACACACACACACACACACACACACACACACACACACACACACACACACACACACACACACACTTGAGCTAACGTGCGTCGCACAGAGATGAACTCTGGGCATGACAGATATCTCCAAAGAATTGAATAAACTGATCAGTGAACACGCACACCCAAAACTACCCACTCCCCATATTTACGACCAACGCTTTCGCCTTTATTGAGGCTTCATCAAGGCTAACAGTAAAACTGATAGTAAACTGCCTTTTCAGCAAAAGGAATTATGTCACTTTCAAGGTGAGTGCGCACGCGCGCGCACACACACAGACACACACACACACACACACACACACACACACACACACACACACACACACATCATCATCATCATCATCATCATCATCGTCATCATCATCACCATTATCATATCACCAACACCATCATCATCATCACTATAGACAGAGAGAGAGATAGGTAGTGGGGGGAAACAACCGCAGGCTAACAATTTCTCCATCATTTAGATTGATCGATCTAACACTCTCTCTCTCTCTCTCTCTCTCTCTCTCTCTCTCTCTCTCTCTCTCTCTCTATTTATATATATATAGATCAGTATATTTAAAATGCCTAAAACAATTTTTTAAGTGCTCAACCCCTTGGGGAGCAACATTAGCTAAAACAAGTTAAAAGAGGAATCTTAAAACTATCTACAAATTTGTTTCAAGCGTGTTGCGCTGTCATCAGGATGGTTTTTTTGTTTGCCCACCGCCGATGTTATATAGCGTGTGGGCTCCCGTTTGCGGTTGTTTGCACGTGCGGGTTGGCTGCACGTGTTTTTTGGGGGCTTTCAGGTTTTTGTTTTGGGTGTGTTCACTAACAACGATTTCCATTTATGCCTGCAGTTGTTTACTATTTCTGTTTTGGTGTTTAAAGTTGCTAAGTGTGGTTTGCATAGTATTAACCATTTTTCAGTTAAACATAGGTTGCACCTTTTTGAAACATTGCTGTATGGTGATGCTCTTTTTATGATTTTCCAGGATATATTGTAGCTTGTTTTTGCGTCTTTAAGTTTCCAGATATATTTGCTCAGTTCTGTTTGGTTTTATATTTTTCTTTATTAAATGACTGTTTGTGTGTTTGCATATCTGGTTTTGAAGTGGTTTTCAGTGATCCCTATGTATGTTTCTTTTTCATTTTCTGATGTCACAGTAGCCTGGTATACAATGTTGTTGTGAAGACATTTATTGTTTAGTGGGCACTGCTCCTTTCTGGTGCAATTGCAAGATTTCCTTTCTTCACCCTTCTTTGCTGTGTTGATTTTCATTTTGTTGGATGCGTCAATTAGGTTTTTGAGGTTGGGCATACATGAGTACGATAGTTTGACAGTGTTTTTGTTAAATATTTTGGACAGTTTGTGTTCTTTTGGAAATGAAGTTGTTAGGATTTTGAAGAATTCTTTCCCTATGTTTGTTTTGAGTTTCCCATCGTATGAGGGGTTGTACCATATGATTTTTCTTTTCCTATTTTTCTTGCTTTTATTTGTGTTGTTGTCTGGGTTGTATTGTAATTTGTAATTTTATCCACTTGCTTGTAGTGCCTCCTGGTATTCTACTGCTGCATTGTTGAACACTCTCTCACTGCATAACAGGTTTGATAGTCTCTTGTTTATGCCATGGGGTATGGTCTTTAATATAGATGGTGGATGGTTACTTTTGGTGTGTACATACCATGTGTTGGGTTTCTTGTATGGTTTATATATGTGATTGTTGAGATCCAGTGTTATGTATAAGTAGTTCACTACCTTTTTGTTTGCTTCAATGGTAATCTTTAAGTTGTGGTTTTGGAAGATTTTGCATAGTTCTTTCTTTCTTGTTTTCGATGGTTCTTGGATTGTTGGTTAGTGCAGCAAGGCCATCGTCTCTGTATAGTCCGACTTGTTTTCCGAGTTTTTTCTTGATGTTGGACAGCATGAATAGTCCGACCAGTTCACATGTTTCTGCACCATCATATGATCCCATGGTTACGTCGAATGTTGAGTTTCTGTTGGTTTTCCTGATCCAGGTTTCATTTTTGCTGTGTAGTAATGTTTTCTTGGTGTGGAGAATGATTTCCATTTCTGACCCTGTTATGTCTGTGTGGTTACTGGCAAACTTCAGGGCTTTGGTGAGTAGTTCCTCATCTATAGATGGGTAAAAGTCTACTATGTCAAATGTGATGAATACTGTATTACTTTGTTTATTGAGTTTTTTGAACCATTGGATAACTTCGTATGTGTTCTTCCAGAGGTTGTATTCAGAGTTTGATTTTACGTTCTTTATTATTTTTTCCAGAATTTTCTTGCTTATTTTGCCTAATTCAGATTTGGATGGGTTTATTAGTCTACATGTTGGATTGTTATGAAAATTGGGCTTGTGGTCTTTGAGTGTTATGAAAGCTTCTTTTGTTGCTGTCGCTTCTATCCTGTCACTTAGGTCTATGCGCTCTGCAAGTTCTTTTTCTTTAGTGAACACACCCAAAACAAAAACCTGAAAGCCCCCAAAAAACACGTGCAGCCAACCCGCACGTGCAAACAACCGCAAACGGGAGCCCACACGCTATATAACATCGGCGGTGGGCAAACCAAAAACCATCCTGATGACAGCGCAACACGCTTGAAACAAATTTGTAGATAGTTTTAAGATTCCTCTTTTAACTTGTTTTAGATATATATATATATATTATATATATATATATATATTATATATATATATTATATATATATAATATATATATATATATATATATATATATATATATATATATATATATATTATATATATATATATATATATATAATATATATAAAATATATATATATATATATATATATAATGTGTGTATGTGTGTGTGTGTGTGTGTGTGTGTGTGTGTGTGTTTGTGTGTGTGTGCTAGTGCCCGCCATCCCCCTTGTCCCTCCTTCCCCGTGCCCCCTTATCCTCTCCCGTCCCCACTGTTTCCTCCTCCCCTCTCTTTACCCCCTTCTCATGTCTCCCCTTCTCCCGTTCTTCCCCTTCACCTGCCCCCTTTCGTCCCTTGTCTCTCCCTGAACTGAACCGTTTGTCATAACTGAAGTTCATAAACATATTGCGTCTTCATCCTGATTTTCTATCAGTATGTTACCAGGATATTTCCCCCTTGCTATTCGATTCTTTTACTCGTTAATTCCAAACATACGCCACAGTGATACATAGATACATAAACACAGTCATCCTCAGCCAAGTCAATTATCCTGTTTAATGTTTTGCACATGTGCGCATGGCATCGGCATATCAACACACACACACACACGTCTTCCTTGTGAGTGTAGTCGTTTCAGGACCCTCACAATACCGAGCAAAGTTGGTTCTGTTCTGACAAAGAAACAATGATGACGAACCGAAACTACAAATTATCACGCAAGGGCCAAAGCAACGCCTATATCATACAGAACACGAACCAGCTCCCGACAAACACGTCTCCATCAGACGTCACAAACGACAAGAATTCGGTTTTTCGCCGACAGCCAGACGAGGAGCACCGTTTCGTGCATATTGATGTCCGCTCATTGTTATTTAGAACATCTACAGGCAAACACACCAGCCGAAAACTCGCTAGTTCGCCATGCACTGTGCTGTGTATCAAACAAGCGCTGCGTTGTGCCTGCTACGTGTTTCCGTGGGTTAATAGAGGTCATCGTCATGGACACACCCTTGTTTCCATGCATCATTGGGAATGTCAATGGGGCTATCTTGGCTTGGTTCTCGTCACGCTGCAGGTTGTACACAACAAGAATAACCGTCTACAACGTGCGCATCAATTCACAACACACGATAACTGTGACCCAGTCCAATCTTGAAGGCAGTCCAACGACGCCAGACTAATGTAGCCAAGCGTTCTAGTCTACTTCACCTTCACTTCAGAACACTGACAAAAATCATTTGGGCAAAAATGAAATTCTTGAGCCGCCAGAAGCAGGAACACTGAATACACTGAGGGTCTTCGTCAACATTCAAAACAATTAAAACAAAGGACGGGAAAAAAAAAAAACAGTCACTTGTCTATTCGATCTTGGTGAGAACTGTGGCGTGGGTGAAAGATTTTTTTTCTTTTTTTCTTCTTTTTTTTTCTTTTTTTTTAAACATGACTGATGTTGTGTTAGAAATGGTTGAAGTGCAGAGCGACTGGTCTGGGTCGTGATGGCAGATGTCTGCCAGGTGTTCAGAAATGCGCACATCAAGGGTGCGGGATGTTTCACCTACACATATCTTACCACATAGTTCCCAGTGGACAGGTCGAAACGCGTAGCGTCTGATTTGTAAGTTGTTTATTCCTTCGTTTGGCGTCTCAGAAATTCCATTTTTGCTTTTACGTTTCAAATTCTGCCCTCGGTCACCCCACTTATAAACCAGAAATCATATAGTAAAGTGTTGACGAGTCACTTTGGCGGTGTTACGTTGTCCCTTGTCTGATCCAACACACGCAGGACACCACCTGCTAACCGATAATTCTTTAAGGGGAAAAAAGAAGATATGACATCGTTGTGTTCATATCACAAAAAGGTTATCTAGCCACAAAACTTACTCAAAGGTTTCTTTAAAAAATTGCTTTGAAGAAGTGTTCGGAAGTTTAAAAGACACCAAATAATGCCTGTGGAGAGAGATGATGAGTTGCTCTCTTGATGTAAACTTCACAGGTGCCATGTATTGTATACTGGCTTACAATATTTCGAATAAATGAAACAGATTGACTGCCAGAACATAGATTCGTAATAGATAGATAGACTGACCGCCAAAGAAGGGATTCGTACTAGACAGATAGATGAACAGACAGACAGTAAGTCAGACAGACATACAGACAGATAGATAGGTGGATCGATAGACGGATGGATGGATAGATGACAGATATATAAATAGATAAGCAGGTACATAGATAGATGGATGGATGGATGGGTGGATAAATATAAATCGGTGGACACACACACATACACACACACGCGCGCGCGCGCAAGCGCGCGCGCACACGCACACACAACATACACACACTTTTTTGGTTTTTATTTTTGTTTTTTAACACGTAATAGTATTCAACGTTCTACACGCTTTTCCCCCTATCCCTCCACCATTCTTTTGTTAAGCACACATTCGCATACCACACACACCATTAACACATCGTCTGATATCACTTTTAGTGAGAAGACGTTAAATTGAGGAACAACACACACACACACACACACACACACACACACACACACACACACACACACACACACACACACACACACACACATGCGCGATCGCGTTCGTTTGCGCGCGCGCTCACACACGCACACGCACACACACACACACACACACACACACACACACACACACACACACACACACACACACACACACACACTTATGCACTCTCTCTCTCTCTCTCTCTCTCTCTCTCTCTCTCTCTCTCTCTCACGTACACACACACACACACACACACACACACACACACACACACACACACACACACACACACACACACACCCTACGCACGCGCGCGCGCACGCACACACGCACACACGTTGATATTATAGCACCTGCATGCTCTTGCTGTTAGCGTTATAACGATCGGTTCTTCCGTGTGTACTTGAAAGCCTGTATGTTGGGGACGGAGCTGAGGTAGAGAGAGGGGCTGGAAGTGACATACAGGCACGGTGACATGTATATCCGGTGACGTATAGACATGATTCTGAGCTAATGCAGTCGAAGGTGCCTACAGTTTTTTCTGTCTGTCCATGCAATCTTGGGGACCATATAAAAAGATCATTTTCTTTTAATCTATCAGTAAGATCATATCGACTCTCTGGGGGTATGGTGGAGACTCAGACATCGCCGGCAAATCCTCTTAGACCTTCTCTGGGAACATACGCTACAGATTATACTCCAAATGGAACCATCCTCCAACGTCGCAATTCCGTCTTGATATTAATTTCCAAGATCAGCTCCTAGTAGCCTTAATCGCTTGGTATCTCTGCTTTAAGTGGAAGCAACAGAATGACCCATTTAAGGTTGTCACGTGAATTTAACATGGTGCTGGTTGTTTGCTGCTTTCTTAGGTTTAACTCACGCCAATCCCATCCTTTCTCCGGAATGTATTAATTTTACCAGAATGACCTTCATTTTGAAGAGAGAAAAAAAGTGTCATTGCATGCGCAAGATGGGAGATTTAGTTACATTTGAAAATTGGGTCTTTCCAGATCTGAGCGAAATAAAAACTCCATGTATGTTTTCGTATCTTTATTTTCCAGAAATAATGGGGGGGGGGGGGGGGGGGATAAGGGGGAGGAGGGGGGATTTTTGATTAACCCCAGAACGATTCCATCAATATTTCTAGCCTTAGGTTGCTCTTTTTCTTTTTCTTTTTTTCTTTCTTTTTTCTTTCTTTTGTTGTTGTTGTTGTTGTTGTTCGGGGAAGGAGATGGGAAGGGCGGAGAGCCAAGGCAGGGAGCGGCTCTTACAGCAGGACAGGTAAGGGGTGGGCGGATTGGGGGTGTATCAACATGTCAAACGTCGAGTTGTTTTCTCTCCCAGAAATAGGTTTCCTGTTATTTCCTGATGGGGTCGCGTGTAGGGTCAGATGGATGGGGCTTCGGAGGTATGTGTGTGTAGGGGGAGGGTAGAGGTGGGGGTGGGGGGGGGGGGGTCTTCTGGGCCTGTCCCAAAACGACTATCAACATTTCTAGCACCAAGTTCAATTTATTTCCAGGTATGTGTGCTGTGTTTCAAGACCAGAAGATG
>CM031604.1:23484361-23486861 GCA_018398815.1 Conus ventricosus
AGAATCAACGGTTAAAAACTATCGGGCGCCGTTTGTTGCAAACACGGAATAACAAAATCGCTCATTGTCCCCGGCACTGTTATCTCAGGGTGTTGTTGCTTGACAAGTTAACGTGCTGGTTGGACTGAGCTATAACTCTCCACTCTTTACATGTTTCTTGTTTTATACTTGGAGTGTTGTTCACTATTTTGTGTTTTTTGATGAGGGACGTCATCTGAGCGAAGCCCTTTCCTTCATCTGCTCTCATTTCAGAGTTAAAGGAAGACTGGATTTCTCAAGACTTTTGAAGGTAAAACTCTCTCTCTCTCTCTCTCTCTCTCTCTCTCTCTCTCTCTCTCTCTCTCTCCTCTCTCTCTTCTCTCTCCTGATCCTTCCATGTCTCTATATCTTTATTTCTCTTTCTATCTCTCTTCTCTCTCTCACCCCTCACACGCCCCATCCCTCTCTCCCTCTTTCTTTCTTTCTTTCTTTCTCATTCTCGTTGTCCCTTTTGCTGTTTGTTTTAGTTTGGGCAACATGGACCAAGCTGCCTTTGAACTCAAGCTGCGTCAAGCACTGGAAGGCAAGGCAGAGAATTGTGTCATCCAACCCACCCGCCAGCGTGATCAGTTGATACAGGATATGCTACGGATTAATTCTGATGGAGCCAAGTCTACATTTGACTTTAACCTCAAAAGACGTTACGAAGTACTGCGCATTGGCACTGCTGACCGACTGATTCGCAAGAGAAAAGATCCAAAGGAAGATGAATTCAAGTTTGTTGCGTCTCTGGAAGAAGTGTTCGGTGTTATAAAAGCAGCCCATGAAGCTATTGGCCACGGTGGTGGGGAAAAAAAACAATTGCTGAGGTGAAAAAGAAATGGTCAAACATCACACAGGAATCCTGCTACCTTTACATTTCCTTCTGTGAGCACTGCCATCAAAAAAAAGCCAGGCAAGCTCCAAAGGGTCTGGTAGTGAAACCATTACGCAGTCATCATATCCATTCAAGATGCCAGATCGATCTGATCAACTTTAGGACTTTGCCTGATGGAGATTTCAAGTACATCATGACTTTTGTCAATCATTTCAGCAAATTTTGCGTGCTGCGTCCACTGACATCAAAAAGAGCAGAAGAGGTTGCAGCGAATCTCCTGGACATCTTTCTGACATTTGGAGCACCTGCTATTTTGCAGTCCGACAACGGACGGGAGTTCGTTAATACCATCATCGCAGAGCTTGCAACGCTTTGGCCAGAACTGAAGCTGGTGACAGGACGTCCGCGTCATCCTCAAAGCCAGGGCGCTGTTGAACGTCTAAATGGAGTCATCCAGGACAAACTGACCATTTGGATGAAGGAAAACAACAGCAAGAAGTGGTCAGTGGGCCTTAAGTTTGTGCAGTGGCAAATAACATCAGCCGTCACGAAACAACCGGTCATAGTCCATTCAAAGTCACATTTGGACAAGATCCGCAGGTTGGATTAGGTTCATCTGTACTGCCAAGTACAGCACTCGGTGACATATTGACAGAGGAAGATCTTGATGCATTTATGGAAGAACACGAAGCATCAAACGAGACAGAGACAGATGCTGAAGCAGCTGCAGAACCAGAGAAGAAGCAGAGACAGAGGCAGCTGCAGAGGCAGAAGTTGAGACAGAAGCAGAGGCAGTAGTAGAGGCAGAAGAAGACACAGTAGCAGAGTCAGAGGCAGAAGCAGTAGTAGCGACAGCAACAGAAGCAGAAGCAGAAGCAGAAACCCAGCATACCCCAGCTTTCAACGAGATCCGTGCTTCTGCTGAACAAGGACAATCCAAGGCAGCAGCACGGATGTCAAGACGTGGCAAAAAACTTGCTAAAACCATTGTCCATTGGCCAGTGTGCTACACTGCGGGTCCCAGATGTGGATCGTGGCCCAACAGATCCAAAAAATCTGTTAGTTGTGGTTCTTCAAGAACAAGATGGGCTATATACTGTTGGATGCCGGGAGGGTGTTCTAGGACCAAAATTTACAGCTGCTGACCTCGGTGCCATCAACCAACCTCTGATAAAGGCAGGAGATATTCCTGATGTCTGCCTTTCACTTCGGACAGCAACAGCAAAGGCAACTGGAGGGCAAGGGTACACAAAGTGTCAGTGTACAACTCAATGTACAACAGGACGATGCAGCTGCCTCAGAAAAAAACTTCAGTGCAACTCACGCTGTCACCCTGGCAGATCATGTAAAAATGTGTAAATGAACTGGATCCTGAGATATCTACACATGATGTTCAAGCCAAATGAAAGTCCTCCCAGTTCAATGGAACACTACTTGTGAGTTAGATTTTTTTCCAAACATTTCCGTTAAAATCTCTCTCTCTCTCTCCCTCCCTCCCTCCCTCTCTCTCTCCTCAACATGTCTGCTTATATTAGGCTTGAAACACTTACGTTGTGAGGAGGTGAACGGAGAGGACATTTATCCAGTTTCTGTCTTGTCTGACGGGACGGACTGATAATCAGCTATTTTTTTGTAACATTGTGT
>CM031604.1:23491861-23511861 GCA_018398815.1 Conus ventricosus
TTCAATTAAGAGAGTGTAAGAAAAGAAAACAGAATAGAATTGAGAATTGTTTAATTTCTACCATTAAAAGCACATTCCTGAAATCTCAGCCTTGCTCTCTCTCTCTTTCTCTCTCTCTCTCTCTCTCTCTCTCTCTCTCTCTCTCTCTCTCTCTCTCTCTCTCTCTCTCTCTCTCTCTCTCTTGACCACACATTCCAAAATAAATTCACCTCCTATCTACATTGTGTACTAAAGCAAACTTAGAGGGAGTAGATCTATCAATTTTGTGTTCTCACACACACACACACACACACACACACACACACACACACACACACACACACACACACACACACACACAAACACACATTCTCTCTCTCTCTCTCTCTTTCTCTCTTACCTCTCTCTTCCTCACTCTCTCTCTCTCTCTCTCTCTCTCTCTGTCTCTCTCTCTGTCTTGCTCTCTCTCTCTCTCTCTCTCTCTCTCTCTCTCTCTCTCTCTCTCTCTCTCTCTCTCTCTCTCTCTCTCTGACATTGATATTAGAATATGATCTCTATCATTGTACCACCCTTCTGAGGGGCTATGGCCTAACAGAACTAAGATCTGACTCTCTCTCTCTCTCTGTCTCTCTCTCTCCGTCTCTCTCTCTCTCCCTCTGTCTCTCTGTCTGTCTGTTTCTCCCTCCCTCCCTCTCTCCCTCATACAGTCATACATTACTCACTTTCACAGTCTAAAATCACTTTTAAGTGAATAGATGTTTGACTGAAGAAAGGACATACACACACACAGTGTCTGACTGATAAAACCATTGCAGATCAATCATTGAAGAAATATTGATAACTGTCACAGTTTCTCACGCATACACATATATGCACGCATGTACACAGACACTCACATACATGGCATCACACACCATACAACAACACACACATACACACACACACACACACACACACACACACCCCAACACACACACACACATGCACATGCACATGCGCACACACACACTGAACAGAATAAATTGCAGTTTGTTGTCCTGTGTTGCTGAGACAATAAATTATAAGCAGACAAAAACATGTACAATCCCTTTTCTTCAGCTTTGACTCCCACAGTTAACTTGCTTTTCCACACTTGTGATTAATTTACATCCTTCTTTTTGTAAACCTGGGAAAGTGATTGGCATATATTATGTTTGTGTATGTGACTGCCCTGCATGCAGACATGTACACAGTAGTTCATGTGTGTGTGTGTGTGTGTGTGTGTGTGTGTGTGTGTGTGTGTGTGTGTGTGTGTGTGATTCTTTGAATTGTGTGACACTGTGTGTGCTTTTTTTCCTTCTACTTTTTCTTTTTCTTTCATTCTCTCTCTCTCTCTCTCTCTCTCTCTCTCTTTTGTTGTTGTTGTTGTTGTTGTTTAACTTCTTGTTGTTGGAAACATTGATCCTGGAAACAACCTAAATAGATGAAATGGCAACTCATCAACAACAGCAAAAACAAAAACAACCCTCAACAAACTAACCAACTTTGTACAACGAAGTGTAACATATGTTGAAACTTTTTCATGCCCCGTATATTACATCTTTTTGCATGGTACAAATCAAATTTTGTAGTCTTCTTCCTCTCTCTCTCTCTCTCTCTCTCTCTCTCTCTCTCTCTCTCTCTCTCTCTCTCTCCTCTCTCTTTTCTTTTTCTTTGTTTTTTGTAAACACAAGATGGGGTTTTGTTAATTTCCATTTTGAACCTCAGCGAAATGCAAAATTATCCTGACATATAAAAAATTGTTACAAATGCTAGACTTTTAAAGCATTCTGTGAACATATGTAGTTATTATGTGTTTAGTATACAGTTTGCTTTTTCTGTTTTCAAACACAGAGAATTAGCACCTAAGAACAGAATTTTTACAGCAGTTTGTGTGTGTCTTCAATGCCTACCCCTGAACGTTGCAGCTCTTGGTTTAGAATAGATCTTACACACACTCAGCTTGTTTGCATTGCTAAGTGGGCTGAGTGTCAGATTCATTGTGCAAGAGCTGTGAGTGTGATCCCCTTGATGTGCTAGTGGAATTGGCTTTCTCACTCAGAATGTCTCGTCATTACACTGGTGGTGCCAGTGTAGTGTTGGTTGAATTGCTTCTTATCACTGTACCAGAAAGGTTTCCCCCTTGGCTGTATCTCGGGGGAAAAAAATGTGTTGACATAAAATGGAAGAAGTTGAAGGTAAGAATGTTGTGGATATCTGAAACCTGAAGGCAACATGGGTCACATGTATTTGCCAAGAAATGATGCTCATATATTGACTTACTCAGTTGAAAGTGTTCTACTTACACCAGTAGTTGATCTCCTTCCATATCTTTGGCCTTGTTATGGTCACCTTTGATCCAGTCTCTCTTCTCTGCCAGTGATTTTCCTGTGTGTATAACTGGGTCACTCCATTGACTGCACAGACTGCATGTGGCAGTTACTACCACCACGGTTTTTCTGCCTGCACACAAGTCCATTTCAACAGTTACATGTGGCTCAGTGATCTATTTTGAGTTTATGGCACTTTATGGTCTAAATGTATGTATGGACACTGCTGTTGAATTCATTTGCAAGTGACATCAGTGAAAACAGACCGTCGTCTTCAATGAAGGAAGGAAGAAATGGGGAAGGGACACTTCTTCAACAGCAGCGTGGTTCACCAAGAATCTGACTGAATTGCTGTGATGCTATCATTGTGTTTGAAACTGCAGTTCTATCTTCAAATTGAAGTTTAGTGGCTTTCATTGCATTGACGAACGCTCTTGTGATGTCCCTTCTCCCCTACCCTTCCCTGGAAAAAGTGAGGGAGCGGAAGAGGGGGAAAAATCATACCAGTCTCAGTGATTACAGTTATAGTTTTTTCTTCTAAAGTGCTATCAAACCATTATCATCATTGTTATGGTGTGTATTTGTAATGTCCTTTACATATTTTCAGATGAAATATTGTGTTGTGGGTGTAAGAGGCAGTGCCTTTCTGAAGTTCAAATTTAGGACATTGTCTGCTGATTGATATATGCAGGTCAAAAGTATGCACTTTCAGTACACACCAATTTTTAATGCATAAACTGATAAAGCTTCTTGGAATACCTGTATGGACAAACATTTTGACTAAAATAAGAAATCTGATCTGGTGGTATCTTTGATGTTATGTCTACAACACTGCTAAAAGCAGTTGAAACTTTGAGTGAATCTACATCACACATGCACACTGCACACACACACACACACACACACACACACACACACACACACACACACACACACACACACACACACACGGGCACCTCTAGCTTGAGGCATTCTTTTAAAGTTACACATATAAATGATGACATTTTATCCAGAAACGTTTGGTACAGGAAGTGTTTCTTGAGACAGGAAGTATGATGGGGAAAAAAAACACCGCTGCAGCTTCTTGTCACTTTCTGTGTTTTTGAATTAGTATAGTAAGAAGCAGAATTCAGATGAATTGATTGATCAGTACAAAATGATTAGTTTGCCAGTCTGTATTAATTAGATTGATCAACAGTTGCTTTTGGTATTGGATCTACAAGCAGTTAAACATTGCAATGGTTTGAGAGCATAACCATTCCTTGAAATGCTTGAAGTGGAAATATTACATTCTGTTCATGTGTTTATTGCAGGAAAGAACATGTATTTTCGTAAAGAGAAAGACTTTGTTTTTAGTTTACTTAATTGTTTGATATAATGAAAAAGTGTTGGATGTGGTAAGTCTAAAATATCCGCTTCTGTTCATTGTTCATGTTTTGTGTCCCATTAACTCCAAAACATCACCATGTGAATGTCAGTCAAACGCTGCAGACTGATTGATTGAAAAAAGAAGGAAAGAAAAGAAGAAAAAGCAAAACATAAAAGAAAAAAGAGGGGAAAAAATGATAATTTCCGTGCAAGGATGAGTCTGCAAATACTACAGATACCTGAAACTTATTCTGCATAAGACAAAAGAGAGAGAGGGAGGGGGGTGAGAGAGAGAGAGAGAGAGAGAGTGAGTGTACTGAATAGGATAACTGTAAATGGGGAAAATGCGAAATTCATAGAAGCTTTGGAAAAATAAAAACATATGCACCAAACATGCAACTTGTATTTTGCATCCCATTGCACAATGAAGTATCTGTGACAAAAGGTAGTGTGTACTGTGTTAATTGTAAATTTTAAACAAGGTCCGTACAAGTCATGAGAATTATGGAAGGTAATTGAATCTAGAAAAGCTATTTTCCAGGACTGACAAGTCTTGGAATTATGGTCTAAGTCTTGGCATAGAAAATACAGCCTTCAAGAACAAATGTTCTATGGTGGTGCATGTGTGTCAGTGTGAAAAAATCTAGTGAATATTTAGTCACAAGCATCACAAACAGATATTTTTATGAAAGTGGGAATACATTTTATGTATGAAAATAGTTGATGATTTGCTGTCATGGAAATTTCATAACAAGGCAAGGGAGAGTCATGGAAAAATCCTGGAATGTTTAATTTGTCAAGCTGTATGAACTCAGTGAAAGCCAGGTGCTTTTTCCCCCAGTTTTGGTGTGAGAGAGAGCCTAGTCTTCTGTCAACATGGCAAGATGAGATGAATCAGACTGCAGTTTGTCACTGATAGTTTTACCATTGTCTGCCACTGGCAGTGCACTCTTTACATGCTGAACTGTACATCATCCTCTGATGGGAACTGTTCAACGTTCATTGTAAAAACAACCCAGACCTTACACATTTCTTTAAAATACCAGTTTTCTGGGAAATACAGACATCTTTGATGAAAAGCATGGCAGAAGAATATGGGGCCCAAGGACTGGTGATGGAGTTGGAGGGATGGTGGAAGGAGGGGGAGGGCAGGTTTGATACAGTGCAGGCTAATTCATAGAAGTTGGTGGGCTTAATGTAAAGTTCTAGCTTTCATACCGTTTTTTACCAATGGAAAATTGCTCTTGTAGAGCCAAACTCCAGTGAGTTGATTTTGACTGTATAAATATCTAGAACAGCCTTCCACCTGGTATCTACATGTGCTATCTAACCTAAATACTTGATTGGTAGGAGGACCACCATGCAAAGAAAGTTGATGCCAAGCAGGATCAGAGAGAATTATGGCAGCCTAGGGAACATGAAAATGTGAATCTGGTATGCTGGATACACACTGGTAGCTTCAGACAGGCAAGCTAAGTTTCACCAAGGCGATTTTTGTTCTGATACAAATCTGATTTGTAGATGGAAGCTGTGTGCTTCAGGCACTCATGAATGCTGTTACACCAGTGATATGTCTGTGTGAGGAGATGGAAGGAGTCCTAAGCTAGTGAAAGCAGCAATGTCTGTCAGATTACAAGACCTTGTCATCTCACCATCTGTGTTGGATTTTAAGGTACAGCAGTCTCATAATCTTAATTCTCCCCCTGATCTCAAAGTACCATGTAAATGGCGTGTTAGGTTTGGGTTTTTTTGTTGTTGTATTTTTTTAATCTTCAGCAGGTTTTTTTTTTTTAATCTTCTGCAGGGTTTTTTTTTTTATTCAAATGTTTTTAGTGTTGAGGAAAGTGGTGTACTTGGTCAGAATCAAGATTCCATTTTGCAATCAGGGGCAAAAGTTCTCATCCTCTTTCTTTCTTTTTTTTTGACTTTAAACATTGATCGTCTTTACCTGTTGGACAGTTGACAGTTTCTTTTGCGGCGTATGGTCAATGTGTCAAAAAGAAGCTGCACTTTACATTTTGCTTCATAAATATTGTCTGTTTGAAAAATCCCCATCAAAGTGGATGGAAATCACTGGTTGACATGCACTTTTGTGACCACATACACACTCACTCTTAATACACATACATACTCTTGTTTTGTGCAAGTATGTGCTTCTTCTCATACACTCATTCATCCTCACATTCATAGATTACATGTTTGTGCAAGCCAGCTCACGCACATGCACACACACACACACACACACACACACACATGCACACACACACACACACACACACACACACACACACACACACACACACACACACATGAATAAGCACATGCACAAACACTATTCACACAATATTGACTAGTGAAGTGAGTGGTGATGTGGATGGGCGACATTGATGAGGTTGACTTGTTTGAAGTTGATAGGTTTTACAGAGATAAGATTGGCTATTTACGAACCAGTGCATGCTCTATGATTGATGAAAAACTTTGTCAAAAATTAATATAATCATGGGCGCGAGCGCATATTCACTCTTCCAGACAAAAAGGTAGACTGCAGAGATACTTCCGTTAAGACCCACCCTCTTGTTTTCAGGAAGTCGATGCTTTTTTTTTCGCCGTGGTTATAACTTCAGAACATTCTTTTTTTTATTTTTCTTCTTCTTTTTTTGATGTATATGCAGGTATGGAGACTGTTATTCCTGGTTTTGGGTGTGGGTGAGTGATGGTGTGTGTGTTCTTTATATATATATATATATATATATATATAGATCAAAGTGATTAAAATACCCAAAATGATTTTTTGAGTGCTCGACCCCTTGGGGAGCAACATTTGTTAAAATAAGGTACTAAAAAGAGAAATCGACAAATTTGTTTCTAGCGGCGTTGCGCTATATATGTATTATATATATATATATATATATATATATATATATATATATATATAGTTAAACAAGTTAAAAGAGGAATCTTAAAACTATCTACAAATTTGTTTCGAGCGTGTTGCGCTGTCATCAGGATGAGATGATGACAGCGCAACACGCTCGAAACAAATTTGTAGATAGTTTTAAGATTCCTCTTTTAACTTGTTTTAACTAATGTTGCTCCCCAAGGGGTTGAGCACTTAAAAAATTGTTTTGGGCATTTTAAATATACTGATCTATATATATATATATGGATGGGTGTGGGTGTATATGCATGTATGTGTATATATTTTATATATATAATATGTGTGTGTGTGAATATATATGTGTGTGTATATATGTATGTGTGTATATATATGTATGTATACATACACATATGTGTATATACGAGGGTTGTTCAATTTAAGATGACACTAGGCTTGCCGTTTGGAAACGAAGCACCGCACAGAAAAATGTTTATACCAAACACAACTTTAAAGTTTACCTGATTAGAATTGCAGAAAATAAAGTTGACGTCATGACGCAACTCGGAGTATGACGTAATTACAACTGTGTTTCAAACAGCTGAGCCTGAAAAAAATGGACGTCACCAATGAGCAATTTCGTTTCTACACTTTCACAAGGCTACAACTTGGTGACGATTGTAGGAGGATACACGCAGATTTGCAAGCTGTTTACGGAACGGATTGTGTGTCTTACCGCACAGTTTGCAGATGGGTCAAACAATTAAGAGCAGGTAGGGCGCCATCTGATTGGGGTAATCGTGCAGAGCGAGCTTTACCAGCTCGGAACGAACAAAACATTGCATTTGTGAAAAGACTGATAGAGGAGGATCCACATTCGACTGTGCGGGAATTAAGCGAGGCATGTGAGCTTTCAATTGGCACCATTAACAACATTCTGCACAAAGACCTTCACATGAGAAAACTGGCTGCAAGATGGGTGCCACATCTCTTAAGCGATGATCAGAAGCAGCAGCGGGTGGCATGTTCACGCAAACTGCTCGACGAGTTTGAGCCCAATGGGCCAAAACGACTGTGTGACTTAGTGACGGGAGACGAGAGTTGGCTGACATTCTACGGCATCCCCAACAAACGCTGCAACCGCATGTGGGTTGGCCCTGACGGAGACCGACCAGTTGTTCTTCGCCCAGGATTCCAGAGTCGCAAGCGAATGTTTTCTATTTTTTTCAACACGCAAGGCCTTGTGGCAATTGACATTTTGCCTGAGAAATCAACAATCACTGCCTCCTACTATACCCAAGTTGTGCTCCCAAAAGTTGTAGGAAAAATCCATGAGCAGCGCCCAACCGTCAGCACCCAGAGGACCCTTCTTCTGCATGACAATGCCAGTGTCCATAAGGCGAAGGTCACCACGACCTTCCTGAGCGAGCAAGGAATCCAAGTTTTGGACCACCCACCCTACAGCCCCGACTTGGCCCCATGCGACTTCTGGCTGTTCCCTGCTCTGAAGGAAAAGCTCGCTGGGCGTAAGTTTGACCGGGTACAAGACCTCGCCAAAGCCGTAAGATCAGAGTTGTCCGGTCTGCCTAAAACCGACTACCAGAGGGCGCTTGAGAATTGGCGTAGGAGGCTTGAAATTTGCATTCGAGCCAACGGAGAATACTTCGAGGGGATGTAAAAGTTTCAAGTTGCTGAGATGAGAGGTACGTTTTTTAAGGGGGTGGTGACATCTTAAATTGAACAACCCTCGTATTACTAATTGTATTTTTGCTCTCTTGTTATTTTTATCTATTCTCCTTTCCTTTAAGAAAATTATCATTATTATTATTATTATTATTTCTTCATTTCAGTATACGTTCACAATGCAGGTACATTGTCTGAAAGGTGAAGTGGATAGGTGATGTTTGCTGTGCCACAGGGATGGATGATGCTAATGATTGTCACTGATGGTTGAAGCTAAAATGTTTGTGTGCGGGTGTGTGTGTGTATGTATACATATGTATTTATAACCATAATTATTTCTTAGGTGCTTTTGGTTTGTTTTTGTGTTTGGTATGATCCAATTTCTGCAGAAGGGATCCTTGGTGTTTTCCTGTCGCACCCCTCACCCCTTCCCCTCCCCCCCCCCCCTTTCTTCCCTCCCCCCTTCCCCTCCCCCCCCTTTCTTCCCTCCCCCGTCCCGCATTCCCCCCCCCCCACACCCCTCCTCTACTGGCCGTAGACCATCGAACCTAACTCGAGTTTTCCTCTCCGTTTCGTACATAAGTAAAAGCCAACATGATAAGAAAAAACCATCATCCAACCCACTACCGGCTTTGGGCAATCGCGCGCGTGCACGTGCGCGCGCAGGCGCGCCCCCACTTCGGTGTGCTGGTCCACCGCGTGACCTTAAGATGCACGGGTTGAACTGTGTTCAGGGGGTAATTGGAACCCAACACAGCTAAAGCAAGAGCGCACGCGCTCGTTCACGAACACTTTACGTGTGTCTGTGATCGGTAATTTCTTCTTCTTCTTTTTTTCCCCCTCACACAAGCCATTTATGACGTCCTTTTGCACTCTCTCTATCGTTCAACTTTGGGGGGGGGGGGGGGGGGGGGGGGGGGATTTTGTATTCTTACATTTCCCACTTCCTTGCGTTGGTCAGGCAGTTTTTGATACATCGTTAGATATAATCTCTACGTTTGTGAATATGATGTGTAGTGCGTTAGTATGTTTTGATCATGTTGTGTACACGGACATTCACGCATGCGCGCGCGGGTGCGCACACGCACACAGGTGGTCATGTACACGCGGACTCGCGCGCGGGCACAGGCGCGCGCGCGCACACACACATGCACGAGCTCATATTAATGGGCACGTGTGTAAAGGGAAGAGGGAGGGGGGAGGGAAAAGAAAAAAAAAAGCATAAGTTGCTTCTGCTGTGCTGATCCACCGCGCTCCGTGAAGATGTAGTCTATCAGCTGAACTGCAGTCAGGTGGCTTTTGACACCAGCCAGCCCGGGCGGGGACGCGAGTGCGCGTGCATGACCGCTTAGTGTGTTCACAACAAAATGCACTGGAGCGTACACAATTCCTTACTGCACGATCACACACACACACACACTCTCTCTCTCTCTTTTCTCTCCCTGTCTCTTTCTCTCTCTCCCTCCCTCCCTCACTCACTCATACACATGCACACCGGAGCCCGCGCGCATGTGCTCGCTCGCATGCAGGAATTCCTCTATGCACAAATACATCAACATGTGAAAGGTGTAATTTTCAAGCATGGGACACTTGCGCATGATGTCAGTTTCGTATTTCGATGTCGAACAAACTACTGGGGTGAATCCTTCCTCCCAAAAACGATCAAGGATTGGAATGCTCTCCCCCAGACTGCCGTCGATGCTGCATCCCTGGACACATTTGTATCTAGGGTGTCTCAGCTTCGCTGATCTCCTGTCGCCCACGGTGTGTGTGAATGGGTGGGGGTGGGGGAGGGGGGGGGGTGTATGAAAGCTGTTTTGTAATGTCTGTGGATCTGTCTCATCCAGTTTCTAGATGACTTAGGTACTCTCGGAGAGACGCTGCGAGTGATGGTAGGACGGGACATCTTCAGTGTTCTTTCCTGCTGGTCACCCTCTCCGGTAGGGGGATTATGTGGGGTTTTTTTTATAGTTTTTTTAAGGCGCAGACCCCTCTGAAGTGTCACGGACAATATGGTCTCAAAATACTCAACTTATTGATTGTGGAGACCTGTCCGTCGGTGGTGAAGAGGATCCAGAAAAATGTCACTGAAGTAGACGGCTATATGTTTTTCTTCATTCAATTTGTATCATTATTATTATTATTTTATTTTGTTGTATTCTTGCGCCTTCCACTTCCTAGCGTTGGTCAAGCAATTTTTTTGACTTATTGTTGGATATACCCTGTATGTTTAGTTAGTATGAGATTTCATACGTTAGTATGTTTGGTCATGTTTTTGATCATAGTTGTTTATTTGTCAGTTGTTGTGTTCAGCATAACAGAAAACCAAAGGCACACATTAGAGAATGAGAAGTCATACAGAAAAGTAATTATAATTAAACAGGTATGGATTCTGCTATTATATGAACATCATCATGTGTATGTGTGTGTGTGTGCACATGAGCAGTGGAGTTAATGTTGCTTGGTTCTCAAAAGTAACCATGGTGAAACTGGTTTAGTTCCTGGCTGCAGTCAAGGCCATTGCTCTCAAGTGGTCTTATCCCACAACATGCCCAACCCCCTGTTTCCAGTGTGGGGTTTTCTTGTGTGTTCCAAAGTACTGGTTTAGCTAACATGGCTGAGAAATGTAGCGTCAGTAGGTGGGCTCAAACTTATTTTCTTCTTTTTTTTTTAGATTATTTTTTAATTTTCTTTTTATTATCCTTTGTGGTGACCGACGCTTGTAACAGCTGACACGTCATAATGCACAGCACTCACTTTTTAAGTCTGAATCTTTACCCTTAGTCAAACACGTCCAGTCTATATTGACACATTGTGTGTGGTGCAGTCTAGCTAGTCTAGCTATTTTTCTTGAGTTCAAAAAAGACAGCAGCTTCTGGAGCTTGCATGAAAATTATCTTTCTTCTCAGGTTTTCATATATTGCCAGTGTTTATATATATATATATATATATATATATATATATATATATATATTTTATATATATATATATATGTGTGTGTGTGTGTGTGTGTGTGTGTGTGTATTGTTTTTTTTTGTTTTTAATTAATATACTGAATTGTTGTTTGTACTGGTAGAGTTGGCGCCCTGATGTGGCCCTTTGCGGTCGGCTGGGCTATAAGCAACATTATCTTATCTGGTAGAGTTGGCAGAAAAAAATATAGTTAGTCACGTTACTGTAACTACAACGTTTTTCTTTTCTTTTTCTTTTTTTCTTTTTTTTTTTACTTTTTTTTTCCCTTTTCTTTTTCTTTTTTTCTGTATGATAGCTTTCCTCACGCAGTGGAACCTAAAACATTGCTTGAGAACAGCCCAAACTGGACTTTGATTTTCTTTTCAGTCTTGGCATTTAATTTTGTAGATAGTTCCCTGATTTTCTTTTCAGTCTTGGCATTTGATTTTGCAGATGGTCCCCATTTCTGACTTGCCTGCATATGGTCCCCCATTTCTGACTTGCCTGCAGATGGTCCCCGTTTCTGACTTGCCTGCAGATGGTCCCCATTTCTGACTTGCCTGCAGATGGTCCCCCATTTCTGACTTGCCTGCAGATGGTCCCCATTTCTGACTTACCTGCAGATGGTCCCCCATTTCTGACTTACCTGCAGATGGCCCCCATTTCTGACTTACCTGCAGATGGCCCCCATTTCTGACTTGCCTGCAGATGGCCCCCATTTCTGACTTACCTGCAGATGGCCCCCATTTCTGACTTGCCTGCAGAAGGTCCCCATTTCTGACTTGTCTGCAGACGGTCCACCATTTCTGACTTGCCTGGGGTCCTGACAGCCAAGGCCTCCGTGAGCAGCAGGGGTGTGGACAGCAGGTCATGTGTGTGGTCGCGCCACTTTGTGTGGACAGGTAGCAAAGGCAGCTGATGTGCAGAGCGGACCCTTGGTTTTGCTTATTGTGTCCAACTTGATGGCCACTTCCTTGTTCATGTTTGCTGTTGGATGGAGAGGTGAGGTCCCTAGTCCCTCCGTTTGATGGATGGTAACTGCCATGATGGTGTGGGCGGAGTCAGAGGGTGAGATGGGGTGGGGAGTAAGGCAGAGAGCAGGGAAGGGTGGGGTTGAACTTGAGCATGGCTGACTCCAACAACACCAACTTCCAGATGTTTTGTTGGTAGACCCCACCAGTGGATGAAAAGTTGTAGATGTGTTCATTAATGAACACACACACACGCATGCACGCACGCACGCATGCATACACACACACACACGCACACACACACACACAAGCTTCTGTGGAGGAATTTTATGTACATGGTAACATCTGTTGATGTGTGTGTATGTGTGTGTGTGTGTTTGTAGATGGGTGTCTGGATGGGTGGATGAATATTTGCAAGTGTGTGTGGTAAAATAAAATGTGTCAGATTAGAGTGGGAAAGAGATGTTGCAAACTGTGGCCAATAATAGAAATAATAATAATAATGAATGATTATAATGATAAATAGATAAATAAACAGTTTTGTCAGATTTGGAAGTGGGGGGGGGGGGGGGGAGCAGGGGAGAGGGACAGTAGCGGCAGACTGTGGAAGAAGTTGTGTTGGACTAGGTGGCATAGAGGAAAGGGGGGGGGGGGGGGGGGAGATAACTACCGGTTTTTGTTTGTTTTTTTTATCCAAAAAAAGTTTTGGCAGACTGCAGCCAAATAAAAGTGCGGCTTACTGCAACATAGTTATGGCAGACTATGGCCCCACCCACCCCCACCCCCCACCCCCCACCAAAAAAAGTGAAAATCGTGGCAAACCATGGTAAAGAAAGAAGTTGTGACGGACTGTGGCACAAGAGATTAAAAGAAAAAAAATTTTTATTAGAAAATAGTGTCAGGTTATGGCTGAACCAAAAAAGTTTTTTTCAGAGTGTGGTCAAAAAAGTTGTGGCAGACTATTGCACAAAGTTTGCGGCAGAATGCAACAGGCTGTGTCCTGGAACAGTATAACACTTAACAGAGTTTAGATAGAGAACTTCATTGTGAGAAGAGCAGATAGTGATGGGCAGTATGCATACCAGTGTCATGATTTCCGCAAAGAAGGTTATAGTTTCGCCTGCATCGGTTCATTTGTTTGTATCTGTATGTAAAAGATATTGCGTGCAAAAGTATTGAATAGATTGAAACCAAACTTGGTGGAAAGATGGAATGTAGCCCAGAGACAAATGTGTTCAGTCTAAGGGCGAATCTACAGTGAGGATGGGTAGCAAAGGGTGAATTGTGCAATTATTCATTAGCTTCTTTCTTTGTATGGTGCATCCACACTGTTGATATGTCTCCCATATTACGTCATGACCAGTGACATGTTGACTGCATGCAGACAAGACATGTTTTTAGAAGAGACTGGAACTGAGTCAAAGGGCGGATCCAGAATTGTTTGGCCCTAGCGGAAGTTTGTGCTCTCCTGCGAGTGCTTCCAGAAAACTCTGGCTAGATTGGAGCCACCAACCTGGGATTCTATTGTTTCTTGGATGAGTGGGTTTTCCACTTGGCCACCAAGACACAGCAGTGGCTTTCCTTGGGGATGACCTCATTTCCTCTCTCTCTCTCTCTCTCTCTCTCTCTCTCTCTCTCTCTCTCTCTCTCTCTCTCTCTCTCTCTCTCTCTCTCTCTCTCTGTGTCTCCCCCTTCCTTAACTGTCACTGTCTCAGTCTCTCTTTCTAGATAAACAGTGTATAGGGAAAGAATAACAATGACATGGAAATTCTGTGCCAAACTTCGGAAAACTAGTCTCTTGATCCATGCAAAAAAATAACATAACTTGGGCATGTGGCATTCATAAGGGTGTGTCTGTGACTGCTGGCATCCGTAATGTAAACTACATTGGAAACGTTCTTCCAGCCAACACCGCTGTGCCATGCTACAGGAGTGGAGGTGAGCCACATAGATCGATTGAAATCCAGTTCAAATCCACTTTTCGACAAAACAAACATTTAAGACGTACAGGGTTTTTTATTTTCAATTTCAGTTTAAAAAAAGTTACGAGTGTCATCTTTTCGTTGCACTTAAGCTTTTCAGTCAGTTGTTTGTAAGTATATTTGTTGTTTTTCTCTCCACAGATCTTTCTCATTGATTCATGATTTCATCGTCATCATCTTTTATTTCTTTCGGTTTTTGTTCCTGATATTCTTTTTTTCCCCTTCAAAGGGACTGGTGTATATCTCACCAGATGTTAAGGGGAAAATATTCAAAGTGGAACTCATTCAGTGTCTGTCTCAGCATTAGAGATTGACTCTTCCATAGCATAGCAGTATTTTTGTCTCAGCACCAGAGATCGACTGTCTTCCATAGCATAGCAGTATTTTTGTCTCAGCATCAGAGATCGACTGTCTTCCATAGCATAGCAGTATTTTTGTCTCAGCATCAGAGATCGACTGTCTTCCATAGCATAGTAGTATTTTTGTCTCAGCATCAGAGATCGACTGTCTTCCATAGCATAGCAGTATTTTTGTCTCAGCATCAGAGATCGACTGTCTTCCATAGCATAGCAGTATTTTTGTCTCAGCATCAGAGATCGACTGTCTTCCATAGCATAGCAGTATTTTTGTCTCAGCATCAGAGATCGACTGTCTTCCATAGCATAGCAGTATTTTTGTCTCAGCATCAGAGATCGACTGTCTTCCATAGCATAGCAGTATTTTTGTCTCAGCATCAGAGATTGACTCTTCCATCGCATAGCAGTATTTTTGTCTCAGCATCAGAGATCGACTGTCTTCCATAGCATAGCAGTATTTTTGTCTCAGCATCAGAGATCGACTGTCTTCCATAGCATAGCAGTATTTTTGTCTCAGCATCAGAGATCGACTGTCTTCCATAGCATAGCAGTATTTTTGTCTCAGCATCAGAGATCGACTGTCTTCCATAGCATAGCAGTATTTTTGTCTCAGCATCAGAGATCGACTGTCTTCCATAGCATAGCAGTATTTTTGTCTCAGCATCAGAGATCGACTGTCTTCCATAGCATAGCAGTATTTTTTGTTTCTATGCCCCACATGAGGGGAGTTTTGTGCTGGGGAAGGAGGAATGAAGGACTGATCCCCTGCTGGCCAGTGGACAGTGAGGTGGCTCTGATCTGCTGCTTCTGGAGGAGATGGTCAGAGGGGGGCTAATCCAGGGCCAGTGGGCAGTGTGCTGCGTGCATGTTGAACGACATCGTCACTTCACCCTGTCATTGTTTGGGATTATTCTAGCCCCCACTGTGCACTGCGTCTTTGTTATGACTTAAGCTCACCTGTCCTCTCTTTCCTCGCCTTCTCTCTCCTCTCTCTCTCTCTCTCTTCTCTCTCTCTCTCTCTCTCTCTCTCTCTCTCTCTCTCTCTCTCTCCTCTCTCTCTCTGTCGTTTTCACTCTCTGCCCTGACACATTACTCTCTCTCTCTCTCTCTCTCTCTCTCTCTCTTCTCCTCTCTCTCTCTCTCTCTCTCTCTCTCTCTCTCTCTCTCTCTCTCTCTTCTCTCTCTCTCTCTCTCTCTCTCTCTCTCTCTCTCTCTCTCTCTCTCTCTCTCTCTCTCTCTCTCTCTCTCTCTCTCTCTCTCTCTCTCTCTCTCTCTCTCTCTCTCTCTCTCTCTCTCTCTCTCTCTCTCTCTCTCTCTCTCTCTGTCGTTTTCACTCTCTGCCCTGAACAACATTATCTTCCTCTGTGCCTCGATAACCAGTGTTGCTTTCTGAAGGGGAATGTGGAATATGGATGTATGCTGATGCATTTGAACATCCTCATGAATCAAAGTTCATTCTTCCTCAGGCTATGCTATGATACTGGTTTGGTGAATAATGCATCCATATCCTCTTGCTGCATAGGAATATTGTGTGCTACATTGTGTGTGTGTGTGTGTGTGTGTGTGTGTGTGTGTGTGTGTGTGTGTGTGTGTGTGTGTGTGTGTGCACGCACGTGTGTGTGTGCGTGCGCATGCACGCATGAGTGTGTGTGTGTCTAGGCTAGGCTGTACTTGTGACAGTTATGAGTGTGTGAATGGTTTTCACATCCTGTTTGCCCTCTCCCTCTCTGTCCCAATAACACCCCCACCTCACACACCGGCACATCTGTTTCCTGTTAATCATAGTTTCTATGGTCAGGATGTGGGTTGGAAGTGGTGTTGGATGCCTCATCCCTGTGGTACTACAGTCCAGAAAGAGAAACAAAGTGAAGTGACCTCATGGATGGGAAGCTAGAGGATAGTGGTCTGTGAGACTTGTACAGGGCAGATGTCTTCCTCCCTCTTTCTGCTACCTCATCTATTGAATGGGCGGTGTGGGTTCTAGTGTTTCTCATGAGAATAAAGAGAGGTCCCATGGACTGCCTGCACCATGTGCATGTTAAACGCTCCACAGCAAAGATGGGGTTGTTCCTGGCAAGAGTGTATAGAAAAATATGCACAACAAAACTATGCAGGTGGGGAACAAAATGTAACTGAAATCTTTATCCAGGAAGGGCTAGACTTATGGTGATGTGCTGTTTCCAGGGATTGAAGCCCCCATTTTGCACAGAGAAATCGGCTGTGATGAAAAGTGTTGCAGTAAATTTGTATTTCACTCGTTCCTGATTGATACAAGGAGCTTGCTCATGACTGTAGCCCATCTCTTCTTGTGGACGGTGAAGGCCTCGTGATAAGGCAGTCTGCGTTTTTGGTTTGTTTCTTCGTTTTTGTCTTTCGTTGAACATTCGGCCAGAGGCGTTTCGTTACAACCAGCTCTCCCACATGGTGGAGGTTCTGCTCAAGTTTTTTTTTTGTTTCTGTCGCTCTCTTTGTCAGTGCCCCTTTTTTTGTTGTTTTTTGTCTTTATGTTTTGTCATCTGCTGTTTTATTTGTTGACCTTTCTCATGTCTTTGTTCTGAAAACTCTGACATTTCTTTACCTATCACAGTTTATGACATGCCAGCTTTGTTTGTTACAGTCTGGTGAGTTGATCATGACAATTGTTCACACTGTCTGGAGCGGATGCTGTCAGTCCTTTCTGCTGTGTTTCTTTCTTCTTCTTTTTTTTTAACCAGTGCAGCTTTTTTATGTATTTTTTGTGGCTTTTCAGTGTTTTCATTGTTTTTTTTATTTCATTTTTGGTGTAATATGGGAGTGAGAAATCAAGGGGGAGGCCTTGTGCTCTCAGCACAGCCAGGTTTAATCTGTAGTAAGATGTCAGCAAGTTTTAGCAAACAATTCAGCAACTGCTTTTGTTGTCTGTTTCCTGTCCCAGATGTCATCTTTTTTTCTTTTTCCTTTTTTTTTTTTAAAGATCTGACCGAAAATTTTTTTTTAAAGATCTGACCGATGTCCTGTATGAGTCTGACAGCCCTGGAAAGGCTGTCTGTGTGGTTCACTGGGCTTACAGTGATAAAAACTGCAGAAGTAGTAGGGTAGTAAAGGTTGACTAGCATGTACCTTTCCGAAGTGCCCTGCAACTGCTAATAGCTAATAGGCTTTTGAAATAGCTTTTGTTTCTGTGGTAGGTCATGGGTGTGTGTGTGTGTGTGTGTGTGTGTGCGCGCGCACACACACTCGGGCGCACGTGCGTGCATGCGTGCACACAAGCATGCACGCCCATTTGTGAGTGATAGTTTGTTCTCCACTTGAAATGATTACATATCAGTACTTACGTGTGTGCAGACATGCATGTGTATGTGTGTGTGTGTGTGTGTGTGTGTGTGTGTATTATGTATATGTGTGTGTGTGTGTGTGTGTGTGTGTGTGTGTGTGTGTGTGTGTGTGTGTGTGTATGCAGAGAGAGAGAGGTGGGTGGTGGGAGGGGCATTGAGGTTTAGTCAGTTAGTGTGTAGTGTGATACAGTGTGGTGATCTGGAGTGAACTTTGCCCACCTTGTTCAGTTTGAAGTGACCTGACCCATACCTGCCTGCCATAATCACCAGGTCACTGAAGTCAAGTTCTCAGGATAGACACTTCTCTGCTCTCTCTCCACTCTCTGTCCCACTTTCTGTCTGTCTTATTCTCTCTCTCTCTCTCTCTCTCTCTCTCTCTCTCTCTCTCTCTCTCTCTCTCTCTCTCTCTGTCTTTCTCACACACACACACACACACACACACACACACACACACACACACACCATGAAAACGAGAGATTTTATCACTGTTGTACAACACAATGAATCATAGGCTTTGCCTGCACTGTCGGGCAGTATTCAGTGTTCATGTTGGCTGTTTTGTTGACAATCAGTCAATTGGTGGTAATATTAATTCACTTAAAAAGATACTTTACACATTGGTATCAACACGTGACAACACACACACACACACACACACACACACACACACACACACACACACACACACACAGTTTCAGTTTCAGTTTCATCAAGGAGGAGTCACTGCGTGTGGACTAGTCCATATACACTACACCACATCCGCTAAGTTTCAAGATCACACTGCGCTTGATTTAAAGCTGATGAATAAATGAATTAATGGCTAAGATGAGAGAATTTAAGAAGAGGGTCTCAAGGCTGTGACTTATGTCTGACCTATGCTTAAGCCCAACACGCTGGTCAGACCTTCAGTAACTTATCTCACATTGGCTGTGCCATTATTATCATTGTATGTGTGTCAGGTGAGTGTACACATGTGCATGTTTGTGTGTGTGCGTGTGTGTGTGTGTGTGTGTGTGTGTGTGTGTGTGTGTGTGTGTGTGTGTGTGTGTGTGTGTACATGTGTATGTGTGTATGTGTAAGTGTGTATATGTGCATGTGTATGCATGTGTGTGATCTGTGGGCTTGTGTGAGCGTGCTCTTGCACGTGCACACACACACACACACACACACACACACACACACACACACACACACACACACATACACACCACACACACACACACACACACACATACATACACACACATGCACACTGACATTCTCTGTGTGTCTTTGTATCTCTGTCTCTCTCTTTTTTTCTCACACACTGTCACTCTCTCTCTCTCTCATTCAGATTCACACCCAAAGATATGTGAATAATGGTCAAGTAATGGGAGAAAGTCATATGATCCAATCAATAAAAAGAGCTAGCATACATGCCTTTGGCAGATTATTGATGGTATGTTTGAAAGAGGTTAGAATTCTTGAGTTTTGAACCTTTAGTCAAAGGTGCGTTGATATAAAAAAAAATGATGTGAAAGGAGAGATCTAACAGTGTTAGGGGGTACGTGATGACTGAATTCCTGTGGAGATGATAGTATTGCAAAATGTGGTTGAAAGGAGTGCCGGGTCTGGTTACCATCTTTTTTGGTATATTTTGTACACTCACAAAATGATGCAGTGACTACTTCATACTCGTGGTGGTGCATTGTGTGTTCTCTGTTAATGGTATAGTCCAGGTGGTTTTGGTGTTGCTTTGGTTTGTGTATTTTCAAGCTTTCATTTTGGTGTGAGTAACTGGCCACCTTTTAGAGTTATATTGTTATCTCAGTAGACTTTGCCTTAAAATGTGGCCTCATCGTCATACTCTATAATGAGACTACTTTTGTTTCTGCTAAAACTGAAAGGTTCATCATCCTCTGGCAGTAAACCCACGCTCTAACTGTGAGCAGAGGAGTTTCCCAAAATGCGCTAGTCGCTGGAAAATACTCCATTCTTGGATGAGGAATAATCCAGCTGTGATGTTGGGATGCAGAAGTCTGGACTTAGGGCTGGCGAAGAGGACCACGTCTTGTGGTATCACTGGAGGTTGTGTTTGCCAAGATGGCTTATCAGTCCAGTCCTTGCTTTGACCTGTCTGTGGCATTGATGTCAGTCCATTGGTGGGGAGCTGGAGGGAGGGGGGGGGGATGG
>CM031604.1:23521861-23579361 GCA_018398815.1 Conus ventricosus
TGTGTTTGCATGGGCTCACATGTAAGACCTGTGCACATGTACATGTTCGCCTACATTGTGTGGTATGTTGAGATCTGTTTTAAAAGGAAGAAAGAAATGATACAGTAAAAAAAAGAAGGAAAAACATAAAGAAAAAGAAGAGTGGTACATATTGTTTTTGTCTCGGTTTGTTTTGTTTGTTTGATTGTTTTTCATGAGAGCTGGTGTCGGATGTTTCAAACTGTAGAATTTGGGATTTTAAAAACCATTCCTTTTGCGCAGTCTGTAGATCATTCTCCATTTGTTTCCAAATCGGTGTAACCAGCTCTGAGTCAAGATAAAACAGTAAATTAAAGGCAATGATGATGATCCTTTGATTCAAGATAAAACAGAGAAAGGCCAGTAAATTAAAGGTAATGATGATGATCCTTTGATTCAAGATAAAACAGAGAAAGGCCAGTAAATTAAAGGTAATGATGATGATCCTTTGATTCAAGATAAAACAGAAAGGCCAGTAAATTAAAGGTAATGATGATGATCCTTTGATTCAAGATAAAACAGAGAAAGGCCAGTAAATTAAAGGCAATGATGATGATCCTTTGATTCAAGATAAAACAGAGAAAGGCCAGTAAATTAAAGGCAATGATGATGATCCTTTGATTCAAGATAAAACAGAGAAAGGCCAGTAAATTAAAGGTAATGATGATGATCCTTTGATTCAAGATAAAACAGAAAGGCCAGTAAATTAAAGGTAATGATGATGATCCTTTGATTCAAGATAAAACAGAGAAAGGCCAGTAAATTAAAGGTAATGATGATGATCCTTTGATTCAAGATAAAACAGAGAAAGGCCAGTAAATTAAAGGCAATGATGATGATCCTCTGATTCAAGATAAAACAGAGAAAGGCCAGTAAATTAAAGGTAATGATGATGATCCTTTGATTCAAGATAAAACAGAGAAAGGCCAGTAAATTAAAGGTAATGATGATGATCCTTTGCTTGGATGTAATCACACACTATAACTTCCTGAAATGGATGTCATCAAATAAAGCAGAAGCAGCAGCGCTTTCGAACCGTACAAAATTTCGGTATCAAATGAATGCTTTCCTTGAGATGGCGTTGGCAGCCAGTGACATCTATCATGTACATTCTACAGGAGAATGTTTTTCTTTAACTCTCAGAAACTGTACAGGTCATTCTGGTAGGAATGCTGGGAACTCTTTCTGTCCTAGGAGCTTCCCCACTTTACGGCCAGTCTGTGATACTAACTTCTCTTCTGCTACTGTCTAAGTGTCTTTGATTCTGCCTCATGTGATTTTTGCCTTTCTTGACTGTCAGTCTGCTGTTTTTCTGCCACTGTGGACCATTATCCTTTGCTCTGGTCACAACTTATGACATGCCAGATTGTAATCTGGCCATCAGGTAGTGACATTGAACAATGGTCATTAGATAGTGATGCTGGTCACTAGATAGTGAACATTAGGTGCACTACCCATTCTGCACTGTCTGTTTGCCAAAGTGGCATTTTCAAAAAAACTTTTTTACTTTTACATCTTGATGTGTTTAATATTTTATTTTTTTTACTCTTTTAACTTTTGTCCAAGAAGTTAAGCTGAATGGCTACGGCATTGGTAGTTTAGATACTGTGTCATTCATTTCTTTTTCTTTTCAGATGTGATCTTCTCTTGTAAAGTTTGACCATTTTCAGGACTAGACAGTTTTTTCAGAATGAGACTGCTTTTCCAGCATGAGTTTGACAGCCCTGGAAAGGCCTTGGATGGTTGTCAAGGCTGTAGTTATCAACACTGTAAGCTTTACAGGTCTGAGGTATTTTCCCAACAGCCTCAGCTGAAAACCACAAGCATCCCAGTGCTCATGCAAGTGGCACATGATGTCTGGCACCATTTAGAGAAATTTCAAAATGGAGTGACTGAAGGCGGCGAACGAAGCAAGATCAGGAATAGAGTTTTAGAACTTACCGCCAATGACATTGACAAACAAAGCACAAGACAAGACACGATGCATTTCAACCACTTGGGTCTTCATCAGGCGAAAAAATAAATCACATTTAACATGTGGGACAGTACAAACTACGAAAAACAAAAAAAGAGAATGAAAAATGACTTATCCGTAATTCTCCATGAAGGCGGAAATGACATGAGGCCAGGGGGATTATGGGAGAGGAAACAGAGGGGGGGGGGGGGGGGGGGGTTGCGTCAGGGGAGGTGTGTGTGTGTGATATGATAGGGTTGTGTGTCTAGTTTATTAGGATGGTATGATATCTTTGTGATGGTTGTGGTAATGGTGGATAGATAAAAAAAAATAAAAAAAAAAAAAAGGGAGAAGAAAGGTGTGGGGGGGGGGGGGGGGGGGGGGGATTTAAGGGGAAGGATCAAAACAAAATTAAGATTAGATAGATGGAGGGTTGCTGTAACTACTGTATGAAGTGAGTGAAGAGGATGTGGTGGTGGTGTATGTAAGTGTGTGTGTATGTGTGTGTGTATGTGTGTGTGTTGGTAGGGGATATTGCCAACTGATGTGGAAGAGGTGGGTATGTGTGTTTGGTTATTGTTGGATATTGATGCCTTGGGGGTGTAGTGTGCCCAGTTTGGAAATGAGATGGGATTCTTGAGTTGTGCGTTCAAAGCTGTCACTCTGTGACTGCCAGAGTGCCATAACTTTGACATGGTCGATGTTGTGTTGGGTGTGGTTGAAGTATAGGGCGACGGGTTTGGGTCGGTGGTGGCGGATATCAGCCAGATGTTCAGCGATGCGTGTTTCAAGTGTGCGTGACGTTTCCCCTATGTAGATCTTGCCACACAGCTGGCAGTGGATGGCATATATAATGTTGCGGCTCTGACATGAAAATGTGCGTTTGACTGTGAAGGAGTTTTTGGGGCCCTGTAAGATGGTGTCTGGTTTGGTGAGGGGGCAGATTTTGCAGTTGGGTTTGGAGCAGGGGTGAGTACCTGGTGGTGTAGCTGTGGTTCTGTTCCATTTAGAGAGTTGGCCCGTGCTGGCTTCCATAATTGCTGAGAGAGGCGGAAACAGTGGTTGTATAATTCACGTGTACCTCCAATTACTCTGCCCAGCTGATGTTTGCTTTGACTTTGTGATGACCTGTGTGCAGTACCGGGTGGTGAGAAATGCTTGTTGCATTTTCACCTGTGTTTGACTGTGCTGGGGGAAAGGATGGGGGAGATTGGGAAATAGGTGGGAAGCCTGTTAGGGAAGATTGGTGTGTCTGGATGCATTGAAGCTTTGCAAGACGTGTGTGTGTTTAGTGTGTGATGATGTGGAAAGTAGAATTAGAGGTAGAGTGGAATGTTATTTACATTGGATGTCTGCCTTTGCTGCACGTGTACGCTTGTTAATGGGTTTGTTATTGATCACTGGATCAGTCTCTCTCTTTTTCTCTATCTCTCTATTTCTGTATCTCTCTGACTCTGTCTCTCCCTTCACTTGTTAATGGGTTTGCTATTGATCAGTCTCTCTCTGTTTCTGTGTCTCTCTGACTCTCTGTCTCTCTCTCTCTGACTCTGTCTCTCCCTTCACTTGTTAAATGGGTTTGCTATTGATCAGTCTCTCTCTGTTTCTGTGTCTCTCTGACTCTCTGTCTCTCTCTCTGACTCTGTCTCTCCCTTCACTTGTTAAATGGGTTTGCTATTGATCAGTCTCTCTCTGTTTCTGTGTCTCTCTGTTTCTGTATCTCTCTCTGACTCTGTATCTCCCTTTACTTGTTAATGGGTTTGCTATTGATCAGTCTCTCTCTGTTTCTGTGTCTCTCTGACTCTCTGTCTCTCTCTCTGACTCTGTATCTCCCTTCACTTGTTAATGGGTTTGCTATTGATCAGTCTCTCTCTGTTTCTGTGTCTCTCTGACTCTCTGTCTCTCTCTCTGACTCTGTCTCTCCCTTCACTTGTTAAATGGGTTTGCTATTGATCAGTCTCTCTCTGTTTCTGTGTCTCTCTGACTCTCTGTCTCTCTCTCTCTGACTCTGTCTCTCCCTTCACTTGTTAAATGGGTTTGCTATTGATCAGTCTCGCTCTGTTTCTGTGTCTCTCTGACTCTCTGTCTCTCTCTCTGACTCTGTCTCTCCCTTCACTTGTTAAATGGGTTTGCTATTGATCAGTCTCTCTCTGTTTCTGTGTCTCTCTGTTTCTGTATCTCCCTTCACCTCTTAAATGGGTTTGCTATTGATCAGTCTCGCTCTGTTTCTGTGTCTATCTCTTTCTCTATTTCTCTGACCCTGTCTCTCCCCCTCTCTCTGTCCCTGTCTGTCTCTGTCTCTTTTTCTCTCTCTCTCTCACTCCCGCTAAACCTCCCCCCCCTCCCATATCAGTTACCCTTGGATGATTATCTTCCTCTCTCTCTCTCTCTCTCTCTCTCTCTCTCTCTCTCTCTCTCTCTCTCTCTCTCTCTCTCTGTTATATTAACAGTTTATGGTGTTGATACTGTAACAGAGGTCAGATTCAAAACACAGTCCCATATCAAAATAATTATGAGGGATTTCTTTTCAGTGTGTAAATGAATGGATGGATGAATGAGATAAGATAAGATAATGTTGCTTATAGCCCAGCCGACCGCAGAGGGCCACATCAGGGCTGATGGATGAATGAATGAATGAATGAGTTATACAATAAGGCCATGGTCCATCTAAAGGTGATCAAATCTGTGGAATGTAAATAACAATAACAACATCAAAAAGAAAACTATAGCTCACTGAAACTATGTGAAATGTACAAACAGGTTCACTTTGCTTGTGCTTATTGACTAAAAGCTCTGACACGTTGAAATGATTTATACCTGTGGTAAACTGCAAAGATTTTGGGGTTTTTTCTCCATTTTTTTTTGTAGTTATAGCAGCAATAACACTAAACAAAAACAACATGGTCAACTACAAAATTTTGATGGAATAAATTTACTTCTTAAATCATTTAACATTAGACAGCTAAACACAAAATGAATTCATCCTCTATTGCTGAACTACATAGGGGACATAGGGCAGCTCCATTTCCACTGTGTGAGTATCTCTGGGAGTGCAGAGCAGTATCAGACATGCTAAACCTAAACTTGGTCACTGCAGTACTGACAAAACTACACAAAGACAGTGAAACGTATGGCTCAATCAAATGATTGACTTTAAACAATCTGTACAATGCAGATCTGTCACTCCTCTGAATGTGGGACTCCCATTTCTGCCATCTACAATCAGTGATGTGTTGCTTAAAACGAGCCAGAAAACTTTTTGCACACCCAACACCCTGATTCATTCATATGTAAGAAAAACCATAATTATGTAAACATTTACATACACTACCTGCACATGTTTGCTTACCTCTTTGATGGAGTATATATACACAGTCTTGTATGCAAGAGCAGGTAGTCTGTTATCATTCATTTGAACTACTGTTAGCCAGGACCTAATGCTTTTTTTTTTCAGTGTGTGTGTGTGTGTGTGTGTGCATGTGTGTATGTGTGTGTGTGTATATGTGTGTGTGTGTGTGTGAGCATGTGTCTGTCAATTGTTATTGCTCTTGTTCATTTGTTTGTTTACGTTTTTTTTTATTCATCAGATTGATGTAAACAGAATCTAATCCAAGTGTGCTCAGCCATGCTTTATTGTCATGTATTGTGTTGCGCTGATTTGTAACCATCTGTTTTGTTCACTACTCTGCTTAAGTGTGTTTAATATTCATTGTTTGTATTATTGTTCTGAAAATGACAGTATCACTTTAATGGTGGTCCCCTGTCCAGGAAGGAGACACGAGTGGGGCGTGTGATCCTCAGGATGCCGGAGCAGGATCCACGGGAGGGGGGGAGTCCTTTGAAGACAAGCTGAACGAGATCGTGGAGAATGTCATGCACTCTAAAATGATGGGAGATCTCAAGGTCAAGTCCAGCGAGGTCATGGAGGAGCTGAAAAACCTGCCTGGGGGTGAGTTGACCCATGAGGATGGCTCTGTTGCTGTTGTTTGCGTGTCTGAACAGAACGCTGTGGGGGGGGGGGGGGGGGGGGGGGGGGTAGCGTGATATCTGTTCAGAACCTTTTCTTGGCTTCAGTCTCACTGCAGAGTTCCAACAAGTGAATGGCCACTGAGAGCAGCAAGAATAGATCCATGGAATGTAAATGGTTGTGTAAATGTAAAGGTCCTACAGTCTGTAAAAAAAATGATTTATGTGAACTTTTAGAGTCTGTATGTCATAAAACACAACAACAAGACAGAACTTCATTAGAGTGTTCAAGTGCTTCGGATGATCCCTGGAGTCTTTCAGCCAGGGTACAACAACAACAACATTAGTCAAGGCTGTTTTACTCTTGGCATCCGTTCTGATGGACAGGAAATTCCCACAGGAAAGACTGAAGCTGTAAACAGATGAATGACATGAGGTGTCCAGGCATGGAGAAATTGTGAGCACATCATGTTGTGTTTCAGTGCCCTTTTCATGAAATAGGTCAGACTACGTTCATTGTCACACAGCAGCTGTTCTCAACAGGAGTTCAGAGCTGACTGTTGACATACATTCACTGTACCAAAAACATCTTCTTTAAAGCCCATGGGGAAGCTACTGCAGTCATCGTTTTCAATAAGAAGTGGAAAAAAAAAGCTAGAAGATGATGATGATCACACAAAACAGAGTGTGGAGAAACATTTATTTGACAAACGATACAGAGTAGACAAGTTACTTTACAGTTAATAGGTCTTAAGATGTTGCAAATGACGGACATGAAAAATGCTCTTGTGGGGAGAGGACGGGGCAGGGGAGGGGAGGGGAGGGGAGGGGGGGGGGGGCAGAGAACACAGGGAATGAAGTAGATGCTTTATGATGGTGCATGGGAGTTGACCACAAGGTAGAGCAGAAGAACAGGAGATAGTATCATTGCCATGCACTTCACTCTGGTCAAATAAAGAGAAGACGACGAAGAAACGGCCACAAGATGACTTCAGCAGGTGCAGTCATTTTCAGACTTATGCCTGATTTCAGGTTTGAACATAGAACCTTCCTTTCACATCAGGCAGAAAATATTCAAAAGAAAAATAAATGAGGGTTTGTTGCACAGTAAAAATAAAAATAAAAAAAAGCATACCTTTTTTCAAATAGCATTGACAGGGTGGTGAAAATGACACCTTTGGTAAAGAAATTATATTTGACAGTTCCAGATTTGAGTCTTTTTTAATCACATGAATCAGTTTTAGGCTTCAGTGTGGTTAAACTTTTATCTGGATTTATAGATCCCTGGTTCACTACATGTACCATTTGCATATTGCTTTGTGGAAGGACAATGTTCTAATACATTATGGCAAACATATGCGCACTTGCACATGTACTGCCCTGATGTGGCCCTTTGCGGTCGGCTGGGCTATAAGCAACATTATCTTATCTTGTCTTGCACATGTACTGGTGTGCACACATGCATGCAAGTGTAGAGATGTGGATCTCCCCATTCACAATGGCCCATATGAGTAGGCTTACTCAAGCATGCAAAGCATGCACATGTACTGGTGTGCACACATGCATGCAAGTGTAGAGATGTGGATCTCCCCATTCACAATGGCCCATATGAGTAGGCTTACTCAAGCATGCAAAGCATGCACATGTACTGGTGTGCACACATGCATGCAAGTGTAGAGATGTGGATCTCCCCATTCACAATGGCCCATATGAGTAGGCTTACTCAAGCATGCAAAGCATGCACATGTACTGGTGTGCACACATGCATGCAAGTGTAGAGATGTGGATCTCCCCATTCACAATGGCCCATATGAGTAGGCTTACTCAAGCATGCAAAGCATGCACATGTGCATACATCAGATGCATGTGTGCTCAAACACACAGACACATATGTAAACATTTGTGAGGCTAAAATGAATTTAAGTGACTAGATGTTACATTGAAGGAAAAACAAACCGTTCACTGTCTTAACCACAGTTATCAAACAGCCACTTCCGCCATCTTGTCTTTCTCTTTTTCGCATATCTGCATGTGTCTGCCTCTCTCTCACTCTGTCTCTGTCTCTCTTTCTTATTCTCTGTCTATCTGTCTCTCCCTACCTCTCCCCACCCCACCCCATCTCTCTCCCTCTGTCTGTCTGTCGGTCTGTAATTGTATACAGTATAGGAAATGGAGAATGCAATTATTCAAAGGACAAGAACCATTGACTTTAAGTAAACTTTCTTTCAAGACTGTATTCTCCAGATCAAGATGAGACGGTGGTTGTGGCTGATGACTGCTGTCATTGCAACATTCTCCTGGATCAATTCTGCTTTTTTAACCTACCGGGATTGGACAGGATGAGAACACGTGTATCCAAATACACACACACACACACACACACACACACACACACACACACACACACACACACACACACACACACACACACTCACACACACACACACACACACCACACACACACACACACACAACACACACACACACACATAAGCATACACATACACATGCACACACACAAGCATACACACACACACATGCACACACACAAGCATACACACACACATGCGCACACACACACATGCACATGCACATGTGCACACGCTTGTTCACGCTCTCATGAGAGCACACACATTTGTGTTATGTGATGTGCAAATGTCTAACTGCTGTGAGGGGAAACGAGGATGGTGGCTAAGAGAGTCTAAAACAAAAGGTCACTGATAGCTGAAGAATAAAACTAGACACAAGGAAAGGCAGAAAAAAATATCTTAGTGAATGAAGGAAGCCATGTGAAGCGTTTTAGAAATCTGAAGCATGGAAAAAAAAAAGCTCCATGGACTGACTTCATGTAAGTGCTCCCCCCCCCCCCCCCCCCCCCCCCCCCCCATCCCAATCCCACCTTCCCCTCCTCCATGTCCCTTGTAGAATTTTTTGAGTAAGTGCCGTCAGTCTTTGGTGGAAAACTGTCTGATTAGCTGCCCCACCCTCCAGACCCATTGAAAGTCTGTAGGTTATTTTTCTCTTTATCTTTTCAAGATTCAGTACACTGGAAAGACTGGCTCCTGGTAAAGACTCCTTGTTATGGCACATTTTTTGTCTTTGTCTATGCTTGGTAAATCTCCCATCAGAGACCTGTCTGTGCTTGATAAATCACCCGTCAGAGACTTAACTGTCTATGCTTGATAAATCTTCCTCAGAGACTGCACTGTCTATGCTTGATAAATCACCCGTCAGAGACTGTTTACTGTCTATACTTGATAAATCACCCATCTCAGAATATATTAACTGTCTATGCTTGATAAATCTTCCATCAGAGACTATTAACTGTCTATGCTTGATAAATCCCCCATCAGAGACTATTTACTGTCTAAGCTTGATAAATCACCCGTCAGAGACTATTAACTGTCGATGCTTGATAAATCTTCCATCAGAGACTGCACTGTCTATACTTAATCAACCTTCCCTCAGAGACTGCACTGTCTATGCTTGGTCAGTCTCCCATCAGAGACTGCGCTGTCTATGCTTGATAAATCTCCCATCAGAGACTGCACTGACTATGCTTGGTCAGTCTCCCATCAGAGACTGCGCTGTCTATGCTTGATAAATCTTCCCTCAGAGACTGCACTGTCTATGCTTGATTAATCTCCCATCAGACTGTTTACTGTCTATGCTTGGCGATCATCCCTCCTCTTCAAGAAACTGTCCTCTTTGGATTCAGGAATCCACCATTCAACGAATAAAAACAGAAAAGAAGATTTCCTTTTTTGAAGCCCGCAAGCAGGTTGTGGGCAGTCAGACGCCCACAGCATCTTCATATGCTTCGGCCGTAAAGAAAGTTTCCACTAGGTCAGTCTGCTGTCAGACTGATGAATTTATTTTTTCCAAGACACTGCAAGGAAGAACTGTCAGCTCTGGTGGAAGCGGGTCCACCACCTCCCAACCCAAAGTGACTGCCCCTGGTGGAGGCAAAAAATCCGCCCCCTCAGACTGCCCAGCAGTCTACAACATCTGCTGCTGGGCAGATTAAAAAAACCAGCACCCAAGCCTCGAACTCCTCTGTCCAGTGCCCGTGCGGGCAAGGGAGTTCCACCCAGTGTGGAGATGAGGAAGAAACCTCCACCGTCTCCCAAATCCAGACCTTCTTCGCCTGTTGGCAAGTCTGCCAGCAGGTCTGAAGAACAACACAGTTCAGTGAAACTTCAAAATAAATTCACTCCATTAGAAGCAGACGTTGAGGAGGAGATGACCTGATTTCTCTCCTTTTCGCCCTCTGCACCATGGATAGTACAATATCCCATTGGAATATCCGTGGACTAAATTCCAACTTTGAGGAGTTACAGCTTCTGTGTCGATCTATAAAACCTTCTGTCATGGCTCTTCAGGAAACTCAAATTCAAAGCCAGAAGACCTTTACTCTTTCTGGCTTTAATGTTCTTTCAAAACCTGCACAACCATCCAAGTTGGGACTGTCGGGCGGTGTTGCCCTTCTCCTACACAAAACTCTGTTGTATAGTCCTGTCGCTCTGTCTACCTCCCTTCAGGCTGTAGCTGCGAGAGTCACTCTCCACAAGACTGTGACAATCTGTTCCCTTTATCTACCTCTTCTGTCCCGGTTTGTCGTCAGGACCTTGTCAGTCTGATAAGAGAACTTCCTCGACCTTTTTTGCTGTTGGGTGACTTTAACGGTCACAACCCTCTTTGGGGTAGTGCCGGTACGTCATCCAGAGGTCTGCTGATTGAGGATGTCCTTTCGGATTTGGATTTGTGTTGTCTGAACGACGGATCTGCAACTTACCTCCACTCTTCCACAGGTTCACTTTCGTGTTTAGATTTGTCGGTTTGTGACCCTCGCTGGTCCTGGACTATGAGTGGTCTGTCCATGACGATCTGCACGGAAGTGACCATTTCCCTGTCTTACTACAACCCGTCATAACTGAACACGTCTCTGTCTCTCAACATCTAAATTACAAGAAAGCAAACTGGGATCTATTTGCAACCACTATTTCTAAAGAATTCCAGGACACTGACTTTCTTCAGAGTCCGGACCCAGCTGAATCACTGACTAACACTGTGATCAAGTGTGCTAAAGCTTGTATTCCAGTGTCTTCCGATAAACTTCAAATGCCAAAAACCCCCTGGTTTGATTCAGACTGCCAACAAATTTCCAAAGTTAGAAAACGGGCTCAGCGTCAGGTGTACCAACGACCTTCGGGTCCCAACGCTCGAGCCCATCAAAAACTCCGTGCTAAATCTAGACACACTTTTAAAATCAGTAAACGTCGGTCCTGGAGAAGCTTCTGCTCCAGGCTGACATCAAAAACTTCCAAGAAAAAAGTGTGGAACATCATTAAGAAAATCAAAGGGAAGAACACCTGTCCCACTGTGAACCATCTCAAGTTTTCGGATTCTTTAATAACAGAGAAGAAAGCAGTTGCTAATCTGCTTGCTTCAACCATTGAAAAGAATTCCTCCTCTTCTAATAAATCAGCCACTTTTGTCAAAAACAAAGCCCTAAAAGAAAAATCACCCTGCAACTTTTCGTCCGACAACATGGAAGACTACAATCTTCCTTTCACGTTAAACGAGCTGAAATCTGCCTTGCTTTCTTGCAGCGATTCCTCTCCAGGTATAGATGAAATCCATTATCAGCTGTTGAAACATCTTCCGCTAGAAGGTCTGAACATACTGCTACAGGTCTACAACCATGTGTGGACTACAGGTTTTTTTCCACCCTCTTGGCGAAAAGCCCTCATTATTCCATCCCCAAACCTGGAAAAGATCTTTCTAATCCTTCAAATTACCGTCCCATAGCTTTGACCAGCTGTGTTTGTAAATTAATGGAAAAATGGTCAATGCTAGGCTCATGTGGAAACTTGAAACGATGGCCTTTTGGCGAAAGAACAGTGTGGTTTCCGCAAACATCGGACTACCGTTGACCATTTGATTCGTCTGGAATCTACACTTCGGAACGCCTTTCTGAACAAACAGCATGCAGTGGCAATTTTCTTTGACTTGGAGAAGGCCTACGATACCACCTGGAAGTCGGGGATACTTCATGATCTCCACGATCTGGGTTTTCGAGGTCATCTTCCGCTTTTTATTCAAAATTTTTTGGCAGAACGACAGTTTCAGGTCCGGGTTGGCACCACTCTCTCTGATGTCCACGAGCAGGAGTTGGGTGTTCCACAGGGGAGCATACTATCTCCTGCCCTCTTTAGTATTAAGATCAACAACATTGTGAAATCAGTTCAGCAGGGTTCAGACTGCTCATTGTTTGTGGATGATTTTGCTGTCTACGCAACTGGAAGCCTGTACCCGAGTGTCCAGCGCAGGCTCCAGCTTTGCGTAGATAAAATCCATCGATGGGCGGATGAAAACGGTTTCACCTTTTCTGCTACAAAAACCCAGTGTATTCACTTCCATAATTTCCGTCAGTTTTTTCCAGATCCGGAACTTCAAGTAGGGAAATCTCCCCTTCCAGCTGTTAAAGAGGCCAAATTTCTGGGAGTCATTTTTGACCAAAAACTTAACTTTCTCAGCCATATTAAAAACCTCAAAACTGCTTGCCAAAAGGCACTGAATATTCTGCGGGTCGTAGCACACACCGACTGGGGCGCTGATAAGAAAACTTTGTTGCACCTCTACAGAGCCCTGGTCCGTTCCAAACTGGACTACGGTTGTGCTGTGTACGGCTCCGCAAGATCATCTTACCTCAAACTCTTGGACCCTATCCACCATCAAGGGCTTCGTCTCTGTCTTGGAGCGTTCCGCACCACCCCTGTGTACAGCCTGTACGCAGAGGCGGGTGAACCTTCACTGTCCAACCGCAGGCTGAAACTGTCTTTGAATTATTACATCCGACTGTTCTCAGAACCGCAGAATCCTGCCTATGACTGTGTTTTTGACCCTCCGTTCCAAAATAAGTTTGAAAATAACCCGAAATGTATTCCGCCGTTTGGGCTTCGTATGCAGCCTCACGTGCGGAATGCAGGTATAGACCTGAGAGTAGTTTCCGATTTTTCCAAGTTTCCAGATCAACCTCCATGGACCTTTTTCACACCAGAGATTCGTTTCGATCTTGCAGCTTTCCGTAAGGAGTCTACCAGCTCTCTGGCGTACAAGGCTTTGTATGCTGAGCTCTGTTCCAAATTCCCATCCTATCAAAAAGTTTTCACTGACGGTTCCAAGTCTGAGGATGGAGTGGCCTGTGCAGCCTACTGCCCTGGGGCTCCTTCTCAGATATTGTTGGAACATATACATTCAGATGCTTCTGTCTATTCTTCTGAACTTACTGCTCTAGTACTGGCTTTGAAGATAATCTCCCATTCTTCGAAGAGGGACTTTCTGGTTCTGTCGGATTCGCTGTCAGCTTTGGAGGCCATAGCTGGCCGCAACCTTCAGCATCCAGAACTTTTACTTTTTTTTGAACTTTTTAGCAAGTTGAAGGCGGACGGTTACAACATTACTCTTGCTTGGGTTCCTGGCCATGTTGGCATCGGCGGGAACGAAATGGTTGATCGTTTAGCCAAGAACGCCACAAGAGAGAAACTGTCCAACACTTATATCCCCTGCTCAGATGTGAAACCCAAAATTAACGATTATGTGAGAGACCTCTGGCAGGAGGATTGGAACACACAGACGAATAACAAACTCTTTTAGATCCGTCCAAACCTTAAAGACTTCCTCCCATGTACGTCGGGTGGTCGTAAAGAGGAAACGGTTCTGTGCCGGCTGCACACCGGCCATTCGTATTTTACCCATTCTTACCTTTTAAAGAGTGAAGAAGCTCCGTGGTGCATTCCATGTCATGCGCCACTCACAATGAAACATGTTCTTTTAGAGTGTTGGGACTTGCACGATGTGAGACACAAACATTTTACGGCGGAGTCCATGAAGATCTTGTTCAGGGATGTCCCGCCTGACGTGATCCTTGAGTTTTTGAGAGAGATTAACATTTTTCATCTGATTTAAGATTTTACGGCAGAAAGATTTTTAACAAAGTTTCTGGTGCGTTTGTAGACGATGTCATTTAACGAGATGTGTGAAAGTTGGTTTTTTTTAATTTTTTTTTTATGACTGGTGAGTTGATTTTAACGTGGTGACAGCCCTGATGTGGCCCTTTGTGGTCGGCTGGGCTATAAGCAACATTATCTTATCTTATCTTACTGTCTATGCTAGATCAATCTCCCATCAGAGACTGCACTGACTATGCTTGATAAATCTCCCATCAGAGACTGCACTGTCTATGCTAGATAAATCTCCCATCAGAGACTGCACTGACTATGCTTGATAAATCTCCCATCAGAGACTGCGCTGTCTATGCTAGATCAATCTCCCATCAGAGACTGCACTGACTATGCTTGATAAATCTCCCATTAGAGATTATTTACTGTCTGTGCTTGATCAGTCTCCTATCAGAGACTGTTTACTGTCTATGCTTGATAAATCTCCCATCAGAGACTGTCTATTGTCTGTACGCAATAAACTTCCCATCAGAGACTGTTTACTGTGGGATGGACTGACACTGATGAGGCATTGTTTTTGCCACTGCCTGCCTTTCGACATTGTCACAGCATGGCGACATCTATCCACCTGACAGAATTTCTCATCGTTTCTAATTCACAACTCCTTCTATATAATGTATGTCTAGCTGACAGAATTTCTGGTCACTTCCTGTTTACAGATCTTTCTGGCCTCTTTCAATTTACAGATCTTTCTGGCCTCTTTCAATTTACAGATCTTCCTGGCCTCTTTCAATTTACAGATCTTTCTGGCCTCTTTCAATTTACAGATCTTTCTGGCCTCTTTCAGTTTACAGATCTTTCTGGCCTCTTTCAATTTACAGATCTTTCTGGCCTCTTTCAATTTACAGATCTTTCTGGCCTCTTTCAGTTTACAGATCTTTTCAATTTACAGATCTTTCTGGCCTCTTTCAATTTACAGATCTTTCTTGCCTCTTTCAGTTTACAGATCTTTCTGGCCTCTTTCAATTTACAGATCTTTCTGGCCTCTTTCAATTTACAGATCTTTCTGGCCTCTTTCAGTTTACAGATCTTTCTGGCCTCTTTCAATTTACAGATCTTTCTGGCCTCTTTCAGTTTACAGATCTTTCTGGCCTCTTTCAGTTTACAGATCTTTCTGGCCTCTTTCAATTTACAGATCTTTCTGGCCTCTTTCAATTTGCAGATCTTTCTGGCCTCTTTCAGTTTACAGATCTTTCTGGCCTCTTTCAGTTTACAGATCTTTCTGGCCTCTTTCAATTTACAGATCTTTCTGGCCTCTTTCAGTTTACAGATCTTTCTGGCCTCTTTCAATTTACAGATCTTTCTGGCCTCTTTCAATTTACAGATCTTTCTGGCCTCTTTCAGTTTACAGATCTTTCTGGCCTCTTTCAGTTTACAGATCATTCTGGCCTCTTTCAGTTTACAGGTCTTTCTGGCCTCTTTCAGTTTACAGATCTTTCTGGCCTCTTTCAGTTTACAGATCTTTCTGGTCTTTTCCTATTTACAGATCTTTCTGGTCTCTTCCTGTTTACAGATCTTTCTGGTCTATTCTTATTCACAGATCTTTCTGGCCTCTTAGTATTTACAGACCTTTCTGGCCTCTTCCTATTTACAGATCTTTCTAGTCCCTTCCTGTTTACAGATCTTTCTGGTCTCCTCATTACCTTACCTTATCTTAGTCTCTTCCTATATACAACTCTTTCTGCAGTATCCATCCGTCTAGCTAACAGAATTTCAAGTCTGGTCCACTTCACAGCTGTTCCTGTTGTATCTGTCCAGCTAACAGAATTTTACTGCTGTTTCCACTTTTGCTCATGGGACTTCATGCAGTGCTTGCTAGCTGCAGGGAACATACAGTTACAATGCTGTTGAGTATAGGTTGCAACATTGTCCTTCACTGGTTATTTCAGTGGTGCGTTTTTATTTTTGTTGTGCCTCCTCTGATTATTGTGTGGGTCATTTTCCTTGCTGTTTCTCTTGCAGTGCTCCATTTTCTGTTTTACCCCCATGCCCCCCTTCTCCCTCCCTGCCCCTCCCTTCTCAGCCCATGACATCCCGTTTACTTTCCTTCCTCATTATTTTTGCCATGTGCTGCTGTTTGTGTTGATATCAGTATTGGAGTGACAATACCAGTGCTGTATGCAAGTTGTTTTTCAACCCTGAGATGACCTTTGTGGTTAAAGCGACTCTAAACCTGGGGTGTGATTGACTTACTGTGCAGAAATCCGGGAGTCTCTCCTGCTGCATGTGGAGCGTCGCAGCCTGGTGGTGGCAGGGGTGGTGGTGGCCATCGTGGCGGCGCTGCTGCTGCTGGGCTGCGTGTGGATCCACTGGTGCCACACAGAACACGGGGAGTACCGCTACATCCCCATCGCCCAGGTGGAGGAGTTCCTGCGCTATCAGAACCATGGTTCCTCTTCCTCCTCCTCTGCCCCTTCCCATCATGCCCCTTCCCATCATGCCCATTCCATGGCGGCCACCAAAAGCGTCACAGACACACCGGACGCTCATCACATCGGCATAAAGAGCAGGAGGGATCAGATGGCAATCAGCTGACCCATCGAAGGACTGACCAAAAGCATATAGCCAATGGTGCACAGTGATAGGGAGACGTGGTGTGTGTGTGTGTGTGTGTTTTTAACTGCCTCTGTGTTTGCGTGTGTGGTATGGTTCTCTAGAGTGATTTTAAAGCATTGCCTTTTTTTGTATCTGGAAAAGCTCTTCCACATGGCTCTTGACCCTAGCTATATCAGTTGATAAGTGTGGCAGTTGCAAGAGAAACGGAACCCTGTGTTATGCATCAAGCCTTTTTCCCTTTCTGTTCTCCTTGCTGTTTCGGGAAACGATTTTTTTCTGTTTTTTTATGGATGGAGTTGTTACAGCCTGAATATGTGTTAGATACTTTGTGTGTGCGTGTGCCAAACAGAGAAATATATATTATATACCTGTGAACATAAACATCTTGTATGTCTGTGCATCAGACAGGATTTACATTGAATATATATGTATACAAAATGTTTGGGCATTAGACTGTGTTGAAGAGCTAGCTTTGGCATTGTACCGGTGTGGTAGAGATAGGGAATTTATCGGCACAGGGAAGTTGACACTCTTGTGTGACGATAAATTAAGATTTGGGTTCTCTCATCATCGAACGCAAGAGCATGTTTTGGTGGTATGGCCTTTTAAATGGCCAGAGATGGATTGGTTCATACCTTTCTTTTGATTAAACTGATCTGTCTTTGGAAAGCTGTGTTTTTCCATCACTTGTCAGTCCAGGGCTCCTGTTGATGCACAATTTGCATGCCTCAAAAATCGCTTTAGAAATATCCTTCAGGTGTCTGTCAACCACTAGAAATGAGAAAATACAGCAGTCAGATGAATCAGCCCTCTAAAGTTCTGCAGTGTGCATAACCACAGTAGATTAAACTAAGTTTGCTTCATAAGCCTGCAAATCATTTACAGGGTTTTCCCAGTCATTTCTAGTTTTAACATGAAAAGAGATGCCTTTTATTTTTCAACACAGCCAAAGGCGGATAGCCCCACACGCCATCGTTTCTTCACAATGATGGAGATTACCCCTGTAAACCACCACATCTGCACGATGGCAGATTATACAGGGTATCTATTTAAAATAGAATTCACGATCTATGCAATGCGCCAGACAAACTAAAGGAAAATGGCAATGTTGGATACATGGCTGAAACCTTGGTAAACCAATTCAGATCCCCAGTGATGATGAGTAGAATTCTGTGCTAAGGGCAGGGTACTGCTGAAAAGCCATAGCCAGGGGGAGTCCTGGGTCCAGAGAAGACCATGGGTAATCTTTCATTAGACAAATATGGTTTACCATGATTCTTTCTTTCTTTCTGCGTACGCAGGCTGATACTCCTGCGGACACTCCCTGTATAGCCAGGCAGTGGAGTTTTGTGTGTATGACCCTTTTTTATCCCGCCATTAAGGCAGCCATACTCCATCTTCGGGGAAGGTGCATGCTGTGTGTCACGTGTCATCCATACCAACGGCCAAACTGGCCTTCTCTTCCGAAAGTTGGTGATGGGATTTTACGTGTGTGCAAGATGTTATGCGTGCGTTCACACACGGAACCTCGGTTTATAGTCTCATTCGCAGGACTATATGGGGAATGGAGTCAGAACCAATGTTAACTCCGAGGGAAAAATCCCCCATACCGAAATTCGAACCCGCAACCCCAGGATCACGAGTCCGGCGCTCTACCAACTGAGCTATTCCGGCCCCCGTTTACCATGATTAATCCATAATTGGACAGATGCTGTGGTTTACCATGATTAATCCATCATTGGACAAATGTGATGGTTTACCCTGATTAATCCATCATGGGACAGATGTGATGTTTACCATGATTAATGCATCTTTGGACAGATGTGGTGGTTTACCATGATTAATGCATCTTTGGACAGATGTGGTGGTTTACCATGATTAATGCATCATTGGACAGATGTGATGGTTTACCATGATTAATGCATCATTGGACAGATGTGATGGTTTACCATAATTAATGCATCATTGGACAGATGTGATGGTTTACCATGATTAATGCATCATTGGACGGATGTGATGGTTTACCATGATTAATGCATCATTGGACAGATGTGATGGCTTACCATAATTAATGCATCATTGGACAGATGTGATGGTTTACCATGATTAACCTTCATTGTCCTGTATTTCGTATGACAGAATTCGCCTAGACTACTAAGTTTATATTGGAATTTGCTGCCCGAATTGGGGTACCAACTTTAAAAAATTGTAAAAAATAAACTAATGGATAAAAAGACTTCAAATTTTCAGCAAAAATCTATGGAAAGCTGAACTTTGGTTTGCACTTGTTATTTTAGGGGGATGTGAAAATATTTTTATGGCTCAACACTCACACACCTGATTTTACCTGGAAAACACACCTACGTCAGTGAAATAGATGATAGACAGGCAATACAACACCCATCAACTTTATAACACCTACCTTTTTGGTGGCAAGTGGTCAGGTTCACCATCTGAAAAGAACTGATGGGTGTTGTGAGGTGTTAGTAGTTTACACAGGTAGCTAGGAATATACGTGAAATTTTTGTGACGCTTTTAAGTCACATAGCAGTTACATAGCAGGAAAAAAATAAAAATAAAAAAGATAACAGGTCAAAATCATACCATATTTACTGAAAATGTATTGGAGTGCATGCTTTTTGATCTGCATGAGTTAGTTTGTGTTTGTGAGAAAAAGAATTCCTATGACTGATAATATTTCTAACTATATGCAGGTGTTAGTAGGAAGGAAGAAAGGCAGGCATCACAACACAAAACAACACTCAAATATTTTTGTTGTACTCACCATATGGTTCCAGATGTAATGAATTATATAATCCAAATATGATCACACACAAACAACACAGTCACTGGAAATATTTTTGCTTTTGATCACTTTTGTCACACACGGATCACTGACATGAAATTTTCTGGAAGACCAGCAGCCATGCGCGTTTGTCTTGCATACCGGTTGGTTTCCCTGACCATGAGATGGAATGCGTCCAAAGGAAAAACAAGTGAAAAATAATCAAAAGGTGTTCGAAGATTCACTTGGGGATGTGGGGGGCCCCTGTATGCATCAAACACATGAACTTCAGTCCGAAAGTCATTGTTTGACCACTGCGATGACTGTGCACATCCACCGACATCAGAAGCACCTGCGTCATCTGCGTCGCCTATGTCCGAGTCACTGTCACTACTCGCATTCACTCCTTCTGCAACTTCAAAGTCACTGTCGCTGTCGACAGAGTCAAGATCAATGTCCGATTGATTCCAGTCGTCATTTTCGGTCGGAAACACATTCATGTTGAACATTTGGTCCACAGTCAAGCTCATGTCACTATCACTGTCAGAGTGCGACATTTTGATCGTAGTCGGAAGTCGATGGGATGACCAAAATAATCGATTAAAAATCAAAAAAGCCACAAACCGCTCTTGCAAATGGCGCTGAGAAAGGTGTGAAAGGCCCGGATAACGACCGGTTTGTCTTATTACTGTAGTCAACCCAAATACGGGAGGCACACCGAGACAATCAGCCTACTGACGAACGGGCGGTATAGGGCGGATCAGGAGCCTGCGGGGTCGGGCGGAAAAGGGCGGATCGGGGACAGAAAGGTTAATACATCATTGGACAGATGCGGTGGTTTACGCCTAGTTAATTCATCATCAGACAGATATGGTAGTTTACCTGGTTAATCCGTCATTGTACAGATGTGGTAGTGTACATGGATAATCATCATTATATGATAAAGATGTGGTGGTTTACCTAGGCTAATCCATTGTTGTAAAGTTTTGGTAGTTTATATGGGTTATCATCATTATAAAGATGTGGTGATTTACCTAGGCTAATCCATCGTTGTAAAGTTTTGGTAGTTTATATGGGTTATCATCATTATAAAGATGTGGTGGTTTACCCAGGCTAATCCATCGTTGTAAAGGTTTGGTAGTTTATATGGGTTATCATCATTATAAAGATGTGGTGGTTTACCTAGGCTAATCCATCGTTGTAAAGTTTTGGTAGTTTATATGGGTTATCATCATTATAAAGATGTGGTGGTTTACCTAGGCTAATCCATCGTTGTAAAGGTTTGGTAGTTTATATGGGTTATCATCATTATAAAGATGTGGTGGTTTACCCTGGTTAATCCATCAGAGATGTGGTAGTTTACATGGGTAATCACTGTAAACATATGGTAGTTTACTTGGGTAATCATCATTATAAAGATGTGGTTTATCCTGGTTAGTCTTTCATGGTAAAGATGTGGTGATTTACGCTGGATAATCTGCCATTGTGAAGATGTGGTGGTTTACCGGGGTAATCCATCATTGTTAAGATACACTATTTTACTGTGAGTAATCCATCATTGTAAGGATGTGGCATTTTAATGTGGGTAATCCACCATTGTAAAAGTTGGTGTTTTATCATGGGTGATTCATCCGTGTGAAGGTGCGGTGCTTTACCAAGGGTAATTCATCATTGTAAAACTGTGGTGTTTTACCATTGGTAAGTCATCATTTTGAAGAAATGGTGGTTTACCATGGGCAGTCCATAACTAAAATTGTGGTGTTTTTACCATGGGTAATCCATCATTGTGAAGGTGTGGTGGGTTACAATGGGTAATCCATCGTTGGACTGGTGTTTTACCATACCTAGTTCATCCATGAAAAAATGTGCTGTTTTACTATTGGTAATCCATCTGTGGACAGAAATGGCATTTTACCGTGGCTAAACCATCATACACAGATGTGGTGTTATACCATGGTCAGTCCGTTGTAGGAAAGATGTGGCATTTTACAATGGCTTTTCCATTATTGACAGATGTGGTTGGTTGACATGGGCTGATCTACCACTGCACTAGTGTTTGACCGTGGTGTATCCACAGAGAGACACAGTGTTTACCATTGGTTTACCATTAGACACAGTGTTCACCATTGGTTTACCATTAGACACAGTGTTTACCACAGTGTTTACCATTGGTTTACCATTAGACACAGTGTTTACCATTGGGTTACCATTTCTGTGAAAACTGACGCTGCAGAAAACTATAAACATTGAGGAAGCTGTTTGTTTGTTTGTATTCCTGAACTAAAACAATGACTTGACCTTCCTGAGAAATACGCTGTGGGAAGTACACATACCTTGATAGCCTCGCATTTCACTGTGCGTCCTGTCCTCACATCAGACTATGGGATTCTTGGGATGGTGGATTGTGTATTTGCCTGTTCCTTTGCGTGTTGCGTCTTTTTCCTCCTTTTTATTTATTTCCTTACTCGTTCAGCATTTTCATGTTCATTGGGTTTTGTCAAAATGCTTATAGATCTGTAACTGTGTTTTCCTTTTTTTGCCCCTCTGTTGTTTTTTTTGTAAGGGTGGGGTGGGGGGACTGGGGGGGGGGGGGGGGGGGGGGAGGTATAAGAATTACTCTTTAGAATGTACTATGAGGAAAAAAAAAAGATGTAAGAGGGAGAAGGGGCTGGTGGTTTGGGGCGGGGTAGGGATGAGGAAGAGGGGTTGACAATTTGCACATACAGTTCAGCAGGGTGAAAGAAGCATTTGTTTTCATTTGGTTTTGTTTCCAGTGTGTCATTGTCCTCAGTTTTGTGTCTGTCTTTGTGGTCATCTTTGTGGTCAGAATCTGTTGTCCTCTTCCTATAGTGGCCATTGTTTGTGGTAGGGATGGCCATTTAAGGAGTGTGGTTAGAACCATAGGTTGGGAAGGATGAGGTAGTGAAGCAGTCAGAGCGTTCTGTCCAAAAAGATCAGGTTACCTTATACTACCATTGTTTTTTTTTTCATGATCATCTCACACAGCTGTACAGACTGCTTTGCTTTCTGCACAGACTGCTTTGCATTTTGCTCTGAATTGCCCACAATGTGTGAAATGGGCAGTCCCTATCAGGTCATTTAGTCCTAATCACACACAACATGGGATGAAAAAGTAGTATTTTAAAACTTTTAGGGCTGAAATCAAAGCACTTTGTGAAAGGCTACAGTTTTTGCTCTGGCAGCCACTTTCAGACACAGTATCTTAGTGCTGCGATCTTCTCAGCTAACCCATGTCAGGGTTGTACATCCTTAGCAGTATCTATAGGACAAATGTCCTGGACCACCCTGAAGTAATAGGACATTTGTCCTCTTCATAACAAAATCAATTGGACATTTTGAACGCAAGCCAGATTGAATGTATATTAAGTTTTATGCACACAAAAATGGTATTACAAAAGCTGACTATATTCCTAGAGTGGGAAGCCATGTTTGGTAAACATACTATTACTAGTCCACACACACACACAGTCACACACACAGAGGCAGTGTCCTTCCTAAATCACTATTCATTGCTAATGCTAGTATTCAAGTACAATATTGCACCACGTAACAAGTACAAGGCTTATCGCTCTTTAGCCGCTTTACGCTAAAAATAACCCTGACACAAGCTGGCTGCGAGCTCTCAGCTGCGAGCCGTGTACCTCAGCCTCTGCGAGTCAGGGAGGCAGAGTTGCAAGCCAACGAGCTAAAAATAGACCGCCACGGCTCGCCACTAAGCTTAGTGCCAGTGGCACACGGGACTAGTAATAGGCCTAGTGATTCACTGGGCTTACACTAAAGTTACAGACTGGAGTTCTGTACGACGGTCGGACTCAAATAATTATGTGGGCTTGATATAAACGGCCGGTGCCATGTCCGTGAGCATCGGAAAGCTATCGGACAGTGACAGCGTTTTCGGCAAAGTAATGGGACATTTGTCCTCTTCACTGCCAGTTATATCGGACATTTTGCATGTGCAATCGGTCTATGTCCGATGTCCGACGTGGATGTGCAACCCTGCCATGTAGGGTCTCCCTTTAGGGATAGATAAGAGCGGTTCTAGTTCATTGGCAATGGAAGGCAAAAGCAGATCAGTAGTTAAAAAGTGAAGCATAGTTGGATGCTGTTCCCTGATTTTCATGCTGCTTGAACACACACCACTCCAGTCAAGCTAATTGTCGGTGGGAGTCTGTTGTTTCCTGGAGACGGGGAAGGGGAAGCAGGGAGAGAGAGAAGCTTGGCTGTACCTTCATAGATGGGGAGGGATGAAGTCTCTGCCTTCTCAGTCTGACTGCTTATTGGAACATTTGACCTTCATTGTGTATCTGTCTCTCATGATCAGTCTGCAGATGTCTGGCTGCATGCACAGTGTCTTGTTTTGTTAGCTCATTTGTGGACTTGGGTTGGTGTGCAAAAGGTCTTAGAGGTAGGCTGGTGGAGGGGTTCTGGGGATGGTCAGTGGGTGAATTCTGACAGCTGTCTGCACCTATAGCAAGGAAGTCAACAAAACACGGCATGTCACATAGCCGGATAGAAATATCAATATTTGTAAATGATAGAGACAAAAATGATCAAGATGAAACTTAAATCATGTAGTATCTAATTAGCTTCTTTACATTTAAAATCCATGTCATCGTCGCAAATAAGAGAGAGAGAGAATTTCTTCATAAGCTGGTGGTCAAAAGGAAATCTGTTTGAATTATGTTTCACCATTATTTTTTTAACATTTTGTGATTGGTAGAAGAGCCATTGGAATGTGTATTGTCAGTGATTGATCTGTGTCTTGTCATTATGCCGTGAAAGAGATTGCATTGATGTCTTCCACTTCCAGCTACAGAAGATGAATGTGTAGATGTGCTTGAAAAAAATAAGAGTGTTGTCCTACAAAGAAAAAAAATTCCATTGTGATATTTGTCTTTCAGCGAGTTTATATTAAGGAAATCTATCTGGGAAGACTTTTTTCATGTTTATTTACAGGCCATAGTATATTGGATTGAGGGAGACCAGCTTTGGAGCTTGTTCTATTTCCACGAGAATTAACCTGGCTTAGCTTTAAGTGCCACAGTGACACAACAAATAGTAGACACAACAAAATGGAGAGGGGGGAAAAAATGCTCGGCAAAAGACTGTGTTTTGCTTTCTTTTAGGAGGTTGGCTCCAGCAACTGGGAAGAATGTCATGATTGATACCAAGGGAATGCAGAGGGCAGATTCTGCTGAAGAGAACCATTGATGGAAAGAACACAAGAGTAGATAGTGTGTCTTGGCTGTGAGGTTTTATGGCCAGCCAGTGGATTTAGCTCCATGGTGAAGGTACAGATTTCAGTTCATTCTGGTGGTGAATGCAAGATCTTTAACCTGTTTCCATGCAGAACAGGTTAGCTGATAATGTCCAAATGAAAATCTGTACCAGCAAATACTCCATTGTAATCTGTGTGTTGTTATTTTTGTACTGCTTTTCTTTATTATTATCATTGATAACTCAGTAAGTCTTGGAAACTTAACGCAGTAGAAAAGCTGCAACACGCTCTGATAAAACTGATTGAAGTAGAATGAATTTAAAGTGGAGGGAGTTTAACTTTATTTTCTAATGTTCTTTATCAAACTTGACGCATTGACAGCAGGCCACATGCCTCAGTGCTGGTATGACATGAGGTCTCTCAACAGGGTATAGCCTTCCTTTGCAGGGTGCTTGAGGAGTCTGCTTCTAACTGTAGTAAATGAATGATACAGGGCTGCAGGAGCTCAGTGTGCACCAATGTTGCCAGCTGTTTGTTTTGATTGATTTAGCAGTTGTGGTAACATTGGTGAGAAACGGAACATGGATTGTGGCAGGAACAGCTGTAAGGACTGTGCTGCTTTTTTCTCTTGGCTTTACATGGAAGGTCTTGGCCTTTGTCATGGGCTGTGCTGGAAATTGTTTAATGCACACACACACACACACACACACACACATGAATGCATATATGTAGAGATGCATACACACAAGCACACTCTCATGAGCATTCATGCCTTGACAAAACACCATTCCATGTGCACACACACACACACACACACACACACACTTGCACACAAGTGCGCGCACACACACACACACTATTATTTATCCTGAAAATAACACCCCATTTTGCTGTTTAAGGAAGTACAAATTCATTGTGCATGGAATGATTACTTTGAAAAATGTCGACTGTAGAAGACGCTGTACTGTACTTATTCCAACTGGTTGACTTTTCAGATACTTTTGTTTTCTCAAAGGAAAGTAATAAATGGCCAAGAACTTTTTGTTTGGTGTGAGAGTGATCAAGTTAATGACTTTGGTCTTGATTTGACTGAAAAAGCAAACTGTATTTCTGCATTTATTACATGTGTATTCTGTTCTACTTGTTTATGTATAGAGAAGAGCTCATATAAAGCTTATGATTCATTTATACAAAATGTCCATACCTACCATCTCCTGCATATCAAGATGCCTTCAAATGAATGTCCTACTGTATTATGATTAAACATTTCCATCAGTGCATATTTTTTCTTTGCCCTTTGAGAATTAAAAAAAGAAAAAAAAAACTTTTGCGGTGAAAATGGAGTCGATGCTGTGATGAATGATGTTCTTAGATCTTTTATGAAAAAAAAAATGCTTATTTTGAATTTGTTTTAACCCATTTAATTTTGCTCATCAAACAAATGTTTCAATACAAACAAAAGTGTCTTGCTCTGAAAGAATTCAAACATTAAATGCGAAGACTGCAAGTCCAACTGTCCCCTCAAGTTTTGTCGATGTCATCAGTAACTGATTTTGCCGTTAACTCAGTTGAGTCACTGTAAAAAGGGCAGTAATTCTCTCTCAAGTAGCACATGAAATCCTGACTTGAGAGAAAAAAAAGATTAATGAAAATATACCACTGTTTGCCAGGACGTAAAGTAAACATCAACAGATGGAATAGATATGAAAATTAACTGTATTTGGTCTGATGGCAGTGGAGTTGACAGTATTCTTGATAAATGATTTGAAGATGGTTTTTGTGTTGGAAGCATACATCAGACAGGCTGTGAACAGCAAGCAGAGGTGTCAGAGTACCATTTCCAAGATGACTTGATTGAGTTGAGCCACCTCTGGCATGGTACCATAACATTTCCACAGGAACAGAAAATGTTCACCTGCTGAGTCCACAGGGCAGTTTTGTTGTTGTTGTTCCTGTTCTGTGGCAGTCTTCTTTCATAATTTTGATTTGCTTCGTGTGAAACATCTGTCATTCTTTCCCAGAATGAGATGACAGTTTGTTCAGTACACACTGGGTGTGTTCTGTCCAGCCAATAACCTTCCAGTGATTGTTCCCCAGGTATGATCTCAAAAGCTGCCCCAGTTTTTCCTTTTGAAAGTGTTTGTTTCTTTGGCCAAGTTCCTTTGGGTTTGTTTGGTTGGTTTTTCATGTTTGTGATGGAACAGACTGTTGTAAAAGTTTGGTTGGTTTTTCATGTTTGTGATGGAACAGACTGTTGTAAAAGTTTGGTTGGTTTTTCATGTTTGTGATGGAACAGACTGTTGTAAAAGTTTGGTTGGTTTTTCATGTTTGTGATGGAACAGACTGTTGTAAAAGTTTGGTTGGTTTTTCATGTTTGTGATGGAACAGACTGTTGTAAAATTGGAGGGGAGGCATTGGTGATAGAAGAGTCAAAATGTTGTATGTTTTGTTGCTCAGCATTCAAGCTGATGCCTACATTTGGGGGGAGTGTGTGGGCATTGTGTGGTGCCCTTCATGTTGTGGTTCTGTGTCTTTCTTCAGTTTCTTATCCAAATCAGATTGCATTTTTTTACAGAATTTTGCTGCGGACAACATGGCAGCTTGTCCAGTCATGGAGCAAGAGCCTTGATAGCTTTGTGTGGTTTGATGGGCTGCAAACAATGTGACTGACTGGCTGGGGTCAACAGGTGTCCCTAAAGCCTTTGTGAACAGATGTCCCTGTTGGCTTGTAGTGACAGGTGTCCCTATTGGCTTGTATCAACAGATGTCCTCATTGTATCAACAGATGTCCCTATTAGCCTCTGTGAACAGATGTTCCTGTTGGCGTGTAGTGACAGGTGTCCCTATTGGCTTGTATCAACAGATGTCCTCATTGTATCAACAGATGTCCCTATTAGCCTCTGTGAACAGATGTTCCTGTTGGCGTGTAGTGACAGGTGTCCCTATTGGCTTGTATCAACAGATGTCCTCATTGTATCAACAGATGTCCCTATTAGCCTCTGTGAACAGATGTTCCTGTTGGTGTGTGGTGACAGGTGTCCCTATTGGCTTGTATCAACAGATGTCCTCATTGTATCAACAGGTGTCTCTACTGGCTTGTATCAACAGATGTCCATTTTGTTTCAGCAGATGTCTTGATGTCCATGTGGTATGTACAGATGTCTATTGGCTGGTAACAACAGATCTCCCTGTTGGCTTGCATCAGCAGATGCCCTTATGTCTTGTATGAACAGATGTCCTTAATGGCTTGTGTCCACAAATATTCCAGAAGAAAAACATTGTTCAGGAAGTCTTTAATGGCTATTCTCCCATGCAATCATGTCCCATCTTGGAGTCTTTTTGGGTCAGTTGGAACAGAGGGTTGAGTTAGAGAGGAAAAACATGTAACACTTTAAGCCAGTGAATGCTGAACACATAATGAAAATGGATCAGAGAGCACAGAATAAAGGTATCACTACTTTATCCAAGTCTACTTCTCCTGTCTCATTAGAGAGAAGACTGAGAGTGGTTGTTGGTCACCTGATCTGTTTGCCTCACCCATCATAACAATGCTACAGTCCCTCGCTGATGAGCATGGATGTCAGCAGCAGTCAAGGGGTTAAAGTGTTGGGGTTTTTTTGTTTTGTTTTTTGCAGGCTGGTGATTTGATAGGGGTGGGGCAGGGGTTCCAGAAACACTCAGCTCTTCTTAGTCCTGCACATGTGAAGCACAGTTGAGATGGAGGTGACAAATGGAGTGGAATTAATGTTACAAAGGAAGTGTGGTGTATGATGGAGGTGGAGCTGATAGATGTGGGAGAATTTGTGCAACAAGCTTTGCCATAGAACCTTTCTTTCTTTTGGATTCCAGTCAACAAGAGTGGAGAAGAGTTCATTTTCCTGAATAAATCCACTCTATTTTGTTTTTCTTTTCATTTCAAACACACACACACACACACACACACACACACACACACACACACACACACACACACACACACACACACACACATGATCAGGAAAATTCTCTGTATTCAAGCCTTGACCACTTTCATGATATCTGGGTGATTTTTATTTTCAGCCATGTTTGTGAGTTACCTGGTTCCGTACTAAGTGCCATAGCAACAGACTGTGCTGCTTCCATGTTATGATTACACAGGGTATATGAACTCACCGGACGCTGTGTACGTCACGCACATAACACTCTGTGGCCTGGGAATGCTGGTAGGATGTGTGCTAAATGTCCCCACAGTGTGTTATTTGTTCGGGAGGCAAGTTGTGACGTGCCCTTGATCCATACTTCTCTGGTCTTGGTTGGTAATGTTTTTCTGTTTGCTAACTGGTTTCAATGTGTATGTTTTTGTGTGTACATATGTGCCTGAATCCTTCCCTGTGAATTTAAATGGATTTTTTTTCTGCCTCATGTGCATGCTGTGTTGGGTAATTCTATGATCCAGCAATCTTCTGAGAATGTTTTTGAATGTGCATTAATGTATAAGTGGGTGTATGTAGGTGGGTGGGTGTATGTAGGTGGGTGGGTGTATGTAGGTTAGTGTATGAGTGTGTTTGTAGGTGAGTGAGTGCATGTGCATTGTATATGAATGTGTCTGTTGGGGGTGGTTTGTATGAGTGTGTTTGTAGGTGAATATTTTTAGTGCATTGTTGTATGAGTGTGTTTGTGCATAGTGCTTGTGAGTGCATTGTTGCATGACTATCTTTGTGGGTGAGTTTTTGTATGTGCATTGGTGTATGAGTGTGTTTTTAGATAGGTGTTTGTGTATATGAATGATAGTTCTAGGTGGGTATTTGCCTATACATGTGTGTTTGTGTATGAGTATTTGTGTATATGTTTGCATGTGTATGAGTGGATGGATTCTTGTTTGCATATCCATGAGTATTTGTGTATGGGTAAGTGAGTGTGCTGGGATAGGTGGGTGGGGAGTTTATCGTTCTACTGTTTGTTTTTGTGTTTTCTGATTTATGAGCTAGTGGTTCCTCACATAAAACTTATTATGAAGCCCCGTGTGTTCCATTGTTATAAGTTTTTTTCCTTTCTGTAGTAGGCTATCAGGTCCAAAGTTTTCTGTCAGTGTATAATGCAGTGGAGTTTAGTATGCTGTTACATTTTTCCTTAAATAATGACATTTTTTTAAGCATGTTGTCTTTTATGGTAATTTTTCAAGAAACATAGACAAAATTTTGAGTCGGGCAAAAATCAGTGTGGAGAAGGTCAAAATGATTCTTCCTCATATTGTAATATCATTCAGTTATACAGATTCTGATGATCTGGTTTGAGTACATCATCAGTGAACAAACACATTCATCGGTCATTGCTGTCAGAATGTTAAAGCTGATGAATCCCCCTGTGGGTTGCACTTGCACACAGATTTAACAGATCACTTCTTTTTGTTTGATTTTTGCAGTGGCGTGTGGTTGAGGATTGGCAGGCCGATTCTGTCTTCTTTTTGTGTGTGCATTGTAACTTTGTTAACAGAACTCTTTCACAACATAGAGGAGGCCCTTAGCATGTTGATTAGCGGTCTGATGGAGTGATGTTGGTGTGTTGCACATTCCTGTTTCTCTACACTGCTCCCTCTGTTTTCCTTTGTCTCATTGACTATATATGAGGAACACCTGTACAAACAACTATGAATTCGTCTTTTCAGTTGTTGATTTGTCATTTGTGTTTATAGCTGTTAAGTTCACTGTTGTCTTTGCACATGTTCAGCTGCTTCCTCACCATGGCCACTCTGGCATGGTTGCTGTCTTGAAAGGTATTGGCATGTCCACCACAATGTTTTTGTGTCATTCGTACACACAGCTTCAGTTGGTTTTGGATGTGCTGTGGCCAGGAAGCCGGTGTGTTCCTTTCTATCCTGTCTTTTGGGGTCATTCCACTTATTCCAATGGTATTCTGGCCAATGCTGGTGTTGTTTGTGTGTGGACACACGGGATTGACTTCTGAGCTGCTAATACCAGGAAATGAGTCCCAGGTCAGCTTCAGGGGGGGTTGTACCAGAGATGAAAAGAAATGCCCAGGCTGTCGGTGTGGATAGAAGAGATTTGGTTTGATGCGGATTCTGCCATTGCTGTTCTTTACGGTGGTATTGCTAGGAGAGGAGGGGGGGGGGGGGGGGGGAAGATGGGTGGGGTATTAGTTTCTTGTGTTGCTGAATGGCTTTCAGCAGCAATTTATTTACAGGTCAGGTAAAAGTGGAAGAAAAGTCACGGAAAATGGAGCAGCCTTTTGCAGTCACTGGAAAGTGATGCTAAGCAAAGATTATGGCTGGAAGCTGCGAAAAGTCTGTTTAACAAGACAAAAAAAAAATTTTAACAGCCAAAAATTAATTAACAAACAAAACGCACAGTTGGCACAGATTGAATGTTCTTTAACAGACTAGAACATTTCAACAGACTAGCTTGTGTGCTGTGTTCCTGATTTGAAAGCTGTTTGCTATGTTATGGTGCAGGTGGGAGAGGCTCAAGGGTCAAGAGGAACAAATGCAGATAGGAGACTCATTTCCTGGTGGAGGTCAGAGTTGTGTTACTTTTCCACATTGATGTGTCACTCTTACTTGTTGTGGTTTTTCTGCGTGGGATTTTCCGTTTGTCTTTTTTTTTTTTTTTTTTTCAAATTCTTATCGATTGTTAATTGTACTGAAACGTGACCTATTGTTGCACATTTGGTTATTTTAAACAGTTGTTCATTTTGGAGATTGACCTTGTTTTGTGCATGTGATGGGAAGTGGTTAATTCACTGAGACAACAAGAACCTACAAGACAGTGAAGATCATCACTCAGCTCAGATCCTTTCACTGGTAGTGTAAAACAAGAACTTTTTTTGTGGAAGACTGTTCCAATTATTCTGTTGATTTATTGTGGGAAACTGGTCCAACAGTTTTGTTACGTTATGATGGAGAACCCTTCCATTGGTTTTGTTGCTTTGGTTTGGAATTGACTTCCACTCTTTTCTGTTACTTTGTTATTGAGTTTAAGTCATTTTGTTACAACATTATGGAGAACGTTTCAGCCATTTTGTTACTTTATTATGGAAGATTGTTACAGGTATGTTGTTACCTTGTTACAGAGAACTGTACCACTCAGTTTGACCCCTCTGTGTGTGGTCACACAATTGGTCCCTCAAAACCCTCGGAATGCATGTGAGTAGATGTTCAGTGAACCAAGCTCTCTGATGACAGTGCTGGCATTAGGGGGAACTTTAACTGATCAGTCGGATACATGGCTGTACTATTGTCTGTTCTAGGGATTGCTTGGAGAGAGAACTGATTCTCCTCATGGTGTCAGCGTGGATGCCTACAGCCGCAATTTGGCCTCACATGACCAGCTGGGTGGTGGAGCTGCAGGGGTTGAAAGCCTGTTGCAGGAGTCAGATCATATAAATGATAATTTGCTGGATTACTTCAGCATCTGTCTTCCATGTCGCCTTGGGAGGATGTCTGGTCAGGAACAGTGAGAGACCGGGTATAACTGGCATGACAGAGGGGTGTTTCAGGTGGGTTGTAAACAGCAGGAGATGGGAACGTGAGTCTCATAATGGACACCTGCCCTGCCGCATGACCGGGTATTCTGGAGTCGCAGGTTCATATAGATAATTGTCAACTGCCCTTTCAGAGATGGGCAAAGATTGCCAAGTGGTTTTTAAAAGATCACTTTGTTGTACTGTCTTTTTCAAAAGGAAGAAAGCTGTCAGTGAATTTATTTGCTCTCGCTTTCCTTTCAGCAAACGGTCTATTCTGTGTTGTGGTTAAAAAACACATCAAATAGTGGGGAAAATGTCTTGCTTGGGCCAGTCTCACACAGAAGGGTACCCAAGGTATACCAAATAGCAGACCAGAAAATATGTCTTAGTGCTAGTCCTCTCAAGACAGCTAACAGGTGCTCTGTGTGTATTCATTCAGGCACTTAGCTCTGGGGAACTGCTGTATCCTAACACACTGAGCTCACCTGTCTTAAAGACACAGGGAGAAATCTGTCTTAGATTGAACTTGGGGCTCAAGATGGGTTGCAGCAGTGGGAAGCATGAACTTGGGCCTCATGATGGGTTACAGCTGTGGGAAGCATGAACTTGGGCCTCATGATGGGTTACAGCTGTGGGAAGCATGAACTTGGGCCTCATGATGGGTTACAGCTGTGGGAAGCATGAACTTGGGGCTCATGATGGGTTACAGCTGTGGGAAGCATGAACTTGGGGCTCATGATGGGTTACAGCAGTGGGAAGCATGAACTTGGGGCTCAAGATGGGTTGCAGCAGTGGGAAGCATGAACTTGGGGCTCATGATGGGTTACAGCTGTGGGAAGCATGAACTTGGGGCTCATGATGGGTTACAGCTGTGGGAAGCATGAACTTGGGGCTCATGATGGGTTACAGCTGTGGGAAGCATGAACTTGGGGCTCATGATGGGTTACAGCTGTGGGAAGCATGAACTTGGGCCTCATGATGGGTTACAGCTGTGGGAAGCATGAACTTGGGCCTCATGATGGGTTACAGCTGTGGGAAGCATGAACTTGGGGCTCATGATGGGTTACAGCTGTGGGAAGCATGAACTTGGGGCTCATGATGGGTTACAGCTGTGGGAGTGTCTGCAGAGGTGTGGATGCTGTAGTTCACTGAAAACTGTTCCAGTGTTTGTTTTTATGTGTGTGGTTACCCTCATTCAGAGAATACTGTACAGGTGTTTGTGGTGCGGTCACTGTCATCAGAACACCGTACAGGTGTGGATGATGTCATCAGAATGCTGTACAGGTGTTTGTGGTTTGATTGCTGTCATCAGAACACTGTGCAGGTGTCAAAGGTGTGGATGATGTCATCAGAACACTGTACTGGTGTTTAGGTGTGGATGATGTCATCAGAACACTGTACTGGTGTATAGGTGTGGATGATGTCATCAGAACACTGTGCTGGTGTATAGGTGTGGATGATGTCATCAGAACACTGTGCTGGTGTTTAGGTTTAGATGATGTCATCAGAACACTGTGCTGGTGTTTAGGTGTGAATGATGTCATCAGAACACTGTACAGGTATTAATGGTGTGGGTGCTGTCATCAGAACACTGTACTGGTGTTTAGGTGTGGATGCTGTATCAGAACTCTGTAATGGTGTTTGTGGTGTGGATGATGTCATCAGAACACTGTACTGGTGTTTAGGTGTCTATGCTGTATCAGAACTCTGTAATGGTGTTTGTGGTGTGGTTGCTGTCATAATCGCAACACTGTCTTTGTGTCTGTGGTGTGGTTGCTGTCATTAACAGAAAGCTGTGCTGGTGTTTGTAGTGTAGTTGTCATCACCCACAGAACACTGCACCAGTATGGGTTGTAAAGTCCAAAGTATGGAGCACATGTTCCTCTGCAAAACACACTATTTTTGAGTGTTATCCATAGTGAAGTCTTGTAAGTGAAGTGTTACATCCACAAGAGTTGATCAGTTTTTAATTGAAGCAAAATGTGCATCTTGAATTCAGGTAACTCTCACACTTGTGCTTTTTATGTCAAGAGTGTACTTGTTTTGCCATACTGATGGAATATAGATCCACATTTTGGGGTGTAGATTTCAGATTTGTCAGAGGGTTTGCTTAGTTTTGGTCTTGCGGCACTAAAATGAGATGCCCTGTCCCCATCCTAATCTGATGCTGTACGTCACTGCCCAGACTGTGATGAGATATTAGAGCTGTACCAGGTGGTTTGTGGACTGTGTGTACTTCCCTATCACGTAATCTCAGGGCAGAACAGAACTCCACCGCGTCATGTTAATTATCCTCTTTTGTCATTGCAAAAAAAGGCTTAATTCTGTTGCCCCACACGTCCCCCTCATGTCCTCTTGTGATGAAGTCAGATTTGATTTCTTCTCCACCTTCATGCCTGTGGTGGTTTGTGTCAAAGACGCTGCCATCAGCAAGGTCATATAGGACTGTCGTATCATTCAAAGGGGGGAAAAGCTCACTCATGCTAGCTTCATGACTAATCAATTATTGTTATCAGAAAGAAGGTTTAATTGATAGTGTCTTGTATTTGCTGGATTAGAACATGCACCTCTGACTATCACCAAAGGGACTTGGCTGCAGTACAGTAACTTGTCTGGTGGACCAGAAATACCATTGATTGCTCTCTTTGGAGTGCTTGTGCTGAGAGTGTGGCAGGTCATGCCTGGGTGTGGATTTGTACAGTGTGGGTGGAATGAGCACTGTGAGAGTAATGTGACTGACCGGGGACAGAGGATGAAGTAGAGCAGAAAAAACAAAAACAAGGGATTCTGTGTGCAGTAATAGTTACACAGTAATGTTGCAGTTGAAGGAAGGACCCAGTGTGGTAATTTTTCTGTGTAGATAAAGATTACAGTATCGCCACCCACTCACTCACCCTTCCCCAAAAAAGGAATACAAAACAGAAATGATTCTTTTAAATATGTTGACATTAATTCAACAGAGCCTGCTCATGTTTAACAACTTCATGCCAACATGAACAAAGTTACACAAATGTATGCATTGTTGTGGGAAAAAAGGGACATACAAAGGTTCCTTTTTTGTACAGGTGATTTTTTTATATTGTCATCCACCTCTCTTTGTCTGTATGTTAGCAAGATTGTGTAAAAGCTTCTGAACTGACCTTGACAGAGTGTGGTCCAAGAACAAAAACGTTTCACTTTGGATTCAGATCTGGTCAAAAGATGGATCCAAGATCAGGTCATCAAATTGGCTTGAGAAAAAAAAAAAAGTAAAGCTACAGAACCCGGTTTGTAATCAACTTGGTGCACAGACGAAATGTGGCTCATTTTGGTGTTCATCCCTGGTGCAGATTCAGATCAATAGCAGATGCAGAACCCTTTGAGGGAGATTACGCAAACACTACTGAACTGATCTGAATAAAACATGATGCATAGGTAGAATGTGTACCATGGACAAACCTGTTCAGTTTTGGTGCGGATCTGTGTCAAAGGGCAGACCGTGATCTGTTTGACCTTTCCAGGGGTCAGCGCTGTCCATAGTGTCGCTCTGGTTTCCTTCTTTTTTTTCCCCCCTTTCTTTTTAATCCCTGCATGGCCCAGAGTGGTTGGGCCATATCTTGATTCTTCAGCATTACTCGGACTTTTCAGTATAGCTGGCACTGCTTGCTCCTAACCCAGTACATCTTGTTGCAGTTTATTTTGACAATGGTTGGCAAAATTTACATGGAAAGGCACACATATTGGTATGAATTTTTTTGAATATTATTAATTGTTGTCATAAATCAGTATACTCTTACTTTTTGTTTCTGTCCAGCTGCAGTTTAGGGAATCTACTCGGGTTAACTAGTGTACGTCCTCATAGATTCAAGCTGTACTTGGATATCTCGCTTTTCGGTTTAGTGCTTGTTGCTTTTGGTCTTGTTTTTCTACTTTGAGATTAGTTCTTTGACTGAACAGTCTCTAATCAAGAATGAAAATAATGCTGGAAATTTCCATGGAGAGCTGAAGAAGTTTGGGTGGGGGAACTTTTTTGGGGGAGTCTTTCCCAGCACCTCGGTCCAACTTTATTTCTTCAAGTTGATGACATGATTCTTGTTTTGAAATCAGTACCTAATGAACTCCTCGCAGAATAGTGTATAAAACTCACCAAGCTATCATTATTTATTTGATTGTGTCTTTATTTGTTCTAGTTGTCCATTGTTTTATTGTTAGCTTATTAGTTTTGTTGTTGTTTTGCTGTTGGTCTTGTTATTCTTGTTTTAAGGAAGAGGGGAAAGAATTGTTGACTTCTTGTGATGTAGGGGTGCTATTCTCCTGGCATAGGTTGCCCTGTGATAACCATGATTTGTTTTTGGCTGGTTCAGAGGAAAGGGTGTGCGCGTGCGGGAGAGAGTTTGGCTGTCCAAGGGATCCCCAGTGAAGTAGTCCATTGACAGTACATCAAGGCACCATTTCAGTGATGCAACAGTCAGAAAGTGAACAGTGAACGTAACTTTACTATCTCTACCTCTGGAATCCATTCGGTTACCGCCAAGGAAAGATGCTGCCTTCCCTATTTGAGATGTTGCCTACTGCTGAACACGTTGCTCACAAATTACATGATAGACAGAAAAAAAAGAAAGATGATGAGAAAGACTGTAGTCATGTAACACTCGTCCCATTGTAATGCAGTGAGTGTATTTTTTTTAGATCTTTGTTAAGTTATAATTTGAACATAGTGGAAACTTTGGGGTGTTTTATTTTTTCAGTTTTCTGTTTAAATGAGAAACAAAATGTATCCTATGTGTGGTAAGAACCATTTTTGAAAGTTTTGCATGTTTCCAGACAGATTTCAGTTTTAAGAAACAGTTTTGATTTAGTCATATTTGTACTGCTGTGCATTGTATAAATTACAGACAAACAAATCTGTTGTGTAAATAGTAAAAACGCAAACATGCTTCAAAATGCATGTATACTGATAGTCACAAGCAAGTAGGTATGCACATATACATTTGTATATATATATGTATATAAAGCAAGTATGCTCATATACATTTGTACGTATATAAACAAACATTTTTCATACGCCCATGAATATGCATATTCAACAGAAAAGGCATTTCTTTTTTCACTACATTCTTTTGTTTGATTGTTAACACTCTGTAATATCAATCTGCTTTGCAAATAGCACACCCCACATGGGGGGGTTCTCATTCATATTGTGAAAATTTGAGCAGATGAAGAGTAAAATCAAACAAAATCTATTTCGTTTGAACTTTTTTTTTTTCCCACTGTAAATCAGAATTTGACGATACATACCCAAACACCTGCAGTTGTCTTATGGCAGACTGGCCCTGTTTGCTGTGGTTGTATGTTTTGCTGTTCATTTTCTCATCTGATGCTGTCCTCGGTTTGTGTTGTTATTGTTCAACACTGCCACATGCTATTTCCTTTTCCGTTATATTCCATGTGCTTTTTTTCTCTTTTCAAAGTGAGCATGTTTTATTACATGTTAAAAATTTTGTGCTGCAAAGAAAGTAACTACTGTGGTAGAAAGAAACTCGTGGAGAGCGTGGCAGCAGAGAGTCCTCAGAAGAGAAGCCCCCTTCAAGCAAGTGTTTCGGCCCTTATCTCCTGACACTCTAGGGGGGTTGGGCCACACCCGGTTCATGACTCCGGATGTCCCTCTGCTGCCCCCTTTTTTTTTTTTCCCCATCTTGGGACGAGCCATGGCTGGGATTCGAACCCATGACCCTCTGGACATGCTCATTTTCTACTTAATGACTCGCGCTTTAACCACTGAGCCACAGGGACACCTGATATTTGTAGGGAAATTAAGCCTTATGAAGTTCACTTTTGTTCCTCCTTGACCAGATCCAGCTTGAACACCTCTCTGCCGCTTCTGCCATTGCTTTCAGGGCTCTGGTTTTTTCCTTCCCTGCAACTGAGAGCTGTTTCATGAGGCTGTATGCAGACGTTCCTACAAACCCCCTAGCTCCAATTTCTGCAGTGAGGACTTTGACCTGATAGCCTTCTCTCCTCAGGCTGTTTGCCAGATCAGCATACTTTTCAGTCTTGTAGATTTGAGCTGCCTCCATTCTGTTCTCATATGGCCCCGTGAGCTCGATCATGATCAGCTGCTTGGTTGACTTAGAGTGGACTACTATGTCTGGTCTCATGCCACTCTTGCTGATGATCTCTGGGTGACTCTTCCATTCTGGGAGGTCTGCAGTGCACTCCCAGTCATCTGCCCCATCCAGCAGACTCTGCCTGCATGTTTCGAGTGGCACTGTTGTTCTTGGCCATGATTTGCTGCCTCCTGCCGTGAAGAATGTTGCGGATGCTTTTGGAGTCCTGATTCTCCCTTTTGTGGTGTTGGTACTAGCCCAGACTACTTGTACAATTTCTTTGAGCACTTGGTTGTGCCTCCATGTGTACCTTCCTTGAGCCAGGGCTACTTTACATGAGCTTAGAACATGCTCCACTGTTTGTTTTTTATGGCAGAGGGGGCATGCAGGATCGTCTGTTTTCCCCCACTGTGTCTTTAAGTAACTACTGTGTCTTTTTTATGCTGAACCAGTTCACTCTGGCTCCCAAATCATCCTAGTAGTATTTTCCATAGACTGACTTAAAGTTACTGTTTCTTAACAGATTAAAGGTCTTACCTAAGGTAAGCTCCATTCTGTAGGAATAGGAAAAGAGCAGAGTATTCCATAACTGTTCCTGAAGGCTTTTTCCCTCCTGTTTTATTTACTTGTGTACTGCATGCTTTAAGGGTGAAAACAAAATGTTTTGCATTGGAAAAAAAAAGCAAGATCCCCATAGATTTCTACCTGCCTTCTTGTGTTAAACATTTGTTTTCAATGTAGAATTCTGTTTCAGCTGTGAAATGAGAACTTTGCTTGTTGTGACAGCAACATCATTTGGTAAAGGTACATCTTTGGTGTGTTCTGCTGTGTAACTGAATAATTTTTTTTCCTGGACAATTGATAAGCAATAAATAGGAAAATGAAAAGTAAAATTAAACAGAAGAAAATATTTGAATGCATGTGTATTTTCATTTCCTATGAGTTACATATTTTTTTACGTTTTGTCAGTTTTTGTATGTTCATTTGCTTGCATTTTTGTTTTTAGGGTAGAGCTCTTTGTTTTTGCCTGTTACTGTTCCTTTATATTGAAATTTGGTGTTTGCATAATACGCTGTAAAGATACATTAATCAGGGTATGTTGTTGTTTTCCTTTAGCATTGTTTAAAAGTTTCCAGATTGAAAAAATACTGCCAGTTACTGTCATCAAAGCTAGAGCAGTAGTATGTTTAATAGTTTCCAGGTTGAAAAAAATACTGCCGGTTACTATCATCAAAGCTAGAGCAGTAGTATCTTTAAAAGTTTCCAGATTACTATCATCAAAGCTAGAGAAGTAGTATGTTTGTCATTTGAGTTGCTGCATTTTTTATTTTAGCGGTTACTTTTGTTTACTAATACATTTTGTTTATACTAATATTATCACTATTTCACATCTAGATTTGCACACGTTTATATGTCTGTGTTGTTATCTGTACAAATTAGCAGTCTGGCATATGAAACAGACGGGTACATGTAATTATTCACTGTATGCCATTTAAAACACTTGGTAATCAGAACCGTTCATTTGCTTTCATTTTCTGTTGTTTTCAACATGTAAATTTCCTCCTAAAACTTTGTCTTCGGGCTTTCATGGTATGTCAGAGGCGAAGAAGAAGAATCATAATAATTATAAGTGATAATGTAAATTTGCTACCATAAAATCATCACAATCTCCATTATTTCTGTATGTTATTACCATACAATGATCATTTTGATTTTGTTTCATATGAAATTATCATTATTTATGTAATTAGATTCCTGCCATGATTATCTTTATTTGGTATTTATCATATTACTTTTTTAAAAATTAAAATGACAAGAGGACAGGAGCTGATAGACTACAGTTCATTTTTGGCGCAGGATAATGAAGCATTCATCTGTCTCTTTGTGTGCTACCTTTTGGCCTCATTCTGCGGCTGTAAGAACTATTCCTGAGTGTGGTCCATGTCCATGGCTCCTGCTGTGTTGGATTCAAGGGTTGTGTTGGTGTGATTCCTTTTCTCCTGCCTCCATTTTTTTTTTTCCTTTTTACAATAAATAGTTCCCTAAAGGTGGTGTTTTCTTTTGTGTTTGTCAGTAATTCCATTGGTCTGATTCAGTGTGTGTCTGTCTGTCATTGTTGCTCTCTCTCTCTCTCTCTCTCTCTCTCTCTCTCTCTCTCTCTTCTCTCTCTCTCTCTCTCTCTCTCTCTCTCTCTCTCTCTGCATTTTTACTATTCAAAGATCTTCCCTCAAGAGCTGCTGCTGTCCCAGAAGATACTAGAACAAATGTATTGCAATAAAAGTAAGAAAGTAACCCAATACTACCCAAATATTGAAATAAATATTTCGGTTTTCTCTGTACCAGGACTTGTGAGCACACTTGTTAGATATACTGTGATTCTTTTGCATCTTCATTATATGCTCCCTCACAAGCATATGGCAAGTCATTGCAAGCATTTCACAGGATGACTTTTATTGATTACCTTACTGGCACCTATTCTCCATCTTCAGAGAATTGATTTTACATGGAAATGAAAATCGTTATGCTAGGAGCTGACACTCAACAAAGATAGTCCCCACGTAGCATTGCATTGCATAACACTTGGATGTAAGCCTCAGGTTCCAGCTTGTACGAAAACAAAAACAAAACAAAAAAGAAAGAAAGAAAGGAAATAACAGAGATAAGATGGGAAGTGACTTTCATATCAATAACTTTCATCTTTTTCCATCTTCCAGGGTTTTTTTGAGTGGGTTTTTATTTATTTTATTTTTTTTTTAAGTTTATATTTCAGTCCACATGGGCTGTGCGAAGATACATGTCAAATAAGTGTGTCAAAAAGGGTCTTGTGCGTTATCATTTTACCAGTTTTCAGCTGTGTATCAGGTTACTTGTATTTGAAGTAAAAATCCTGTAATTAACTAGATGTACTGAAAACAGTGGTAAAACACTATACATACATACATATATATATATATATATATATATATATATATATATATATAGTGTTTATATATACTTTTTTTTTCTATTAATGTTCTGATGCAATTTTTCTTCCCCATTCTTTTAATGCCTGTTCATATGAAAGTGATACAAGAGACACAGATCACAAGGCTATAAACTAATGCCCTGAAAAAGGGAACAAAGACCTTTAAGATTTGTTTTAATCTCTTAGATTATTGCACTTTGATAGCTATGTCAAGGGCATGACTTGATAGTAATAAAAAAAAAAAATCATGAGAAGAAGTGTTTCCGTCCATCTAATCATAGAGTCCATGTATTGGTGCTGACCGCTAAAGGAAAAACAACGTCCATCTAATCATAGAGTCCATGTATTGGTGCTGACCGCTAAAGGAAAAACAAATAAAGAACTTATACACACACACACACACATGCGTGGCGGCATGCAAAACAAAGGGAGAGCACTTATCCGCTAATAAAGCTAGTCAAAGTTGTTTCCCTTGATCACTCGCACACCACCTTCTCCTCCCCCGCCATGAAAAAAGGTCCAATACACAATGGAGTGCAAAATGATTGCTGTCAGTATGGTTCGATCGGCATTGTTCCACCCACCCACCCCTCCCCTGAACATGGTCGTATTCAATACAGACATATTTTAATGTACATGAAACGCAACTATCTCCATGTCATTGTCTTTTTCCAATACAAAATTCTTTTTCTTCTTCCTTGTCTAGAGCCGGGCCAATACTGTTCATTTCTCAAGCAATTTCACACGTACTTGAAGTCAGATGAATTGAAACCCCGCTTTGTGTGTGTGTGTGTGTGTGTGTGTGTGTGTTTTAACATCATAAATATCCCATTATGGTTTTATTCAAGGTCTGTGCTAGCTGTCTTTTTTTCCAGTTAAGGGCAAGGAGCCAAAACACGTTCATTTTGAACCAACTAAGTGTTGAAAGCTTTTTTTTTCCGTTGGCATTCATGTTTCAGCCACATTTGATTACTTTTTTTGTGAGGTCCGTGGTGGCTCGGTACGCTCACAAACAAGCACAATCTTCAGCTATTTACTACACGTGAATCTTTGACTTGTGTCCTGTCAATCGGCGAAACCATCTTAGAACAGCAACAATCTAGCTCTGGTGGTGTTTTTGTTTGTTTGTTTGTTTTGTTCCCCCCTCCCATCACCTTCCCCGTAGCGATGTAGTTTTCTGAGGTCAAGCGATGACGATGGCGATGGCTGGGAAATAAACAGAGCGGGAATTAAGCTGTTTCATGGCGCTTTTCGCAGGGGGCGAGGGGGGAGGGGAGAAAAAAGAAATGCGACGCAGATCTGTTTGGGGGTGGGGTGAGGGAGGGAGGGGAGAGGAAGGGAACTAGCTTAAGACAAAGATTTTGCCACTTTATGCTGAGGGATGAAATGAACAGTGTCTGAACAGTGAAAAACAGAATGAAAATAAAGAAAGAAAGAAAGTGGGGTAGGGAGAAGGGTGGGAACCTCTCAAGTACCGTTTTACCAATTTTCTGTTGATAATATTAAGAACAGGAAAAAAAACTTATCTCCTTTTCTCTGCTTCTAGCAGCTCGGTCGAGTTCACGTTCCAGTTAGTGCTCCAGCACTTCTCGAATTTAAACAACAACAAAAACAAAAAAAAACCTGTTGAAATTCTTTACCTGTGGTAGCTGCTGGCCGCATCCTGGTGGGCTGATGGCATAGTTGGAAAAGAAGAACGGAAATCATGTTAAGAACTCTTTGTTAGGAAACATACACTGGGATTCATTTCTAACACAGTACTTTCAGAATAGCAGTTGAGTTTAACATGTGATAATAAGCTCGGTAAATGCATCTCTCTCACCTCTCTCTCTCTCTCTCTCTCTCTCTCTCTCTCCTCTCTCCTCTCTCTCTCTCTCTCTCTCTCTCTCTCTCTCTCTCTCTCACACACACACACACACACACACACACACACCACATGCTCGCTGACATGCACATGCTTAAACCTTCATATGCACAGACCTAACGTGCACATACACCCCAAGCACCTCCGCTACACACCCCAAAATGTCCAAATGCATGCACGCACTCACACACACACACACATGCACGCACGTACGCACGCGCACACACACACACACACACACACACACACACACACACACACACACACACACACACACACACATACATACAAACGTACGCGCACGCACACACACACACACACACACACACACAAACGTACAACACACACACACACACACACACACACACACACACACACACACACACACACACACACACACACACTCGCACACACACACACACACACACACACACACACACACACACACACACACACACACACAAGACTGTCATAACAGTCGATCATGAAAACAGTGGCCATATTCATGTGAGATGTTCGAATGGTCCACAGTGTCACTGTTTCCTCCTAAAAGCAGTTTTAGTATTACTGGAATGGGAAAATCCAAACTACAGGCAAAATCAGACAGGACTTGTGCCACAACATGTGCACAAACCTGGTCCATATACTCTATTCAAACTAGACAGGACAGTAGCTACAGGGCGATGCACCAGACATTAGCTACAAAACAAAATACGGTGGCTGGTCATTTCATTCAGAAGTAGGAGCTAGACTCAATGTCTTAGCGGTTGCAGAGAGCTATTAGGTACTCTGGTATCAAAAATAAAATCTGTATGCATACAACAGTTAACGATAGATCCCAAAGCATAGGGAAGAGGAGGGAAAGACATAAACAAGAGGGAGAAATTATTCTAGCAAGAAGAGGCACCCCAAACTGAGAAATGAAAGAAGTGCGTAAACGAAAAGACAGGGTCCATGTCACAGCAGGTAACAAACTAACTTCGGGGGTTGAGGGGGGTGGGGGGGGGGGGGAGAAAGAGAGAGAGAGGGGGAGAGTCTAACCCCAGGAGAGAGAGAGAGAGAGAGAAAGAATTAATTTGAATAATATACCAGTAATTACAACAACCATTTTACAAACCGCTTCAAAACTACTTATCCACAGAAAGTCTATTTAAAAGACACAAAACCAATTCCAGGAGAGGGAGACAGTTAGTTCGAACCACTTAGCCATTGATCGAGTGACTACGATTGTCATTTTTCAGTCATTATGCCAAAAAGTACTTATCCACCACTACCACCCGCAGCAGACTGATTAATCAGCTATCCATTCATTAGAGGGGTCCGGAGTCAAATGGTCAGAGCGTTTGTTTGCTGAGCTGACGGTCGTGAGTTCGAACCATGCTTGGGGTCGGATTTTTTCGGCTTGAAAACCTTCTCCCTCCACCCAGCAGTGGGTGGGTACTTTATTCAGCTCAGGGAAGATTAAATGCGGCAGAAGGAGAGGGACGGGCACCGCTTTCCAATAAATCATGCTCTAGACACACTGAACCTCTGACAGTTCACCGTCCCGACGATCGATAGAACAATGTTGGTAGCAGGGTACCTACTTTAAAGGGATTGATTCTTCAATGAATTTGAATGTATGGGTTTGGTTTATATGAACTGTTAGCAATCTACAAAGATTACCGGAATCCTTTGAAACATGACTAAATTGATTTACTCTACTTACTTTGTGTGCCTCAATAGTTGGTGTGATGCGCCTAGCATGTTGGCGAAGCGTCCGTGTACTTGTCACCTCTCGCTTTCAGCCTCCACCGCTGACAAGCACCGCTGCCAGCAGCACTGCGAAAAGGGAAGCAGAATGCGTCGGTCTTTTCCTGTCAGTATATAGCCTCTCTACCGGCAAGCCCTATGTAGTGCCTCTTCGTGGCGACTTACGTCAACTGAGACCTTACGGGCCCGGCTAAACTACCAGGGGCTCGGAGGAGGTCTGGCCCCCAGACGTTGTGTAAAATGCAGGCCCACCAACATGTGGATATGCCCTGTGCCCACGACTCCCTGTTATGGGTCAAGTAACTTAACTGCCTTGTGGATGTCTCGGAGAAACAAACGCTAAGAAAGAAAAGAAAATCCAGAGTGGAGCTCCTAACTAGACTAAGGGTTGGTTGACACGCCATGACACCTTCCGGCAACTCCTGCAGCTGCGCCGGCACCATACTGTACTGGCTTGTCCTTTCCGTTGGATCCTGTCAGCAAGGCCGAGAGGCGGATTCCGAGGATCTCCACACACTTGGCCCAGGCCTGTGCCCTGGAGAGGTCACTCCAGTGCCGCTATCCCAGCGACAGAAACAACACGGGAGACAGCAGTTACGGTTTATAAGCCCAGAGCATATGCTCGAGCGCTACGAGTTGTCTCCGACGGTGGAAGGGACCATCGCGTTCCACTGGTCAGCTACCGCCCGCCTCAACTAGTTACACCCCCCCCCCCCCCCCTTCCAGCCAGTAAGGTGTTGATCCGCCACAGTCTGCCTGGTTCAATGGGTGCTTGGAGCTCAAGGGAAAGACCGAAGAGCAGACTGTAAACCTGCACCAGACAATAAAAATAAACCTAAACTACCAGCCTTGGGGCTGGCAACCTGGAACGTCAGAACGATGTGTCCTGGCCTTTCTGACAACCTCCGGGAAGTTGACGACACCAGGAAAACAGCCATCATTGACTGCGAGCTGAAGAGGTTTAATATCAACATCGCCATGCTGCAAGAGACAAGAATCCCCTCCAACGGCAGCTTTAGGGACAAGGACTACATGTTCTTTGGGCAAGGACTGGAGCACCGACTGTATGGCGTCGGATTTGCAGAGCGAAACTCTCTCCTATCCTCAGTTGAACCATCTTCCAAAGGGACAGCGCAAATCCTCTCCAGCTCACAACTTCTTCTGGACCGACAAATATCCTGAACGTCTTAGCCCCCACACTCTGCTCAACAGCCGAGGTTAGGATTAGTTCTATGAATTGGAAGCCGAGATCAGAGAGGTACCTGCAAAGGAACACTTGTTCTAGCTCGGAGACTTGGCGCCATCAAGATCGCTCCTCTAAAATCTATGTCGGTGGATTTCATCACCGACTGCAGCAAACAGATGGAGAGATGGGCGGAGTTCTAACAGGAGCTGTACTCCAGGGAGAACTCAGTCACCCACATAGCCCTCAAGAAAACCATCCTCCCCCCTCCCCCCCATGCCCTCCATGGAGGAGCTCGACCCACACCCACCATTGAGGTACTCAGCAAGGCCATTGACTCGTTAGCCTGTGGTAAAGCTCCAGGTAGCGACGACATTCCGCCTGAAGTCATCAGAGCCGGCAAGGAGAGTTCTCTCCTCAGTCACCTCCATAAGCCTCTGCTGCAGTTTTGGAAGGAAGGAATCGTACCCCAGGACATGCGCAATCCTAACATCATCACTCTATACAAGAACAAAGTGAACCGCAGCGACCGCAGTAACCTTCACGCGCGTCGTCCTCAACAGGCTGCAGCTATTCGCCAAACGAGTGTACCCAGAGGCACAGTGTGGCTTCAGAGCTGCGAGGTCGACGATCGACATGATATTCTCCCTGAGGCAGCAACAAGAGATGTGCCGTGAGCAGAGACGACCCTTGTTCGTCGCCTTCATCGACCTGAGCAAGGCATTCGATGTGGTCAGCAGATCAGGCCTCTTCACCCTACTACGCCGGATTGGATGCCCGCACCCCCACCCCCCACCCCCAAGCTCCTGAAGATGATCACGTCCTTCCATGACAACATGAATGGCACTGTCCAGTACGGCGGTTCATCTTCTAACTCCTTCCCAATCACCAATCGAGAGCGGTGTCAAACAAGGGTGCGTGCTCGCTCCGACACTCTTCGGCGTCTTTTTCTCCCTGCTGCTGCGCTACGCCTTCTGACAGTCTGAAGACGGCATCTTCCTCCACACTAGGAGTGGCGGAAGCCTCTTCAACCTCTGAGCAAAGATGAAGGTGTGGAAAGTCCTCATCAGAGAAATACTCTTCGCAGACACCGAGGAAGCGCCACAATGGCTAATCGCCTGCTTCGTTGATGCCTGAGCCGAGTTCGGCCTCACTATCAGCTTGAAGGGGAAAAAAATGTCATGAGTCAAGACGTCTACAGCACTCCCCACGTCTCCATCGGCGATCACACCCTCGAAGTGGTCGACGACTTCACTTATCTGAGTCCACCATCTCCAGCAACCTCTCTCTGGACGCCGAGCTGAACGCTGGGATTGGCAAGGCAGCAACAGTGATGGCCCCTCTAGCAAGAGAGTCTGGGACAACATCATGCTAACCTCAAACACCAAGATGAAGGTGCACCAAGCCTGCGTGCTGAGCACTCTTCTTTACGGAAGCGAAGCGTGGACTCTGTGCTTTCGACAAGAACACAGACTGAATGCCTTCTACCTGTGCTGCCTCAGAACACTCGTGGGCATCGCTTGGCAGGGATGCATCACCAGCATGGACGTCCTGGCCCAGGCAGGGATGCCAACCATGTCCGCCATAGCGACACGCAGAGGCCTGCGCTGCATGGACGACGGTCGCATCCCAGAGGGCATGCTGTGCGGTGAGCTGGCTACACGCTCCAGACCCACAGGACGACCCGCCCTACGCTACAAGGATGTGTGGAAGCGCGACCTGAGGGCAGGCAGCCTCGACCCAGCAGACCTGGAGACAGCAGCTTCACACCGGGTCAGCTGGCGGTCCACCATCAAGGCCGGCATCAAGCAAGCAGAGCAGAGGAGAGAGGCCCAGTGGGAAGAGTAGAGGCACCGCAGACAGCCAAGAAGTGCGTCGGCACCCACGGACTCTCATGACCAAGACTTCACTTGCAGCAACTGCAACAGAGTCTGCCACTCGAGGATCGGGCTTTTCAGCCACAGCAGGCGCTGCAACTCCACGATTGACTGTCTCGACAGACAGATGCCATCATCATCATCGCCATCATCACTTACATACCCTCCTATCAATATACAAAGACTGCTTCAACCCGTAGAGTGTACCTTGAGACACTGGAGTAAATTCCATCCTGAGACACTGGAGTAAATTTCTGTCTCGCAGTAAACAGCATCGTTGAGCCTATGTATAAATGACGGCTCAGTTTATGTAAACTAAGTTTATGCAGAATGTGTGCACATGAAATTTGCTTTTCTTTTAGAGTCCATATTGCTTTCAGGAAATCAAAGGTAGACCTGCAATGTGCAGTTGAAGAAAAAAATATAACACCGTTAGGGACATTTTGTCTACCTTTGACGGACACTGACTCTTGGTCTGAGTGTACGGTTCATTATTTCCTCTTCTGTTGGAAATTTGTAGTGAATTTAAAGTAGATTTATCCACCCCCTCCCTCCTCTCCCCACCCAAGCATCCCCGCTGCCCACCTCTTCTCTTTCGTATGTGGTCAGTATCACAACTGTAAAGATACCATTTATTCATTTTCTCGTAGATCAAAATATTTCATCAGATTCTACCGTTGTTAATACATGACACAGGCATCAAAATCCAGACACTGATATGAATTTCAATCATAGTTATAATGAAGTGATTTACTTTTTGTCGAGTATCCGGAGGAGATTTACTTTTTGTCGAGTATCCGGAGGAGATTTACTTTTTGTCGAGTATCCGGAGGAGATTGACTTTTTGTCGAGTATCCGGAGGAGATTTACTTTTTGTCGAGTAACCGGCAAGGAGGAGAGACACACGTTAAACAAGAGAGCAAAATCGATTTGAAAAAAAACACACAAAAAAAAAAACAAACAGAAAAAAACAAAAACAAAAAACCAGTGAACAAGTAGGCTAACTTTTGCTCCCATAAGAAAACCTAACACAGAGTAACTTTTATTCCAGACTGACACAGCCTTTTAAACTTGAATAAAGTCAGACAAATACATAGACGAACAATCTAATAGTGGGGGAAAAACAAGCGCAGGCCAACAACTCCTCACTTGCTTTTCCCCACTATTAGATTGTTCGTCTTTGTATTTGTCTGAGTTTATTCAAGTTTAAAAGGCTGTGTCAGTCTTAAATAAAAGTTACTCTGTGTTGGGTTTTCTTATGGGAGCAAAAGTTACCCTATTTGTTTACTGTTTATTGTTTACTGTTTCCTGCCTCATCTCATTTTCAATTTTGAAAGAAAAAAAATTAGGCCTAGTATGCAAAGTAATCACCCTTTGCGTGACAGACGACAATTTTACAGACGTCTGGGAAAATGACTGTGCGTGCGCATGGCGATTTCCGCAACTAGACATTTAAAATATAAATCATAAGAAAACGACTGTGCAGTCCTGTGTGTGTTGTCAACCGTGCTCGGAATCACTGGAATTTGTGATGAATTCAGACATGCCCCCAAACGCGGCATAGGAAGAGAACTGGCAAGACTAGTGTAATGAAGAGAACCGACCATCAGTTGCAATGATTTTCAACCCGGCTTAGACCAGTTTGGACGCTTCGGACAGATTGTCTATACCATGTAATTATTTTCATGGGAACAAATAATTGTCAGGAGTTTTGGTGCAGAGCCACATCCGCGGCAACTCCTGTCACTGCACTTTTCTAATTTGATATGAATTTAATAAGGCATGTCCAGTTTTCACTCGAATCCCAGGCCAGCCACAGAAACAAATGCCAGCTACCACCCAGGATTAAAATAGTGAATACTTTGGTTCTTCTGAACGATCACTTTGACGAGAATAGGTTTTCCGAGCACAGCAGAAACGCCGCAGAGTGCTGGGTATATATCTTAAAACATGAATACGACTGCAAACATTTGTTTCCACAGCAGGAGACGTTTTGCTTTTTACTCGACACAAGGTGAGCAATCGATCGAGATTCTGTATTTAATTAAGTGGCAGATCTACGTTAGACAAGGGGAAAACTGACAGGGTTGTGTGTGTGTGTGTGTGTGTGTGTGTGTGTGTGTGTGCGCGCGCGCGCGCCCGCATTTGTTCGTTGCGAGGCAAAATGCATTTTGATTGCTTTAAAACCTAAAAAACAAAATATTAGGCCTAAGTCAATACGTAGTTCCTCAACATCTGGACAACATAAAAATAACGTGTAGCTCACCTTCTCAACTTGCCTTGCAAAAGCAATATGTTGAATCTGGTCATCGTTGTGTTTGTATCTATTTGAATGTGCCGCAGTTTTGATGCATCACATACTAACTTGACAAGTGAGCGCATAACAAATCTATTGCAGCTCATTTCAGAGATGAGATGCTCTATGAATTGTGTACACAATGAATCTGTCGTCGCTACTCTTGGCAAACCCCACGCTTAAAAAACACACACACACACACACACTCTACGGTTGATGTCATAAATGATTATACACGCTGTAAGCGGATCTACATCCATACAAACTATTTCAATCAATATCGGAAATGAAATGAGGTAGGGAGCAGTAAACGATAAACAGGTGGGGTATGTTTTGCTCCCATAAGGAAACCTAACACAGAGTAACTTTTATTCAAGACTGGCACAGCCTTTTAAACTTGAATAAAGTCAGACAAATACATAGACGAACAATCTAATAGTGGGGGAAAAAACAAGCGCAGGCCAACAACTGAACTGTCTGGCAAAGATTTGGACTTGAGGGGAGGAGAGAGGGAGGGGAGTTTGAAGATGGAGAAACTGGGAAAATGAAATTAAAAAAAAAAAAATGTTACAGATATGAAAACTCTTCTCTAGCTGCATAAGGGAACCATCGCAATCCCTTTTGAAGGCAGATATATTTGTATTGCCTGCTCCGAGGCCTTTCGCCCGCTGGATCGCGACTCATCAGGGAGACACGGCTGGTTGTGTCTGCGCTCCCGGCGTCAAATAGAGACACACCACAGTCCATAATACTGTGGTGTTCTCACCACCGTGGGTGCAAAAAAGAATCCAATAGCACCCCCAGAGCAGCCAGCGAAGAGTAGTAAATGCAACCAAACGAAAGTGTGGGGAGGAAAAAAAAGTTGCTGTAAAACTAAAGACATTATGCAAAAATATAAAATGTAGGGGACAGTCTTTGAGCCTACGCCTGAGGATCCACCCAAAGATGCAAGGGAGATCAAAAGACAAACACACAACGGACAGAAACAAATACAAATAACCCAATTTAATCAAAGCAAAATCGGAAATGAAATGAGGTAGGGAACAGTAAACGATAAACAGTAAACAAGTGGGGTATGTTTTGCTCCCATAAGGAAACCTAACACAGAGTAACTTTATTCAAGACTGGCACAGCCTTTTAAACTTGAATAAAGTCAGACAAATACATAGACGAACAATCTAATATTGGGGGAAAACACAAGCGCAGGCCAACAACTGAACTGTCTGGCAAAGATTTGGACTTGAGGGGAGGAGAGAGGGGAGGGGAGTTTGAAGATGGAGAAACTGGAAAATGAAATTAAAAAAAAAAAAAAGTTACAGATATGATACTTGTTTACTGTTTATCGTTTACTGTTCCCTACCTCATTTCATTTCCGATTTTGCTTTGATTAAATTGAGGTTATTTGTATTTGTTTCTGTCCGTCTGTGTGTTTGTCTTTGATCTCCCTTGCATCTTTGGGTGGATCCTCAGGCGTAGGCTCAAAGACTGTCCCCTACATTTTATATTATTTGCATAATGTCTTTAGTTTTACAGCAACTTTTTTTTCCTCCCCACACTTTCGTTTGGTTGCATTTACTACTCTTCGCTGGCTGCTCTGGGGGTGCTATTGGATTCTTTTTTGCACCCACGGTGGTGAGAACACCACAGTATTATGGACTGTGGTGTGTCTCTATTTGACGCCGGGAGTGCAGACACAACCAGCCGTGTCTCCCTGATGAGTCCCGATCCAGCGATCCAGCGGGCGAAAGGCCTCGGAGCAGGCAATACAAATATTTCTGCCTTCAAAAGGATTGCGATGGTTCTCTTATGCAGCTAGAGAAGAGTTTTCATATCTGTAACTTTTTTTTTTTTTTTTTTCAATTTCATTTTCCCAGTTTCTCCATCTTCAAACTCCCCTCCCCTCCCCTCTCTCCTCCCCTCAAGTCCAAATCTTGCCAGACAGTTCAGTTGTTGGCCTGCGCTTGTTTTTTTTCCCCCACTATTAGATTGTTCGTCTATGTATTTGTCTGACGTTATTCAAGTTTAAAAGGTTGTGTCAGTCTTGAATAAAAGTTACTCTGTGTTAGGTTTCCTTATGGGAGCAAAACATACCCCACTTGTTTACTGTTTATCGTTACTGTTCCCTACCTCATTTCATTTCCGATTTTGCTTTCATTAAATTGAGGTTATTTGTATTTGTTTCTGTCCGTCTGTGTGTTTGTCTTTTGATCTCCCTTGCATCTTTGGTGGATCCTCAGGCGTAGGCTCAAAGACTGTCCCCTACATTTTATATTATTTGCATAATGTCTTTAGTTTTACAGCAACTTTTTTTCCTCCCCACACTTTCGTTTGGTTGCATTTACTACTCTTCGCTGGTGCTCTGGGGGTGCTATTGGATTCTTTTTTGCACCCACGTGGTGAGAACACCACAGTATTATGGACTGTGGTGTGTCTCTATTTGACGCCGGGAGCGCAGACACAACCAGCCGTGTCTCCCTGATGAGTCGCGATCCAGCGGGCGAAAGGCCTCGGAGCAGGCAATACAAATATATCTGCCTTCAAAAGGGATTGCGATGGTTCCTTATGCAGCTAGAGAAGAGTTTTCATATCTGTAACTTTTTTTTTTTTTTTTTCAATTTCATTTTCCCAGTTTCTCCATCTTCAAACTCCCCTCCCCTCTCTCCTCCCCTCAAGTCCAAATCTTTGCCAGACAGTTCAGTTGTTGGCCTGCGCTTGTTTTTTTTCCCCCACTATTAGATTGTTCGTCTATGTATTTGTCTGACTTATTCAAGTTTAAAAGGCTGTGCCAGTCTTGAATAAAAGTTACTCTGTGTTAGGTTTCCTTATGGGAGCAAAACATACCCCACTTGTTTACAATCAATATTTAGTCCATCTTAAATATGAATCTGTATATAGAGGGCAAGAAATGATTTTGGCATGCCCTGCTCAGTTTTAAGTCAACGTGTCATCGTGAAAGACCGAAAAGGTTTTTAACAGCCCTACGCTGCACAGTAAGCTGTGCACAAACACGCACTCATTACACACACACGCGCGCGCGCGCGCACCATATACGCACATACACATATTCTTACAGATTGAGAGAGCGAGAGAGAGAGAGAGAGAGGCGGAGCTCAGAAAGACGAGGATGATTTAGGCCTATGTGCCTGAAGACGATTATTCATCAAACGGAAATCTGTTCACTGGGAAGTAATGTTTTTTGCACGTTTTATTCTCTCTCTCTCTCTCTCTCTCTCTCTCTGTGCGATGCGTTCGTACGTGCGTGTGTGCATACGTGCGTGCGCGCGCGCGCGTGCGTGCGCGTGTGTGTGTCTCCGTGAAAGTGTGTGTTTGTGTGCGCGCGCGCGCGCGTGTGTTTGCCTGACATTAATATATATTATTTGAAAGCCGCATCATCAGCTCGTACAGAGACACAGCACAAGGGTAAGTGATCGCCATTCAATTTTTTTTTTAGCGTCAGCTCCAGACAGGGTGCTGTGGGGTAAGCGAATGTTACAAAGCCGTTCAGCCGTGAAATGCATGAAATTAGACGGAAATGAATGTGACGGGATCTTTGTTGCACTTGAAGGGAAGTGCTCTGTCTCCCTTTTCCTCGCTGTCCCTGTAGGCGTATGTGTTCGCGCTTATGTGTGGCGGTAGAGATCACAAGGAGTTGATTATTACAAGTAGGCCTACACCTGTCGAATTTCATACGCAACGTGATGCATGATTTTCAGTGTGAATAGTCTGGTTGTGGTTGTGGTTTGCGTTTACACGTCACAGGGGTGTTTGAAAAGCTTGCCTATTTAACACACCTAAGACAGGTGCTCATAACAACCAGAAAACAAAGAGCGCGTCACCCAACAATGCGACTCGGACACGCTAGCGTACCCTCGCTGACAGCCTCTAAAAGAAGGCCTGCAGTTCACGCCCCTCGCTCAAATGACCGACGGTCGTTGAATGAAATGAGCCTTAAGCTACACAAGTGCGGTTTTCTGGCCGATCCTACACCGTCCTCAGGATATACACAGGCCTATCCCGTGTCCGCCGCGACTTCTGTGCCCCGGCACAAATCGGTCAACAGAAACACGTTGTTCGTTTGCTTCGGGTCACTTACGGGTAGGGAGGGAGATGGAGTGTGTGTGTGTGTGTGTGTGTGGGGGGGGGGGGGGGGGGGGGGGGGTATGATGTGGAATTGGTGGCTGGGGTAGAAGACGGCAGAGGAAGAACTTGAAATGCCCGAGTTTTAAGATTTAGAATCGCCACTCGCACCTGCAGTTACCCCACTTTGAAACTGAATCCTACATGGCTTTTCCCCCCTTGTGTCTTGTTTTGATTCTGAAACAGGGACAGTGGATTCTCGGGTTGTATGATAATGCTGTATATAGTCAATGGTCTTTAGGCCGTACAAATGCATCTTGCGCAGTGTGTTCCCCAGAGCCTGTTTTTCCGTAAACAGTTGCATGGATGCGTCAGACATGCAGAATATGTTAAGTTGTTCAGAACCTGACGTGCGGTTTGTTTGGTTGTGACTATTTTATAACCGGCTTGAATGCTGAGAGCATAATCGTCACGTGGGATGTCACGTTGAGAACTTATTGCGGCTATTGATTCTGCAGTTTGGTCTTGGTGAATCCTGTCACTTTTTTTTTTTAGGTTGTGTTCCTTTCATTTTGTATTTATTGTTCTGTCCCGTTTTAAGTTTATTCTGCTATTGATTCCCCCTTAATCTTTTGCTGTCAGTCTACTTTTGATGACCTGTCCCCATCGAGTGTTTCCTGTTATTCTGCTATTGATGTCATTTCCCTGTTACGTTTATCTCATTCTGCTATTGATGGCCTGTCCCTGTTGTTTTGTTTCTCTTGTTTTGCTGTTGGTTGCCTGTACTCATTGTTGTGTTCGTTCTATTCTGCTATGGTTGGCCGGACCTTACTGTTGTGTTGCTGTCATTCTGTTGTTGATGTCTTGTCCCTCTTGTTATGATTCTCTCCTTCTGCTGATGTTGGCCTGTCACCATAGTTGTGTCTCTCTCGTTCTGTTGTTGATGTCTTGTCCCTCTTGTTATGATTCTCTCCTTCTGCTGATGTTGGCCTGTCACCATAGTTGTGTCTCTCTCGTTCTGTTGTTGATGTCTTGTCCCTCTTGTTATGATTCTCTCCTTCTGCTGATGTTGGCCTGTCACCATGGTTGTGTCTCTCTCGTTCTGTTGTTGATGTCTTGTCCCCATGGTTGCGTTGCTCTTATTCTGTTATTGATGTCCAGTTTCCGCTGTTGTTTTCCTTTCATTGTGCTATTGATGTCCTGTCCCTAGTATTATGTTCTCGTCGTTCGACAATTGTCCCCATTGTTGTGTTCCTATGATTCTGCCCCTGATGTTCTGTCCCCTTTGAAGGCTTTGATTCTCTCATCCTGCTATTAATGGCATGTCCCCACTGCCGTGTTCCTCTCATTCTGCTGTTAATGGCATGTTCCCACTGCCGTGTTCCTCTCGTCCTGCTATTAATGGCATGTCCCCACTGCTGTGTTCCTCTCATTCTGCTGTGTTCCTCTCATTCTGCTGTGTTCCTCTCATTCTGCTGTGTTCCTCTCATTCTGCTGTGTTCCTCTCATTCTGCTGTTAATGGCATGTCCCCACTGCTGTGTTCCTCTCATTCTGCTGTGTTCCTCTCATTCTGCTGTGTTCCTCTCATTCTGCTGTTAATGGCGTGTCCCCACTGCTGTGTGTTCCTCTCGTTCTGCTGTTAATGGCGTGTCCCCACTGCTGTGTGTTCCTCTCGTTCTGCTGTTAATGGCATGTCCCCACTGCTGTGTGTTCCTCTCGTTCTGCTGTTAATGGCATGTCCCCACTGCTGTGTTCCTCTCATTCTGCTGTTAATGACATGTCCCCACTGCTGTGTGTTCCTCTCGTTCTGCTGTTAATGGCATGTCCCCACTGCTGTGTGTTTCTCTCATTCTGCTATTAATGGCGTGTCCCCACTGCTGTGTTCCTCTCATTCTGCTGTTAATGACATGTCCCCACTGCTGTGTGTTCCTCTCGTTCTGCTGTTAATGGCATGTCCCCACTGCTGTGTGTTTCTCTCATTCTGCTATTAATGGCGTGTCCCCACTGCTGTGTTCCTCTCATTCTGCTGTTAATGGCATGTCCCCACTGCTGTGTTCCTCTCATTCTGCTGTTAATGGCATGTCCCCACTGCTGTGTGTTCCTCTCATTCTGCTGTTAATGGCGTGTCCCCACTGCTGTGTGTTCCTCTCATTCTGCTGTTAATGGCATGTCCCCACTGCTGTGTGTTCCTCTCATTCTGCTGTTAATGGCGTGTCCCCACTGCTGTGTTCCTCTCATTCTGCTGTTAATGGCATGTCCCCACTGCTGTGTGTTCCTCTCGTTCTGCTGTTAATGGCATGTCCCCACTGCTGTGTTCCTCTCATTCTGCTATTAATGGCGTGTCCCCACTGCTGTGTGTTCCTCTCGTTCTGCTATTAATGGCGTGTCCCCACTGCTGTGTGTTCCTCTCGTTCTGCTATTAATGGCGTGTCCCCACTGCTGTGTGTTCCTCTCGTTCTGCTATTAATGTCCTGACCTCATTTTTGTGTTCCTCTTTATCTGCAGTTGATGTCCTGGCCCTATTGTTGTGTTTCTCTCATTCTGATGTTGATGTCGTGTCCCTATTGTTATCACGTGGAAGCGTTGCACAGGCGCCTGCCTTCAGCGTAGGGTTTGTTTGTTTGTTTTATGTGATCACATGCGAGGTGTCGAATTGAATACAAAGAAAAGGCTGCCATTGGTTTAAGACAGGATACCAAACCTCCAAGTAAGACGTTATAAAGAGGATACAAAAGAACATTATATCATTGCAGATAAAGACGTTTTATATAAATTGATTGAAACATGAATGATTAATTCTTATCTTCTTTTCTTTCCGCCTCCCAATGTAGAATAGGAATGTAACGATTTACTTTATTCCTATTCTAAATCGTGGAGAATTCCTGGAAAGAAAAGAAGTTAAGAATTCATCATTCATTTTTACATCATTTAATAAAAACGTCTTTATCTGAATAGTAAAACTTCAAAAATGAGGTCGCCCGGAAATAAAAGATATTTCTGTGGTATTGTTGAGTCCAAACCGAAGAGTGTGAAACTAAATTATGGTGGTAAGTCCACGAGGACCTGGGCATCTGTTATATAATACTATTGTAAAGAAAAAGGTCGTTGCGAGTCCAAGAAGACCTGCGTATTTTCTTCATTGAAGAAAGTATTTTTATAGTAAAAATCTTGTGAAGTAACAGTTTAAGGTATAACATGTTTAAAAAAATTTTTAAAAAGGCAAAAAAAAAAAAAAATGTCATGATGTTAAAAGTGCGAATAAGTCTCTTCTGTTGTCGGTTTGTTTGTATGTCAACGTTGCGCAAGCTTGGGTCTGATATTCTAACTATAACCATCCAAACCCTTGCTCACTGTCCTGTGTCCAGTTCCTTTTTGTGTCGTACGCGGCTTCTGTGCCTGATG
>CM031604.1:23584361-23599361 GCA_018398815.1 Conus ventricosus
GGGGTTCTCTATTGTGAACATTACAGTTGTTGATGTGGTGTTCTGATTGTCGGGGGTTCTCTATTGTGAACTTTTACAATTGTTGATGTGGTGTTCTCATTGTTGGGGGTTCTCTATTGTGAACATTACAATTGTTGATGTGTGTTCTCATTGTTGGGGGTTCTCTATTATGAACATTACAGTTGTTGATGTGGTGTTCTCATTGTTGGGGGTTCTCTATTATGAACATTACAATTGTTCATGTGTTCTCATTGTTGAGGGTTCTCTATTGTGAACATTACAATTGTTGATGTGGTGTTCTCATTGTTGGGGGTTCTCTAATGTGAACATTACAATTGTTGATGTGGTATTCTCATTGTTGGGTGTTCTCTAATGTGAACATTACAATTGTTGATGTGTGGTTCTCATTGTTGGGGTTCTCTATTCTGTACATTACAATTGTTCATGTGGTGTTCTCATTGTTGGGGTTCTCTATTGTGAACATTACAGTTGTTGATGTGGTGTTCTCATTGTTGGGGTTTCTATTATGAACATTACAATTCTTGATGTGTTCTCATTGTTGGGGTTCTCTATTGTGAACATTACAGTTGTTGTTGTGGTGTTCTTATTGTTGGGGGTTCTCTATTGTGAACATTACAGTTGTTGATGTGGTGTTCTCATTGTTGGGGGTTCTCTATTATGAACATTACAGTTGTTGATGTGGTGTTCTCATTGTTGGGGGTTCTCTATTGTGAACATTACAGTTGTTGATGTGGTGTTCTCATTGTTGGGGGTTCTCTATTGTGAACATTACAGTTGTTGATGTGGTGTTCTCATTGTTGGGGGTTCTCTATTATGAACATTACAGTTGTTGATGTGGTGTTCTCATTGTTGGGGGTTCTGTATTGTGAACGTTACACTTGTTGATGTGGTGTTCTCATTGTTGGGGTTCTGTATTGTGAACATTACAGTTGTTGATGTGGTGCTCTCATTGTTGGGGGTTCTCTATTGTGAACATTACAATTGCTGATGTGGTGTTCTCATTGTTGGGGGTTCACTATTGTGAACATTACAGTTGTTGATGTGGTGTTCTCATTGTTGGGGAGTTCTCTATTGTGAACATTACAATTGTTGATGTGGTGTTCTCATTGTTGGGGGTTCTCTATTTTGAACATTACAGTTGTTGATGTGTGTGTTCTCATTGATGGTGGGTTCTCAATTGTGAACATTGCAGTTGTTGACGTGGTGTTCTCATTTTTGGGGTTCTCTATTGTGATCATTACAATTGTTGATGTGGTGTTCTCATTGTTGGAGGTTCTCTATTGTGATCATTACAATTGTTGATGTGGTGTTCTCATTGTTGGGGGTTCTCTATTGTGAACATTACAGTTGTTGATGTGGTGTTCTCATTGTTGGGGGTTCTCTATTGTGAACATTACAATTGTTGATGTGGTGTGCTCATTGTTGGGGGTTCCCTGTTGTAAACATTAAAGTTGTTGATGTGGTGTTCTCATTGTTGGGGGTTCTGTATTGTGAACGTTACACTTGTTGATGTGGTGTTCTCATTGTTGGGGTTCTGTATTGTGAACATTACAGTTGTTGATGTGGTGCTCTCATTGTTGGGGGTTCTCTATTGTGAACATTACAATTGCTGATGTGGTGTTCTCATTGTTGGGGGTTCACTATTGTGAACATTACAGTTGTTGATGTGGTGTTCTCATTGTTGGGGAGTTCTCTATTGTAAACATTACAATTGTTGATGTGGTGTTCTCATTGTTGGGGGGTTCTCTGTTTGAACATTACAGTTGTTGATGTGGTGTTCTCATTGATGGGGTTCTCAATTGTGAACATTGCAGTTGTTGACGTGGTGTTCTCATTTTTGGGTTCTCTATTGTGATCATTACAATTGTTGATGTGGTGTTCTCATTGTTGGAGGTTCTCTATTGTGATCATTACAATTGTTGATGTGGTGTTCTCATTGTTGGGGGTTCTCTATTGTGAACATTACAGTTGTTGATGTGGTGTTCTCATTGTTGGGGGTTCTCTATTGTGAACATTACAATTGTTGATGTGGTGTGCTCATTGTTGGGGGTTCCCTGTTGTAAACATTACAGTTGTTGATGTGGTGTTCTCATTGTTGGGGGTTCTCTATTGTGAACATTATGGTTGTTGATGTGGTGTTCTCATTGTTGGGGGTTCTCTATTGTGAACATTACAGTTGTTGATGTGGTGTTCCTATTGTTGGGGTTCTCTATTATGAAAATTATGGTTGTTGATGTGGTGTTCTCATTGTTGGGGGTTCTCCATTATGAACATTACAATTGTTGATGTGGTGTTCTCGTTGTTGGGGTTCTCTATTGTGAACATTACAGTTGTTGATGTGGTGTTTCTATTGTTGGGGGTTCTCTATTGTGAACATTACAGTTGTTGATGTGGTGTTCTCATTGTTGGGGGTTCTCTATTGTGAACATCACAATTGTTGATGTGGTGTTCTCATTGTTGGGGGTTCCCTGTTGTAAACATTACAGTTGTTGATGTGGTGTTCTCATTGTTGGGGGTTCTCTATTGTGAACATTATGGTTGTTGATGTGGTGTTCTCATTGTTGGGGGTTCTCTATTGTGAACATTACAATTGTTGATGTGGTGTTCTCATTGTTGGGGGGTTTTCTATTGTGAACATTACAATTGTTGATGTGGTGTTCTCATTGTTGGGGGGTTCTCTATAGTGAACATTACAGTTGTTGATGTGGTGTTCTCATTGTTGGGGATTTCAATGCAGTATTGTCACCAACCTTCACTGGAGTCTTTGAGACGACAGTAGCGGTTGGTGTGGCTTCAAAAAACGTTAGCTGATTCATGATAATTTCCACCGTTACAATTATACTGTAAAATGTTGAGGATACATGCAACTGTGATATGTTCCTACATTCAATTACGACTGCTGTTGCTACAGCGTATCGCAAATTTTGCGAGTCCCTTTGAATTCATTTATTTTCGAACAACTGTTAGTCTTTAGGATTCTCTTTTTGGTAAAAGCCACCTGTTTTTTGTCTTTTGTGCTTTTCGTATCCTTCTTTAACGATACTTCTTTCTTTTTTTCTAGTCCATAATTATCTTCTTTTCCCGTCTCCCCTCCTAATTCCACGCATAACGCACTTTCCCACCGACTCCAGGGCAGACTATGTTCATTCTTGCGTGAGAAACAATAATTCCTGACCTATTGAAATGTTCTTTGGTATCTTATGTTTATAGTGAAGCTGAGGTTGGCAAGAGACTGGAGTAAGAAGGAGGTGGCTAGGAGACATGAAGTGGTAGTATTGTTGCAATAGTTCTTTGAACACTGTGTGGGTCTTTGAAAGTCTGTGGTTCGGTCCCCTCTCGCCTAGTACACGGAAATCTGTCCATCTCCATCAGCGCGTCTGTTCATTTAGTCAGTAAAAATTAACTTTTTGTTCCCAGCTAGAAACCAAACTGAATAAATGATTGACTGATTAAGATAAACTAAAACACAGAGACTCTAAGGAAAATGATAGAAACGTAAGTAAACTCAATGGTCTGACTGTGTCGAAATTACCAAAAATGTTGAACAAATAGTCTTGCTGTCAGTCTAAGATTTTAAACTGTTGAATCACACAAGCTATGTTAGATCACAGATAAGAAAATCTCAGTTAATAAAAGCAGTGAGAAACAATGCTGTTTTCTAGATTCCATGAATACACAAGTCTGTCTAAAACAAACAACTTTAAAAGAAAGAAAAACTTGAGCAAGGTACTGAACAACAAACTTACACACGTCAAGTCAATCCACTACAGAAAAAATGAGAGACATTCTATACATGTGTTGGCAGTGTTATTACGATGAAGACGTTAAAATAGAAGAATTTTAGTTCAGTCTTGTACAAAGAATAGCAGTTCCTTCTACCTTCGTTGTAGCGATGTTTGGTCCGCAATGATGAGAATAAGTGTTAGTTCCAGACTACGTCTGTCAGTGTCTGGCTAACTCTCTAACCCTGCTACATATTCAGTGGTATCCTCTACCTGTGTAGTGGCGGTAGTAGTTGTTGAAGTTGGCCACAATGACCCCGCACGGGCAAGGCAATGGCCAGCACGCCGGACAGCACACACACTCCGCCCAGCAGCTTGCCGGCGAAACCCATAGGCACGAAATCGCCATAGCCCACAGTAGTCATGGACACGATGGCCCACCAGAAGGCGTCAGGGATGGATGTGAACTGGCTGTTTTCCAGATCCAGCTCCGCATAGTAAATAGCCCCGGAGAAAATGACGGTGGCGATGCCCAGAAAGAGAACGAACATGGACAGTTCACGTATGGACGTCTGAAGCGTCATCCCCAAGATCTTCAACCCTTCCGAATGCTTGGATAGCTTCAGGATTCGGACCACACGCAGCACTCGAAGGACGCTCAGCATGGAGCCCTTGTGTCCGCCATTACACTGGTTGCTAGTGACATTGAGGAAGAGGAAGATGAAGTAAGGAGCGATAGCCACCATGTCAATCCAGTTGATGACGGCTCGGAAGAAGTTCACTTTGGAAGGACTGACCATGAGGCGAAGACCCAACTCCATGACAAACCAGGCAATACAGCAGGATTCGATGATAAACAGTGGGTGGACTAAGCTTGATCTCAGCTGGCTAACCTGACTGCCGTCCTCAGTCACCCAGCTGACGTTGACACAGTCCATGTCCTTGAACTCTGGCAGGGTCTCTATACAGAACGTGACCACCGACACCAAGATGAACAGAATAGAGAGGACGGCGAAGATCTTGGCCACGATGGAGGACTCTGGATACTCCATGGTCATCCAGATCTTCTGCATCCTTCTGTTGTTGGGGCCTGTTGCGGGCCTCTGTTCCACGATGTAACCTTCGTTTCGTTTGAAAGAATCGATGGCTGAGCCTCCTAGTTCATAAAACATGAGCTCGTTGAGGAAGATATCCAAGGGAACTTCCAGAGGTCGCTTCAGCCGGCCCCCTGACTGATAGTAGTAAAGCACGGCCTGGAAGGTGGGGCGGTGACGGTCAAAGAAGAACTCCTGTCTCTTCGCATCCCAATACTTTCTTCGCTTCTCCGGATTGCCAAGCAGAGTATGAGGTAGACGATCCAGTGTGCGGAGCTGGGTTTCGAACCTCAGACCGCTAACGTTGATGATAGCTCTCTGGCAACCCTCCAGCTGACAGTCGTGGTCAGGGGGGAGGTACTCTGTGCAGGAGGGCATCATGTACTCGCCACCTGCTTTTACGCTCTCTTCACCTTCAGGTAGCAGCTGTTCCAGCCCTTCATTGTGAACATGACTCTGACTGCCGGAACGAGTCTTGCAGAGACTGTGGACACTGTTCAGATAGGTCGCAGAAATCGATCGTCCGTTGAGCCCCAAGTCGTCCATGGGGATGTCCAGGGTGGTAGATTTAGGTCGCGAAGGGTGCAAAAAGTGGTGTCTGGAATCCAAACCCGTTGTAACGTCATCGTCAGTGCCGAGCAGGGTATGACGTCGCATGGGAGGCTTAGAGGTGCTTCCTTCATGGTGGAAATGATCAGGCTTAAGGTGGAAGTTGACAGGCTGGGAGTAGCCATGTCCCCTGGTGTTGTCGTAAACCTGAGTCACAAAATTCATCTTGGGTCTCCTGATATATCTCAGAAACAAAACAACCGGAAAAGCTTTGTCTAAAAAGTAATCGGAAATAGTTATTGCCCAGACACAGAGAACTCTTATCTTCTCGATTCCTCCGAATTTTATCAGTTCAAATTAAAAAAGAAAAAGAAAAAGCTTTGTCCAAGAATCGTTGATCGTGAAACTTATTCCCAAGAGACGGTAAACGCCGTCTTCTCTGTTGCAGGCCAAACTGTAGCATTCAGGTGCAGACTGAGAGCAAAGGTACAGTTATTTCCCCGTCCGAGCATCAGTGTGTGAGACGATGGCTGGCGAGAGCATCCTCCAGGTGTTGTGCCTGTCTCGTGCCCACAGGTGATGTCTTTCTTTATGGAAGGTGCTGCAACAACGCAAAAATGTTCATTCCTTTCACAACCGTTGAATGATGGATACACGAACGTACTTCCTCAATACAGTCAACAAGTGTCGTTTTCTCGTATAAAATGATGTTTTTTGCCTCTCTCTCTCTCTCTCTCTCTCTCTCTCTCTCTCTCTCTCTCTCTCTCTCTCTCTCTCTCTCTCTCTCTCATATTTGGTTTACAGACAAAGGTAAATAACTTACACCGTGCAGCATCTGAACTGAACATGACCGTCAATATGAGAGAGAAAGTAATACAGCATTTGCTGTTGGAAACGATGGGTTTTAATCCATCAGAGAAAGAGGAATTTAATAGTGGGGTCGTGATGCCTATTGTCGATATTTTCAAGTGCTTGGGATTTTTTTTTCTGCGAAAAGAATTGAAGTTAATTCTTCTCCATCTTTACTGAAAATTATTGACGCACGAATTGAACCGATTGCCCAGAATCATGCTGAGTAAATGGGGCCTTGAAAATGCATCTTTCAAATGTCAGAAAATTTACATATGTACGTGCTTCATATTTCCTTAAGGGGTAAATCCAAACACAAAATAATGTCGTTTATAGGAAACAAATAGATATCTAAATTACATCAATATAGTTAGCCTGCTTGGGGTTGAGATAAGTCATGGTGACCATAGACAGCCTGTAAAATGTTATTTTATTTAAGAGCATAAGATCTTAAAAAAGGAGGGGGCGGGGTGGGGGTGGGGGTGGGGGGCTAAATATTCTATGAAAGTTGTTCATATGTGATTAGGGAGTTACATTATGGGTTAAGCAAATGTTGAGTAAATCAGTCACATTTTGTATGACTTAAAGAAATGTTGATGTTGTGTTTGTGACAAGAATGGAATCTTGGTAGTGAACGGTTTAAGATAAGTAGGACCTTTTGTGCTGTGAATGACCATAACACACAGTTAAAGTTAACTTTCGACAGACACCTAGACCTTGAAGTGACAAAGTTCACTTTTGGTCAGCACTGCTGTCGTTATGGATGTCATTTTGGATGTTAATTTGTCCTTCATACAATGATGGGGGATGTGCTGTTCAATGATGAATTATTTTGTGGAAAATAGTACACACGCAGAAATTCAATAGATATGCAAGTCAGTCGCCATCATATTAGCACAACAATACCGTGAGAAATGTGTTGATATCTGTCTGTCTGTTTGTTTTTAGCAGGATTTAAATTACATGATCAGTTGTTCCCTTTTTAAGATCCTGAAAGGATGAATACGTTTTGATATTACGGAAAATGTTTCAGCGTTAAAGGATGATCCCCACCATCAGAGGCAATGGTATGAACCTGGCAAAAAAACCTGAATCTCTCTCTTCTCTCTCTCTCTCTCTCTCTCTCTCTCTCTCTCTCTCTCTCTCTCTCTCTCTCTTCCCCTCACTATCACACACACACACACACACACACACACACACACACACACACATACACACACACACACACACACACACACACACACACACACACACACACACACACACGCACGCACGCACGCACGCACGCACGCACGCACGCACGCACGCACGCGCGCGCGCCACGCACATACACTCGCTTGCGCAATTCACAATCACACATCTACACAAATATGCGCGCGCGTGCACCCCCCCCCCACCCCCCCACCCCACACACACACACACACGCGCACGCACGCACATACATACATACATGCACACATACAATCACAGGATACGCAAGCCAAACACACATCTAAACTGTTTTGCTGCATATCACAGATTGTGAGGTTTTTCGTAATTTTGTATGACATTGTATTGAATTTTAGAGCATCGTACAGAACCGTAAGGCACTGAGTCGCACTCTAGCTATAGTATAACATCAACTCCCCCAGTGACATGAGGTGTAATTCTGCTGATGTGTGCTGTACTAGGTGTACAATCAACATAGCTGATGAGCTGAAAGGCGATGAAAGAGAGAAAATACGGATATCGATTTCTTCCGCGAAGTTTGCGAAATCTATTCCCGTTTTGTTTGCTGGTATGTTTTTGTTCTTGCTGGCGATGTCCCTTTGATCTTGGTAACACCTTTGGTCTTCAATTGAGATGATTAATTAAAAGGAAGCTTCTGACTCGCTTGTTTTTGCACCTGACGTTAGAAATAAGTGTTTAGAGAAGATGGCTGCAACTTTGGAGAAAATAATGAAGACAAGACACAGATGGAAGGACGGGGAGTGGGTGGGATGCGGAGGGGGGTGGGGGATGTATGATTTTGTACGTTCGCGTGCATTCGTGGATGCGTGCCTGCGACCATATCTCAAGTCTTTCAGTACAACATCAACGAGGGAAAAAAAGCAGCACAAATAATACCTGTGTTAATGAGAAGATGACTCGTAGAATCCAGCACTGGTAAGATGAACGGTCGCATCTCCTTAGGCAAAGCATCCTGAAAAGTAGAAGAAAAAAAAAAGAAAGACTTCTCAGAAAAGCACAATAACATATATTATGAACAGTCTTCTTCCTCTTTTTCTTCTTCGTTATCGTCGTCGTTTTCGTCTTGTCGTCGTACCTTCCTCCTCCTCTTTTTGTTCTTCCCAATTCGACAGTTAATGTTGTGTTTAGCACAGCCGATCTCTGGAATCATCAGTATAACGCTGAAAACAGCTTCGAAACTTTAGTATCACAATGGCTAATTTCCAGATTTCGCACAAACTACGAATGACACCATAACTGATTTACATTCGAAATACTGAGCCGTCGAACGAACGCAACGAACATTAAAGTAACGAGCGTCGATCTATACGTCTTTCTCAGGCATGACAAGAACAAACAAACAAAGACGAAAACACGGAAGATAAAAGAGGAAGAAGGACCGATAAAATCGTGGCTTGTTACTTCGTTGCGTCTATTTGGCGACTCAGTAATTCAACACCTGTTTTAGTTTTCTGGCTTCCTCAGCCTGCATTCATTGTACTTTGAAATGTAACCCTCGATTTATATTAATCAAAAACAAGTTATTTTCACGCAGACTCAAAATCAAGATAAAACTGTTATTTATTTTCAAATATATTGAAGGTATTTGTGTTACCGATGTCAAGAGGAAGTAGAAATCCTAAATAACCAAATTACAAATGTTACTGTTGACCTTGGTAAAAAAAAAAAAAAAAAAAAAAAAAGCAGTGTATGATGCAGCACAATCTTGCCCCCACCCCCTTCCCTCCTCTCTCCCACCCACACATACACATATACACACACCACTCCCACCCCTTTTTTTGTTGTTGTTTTTAATGAATGACAATAATAAAGATCTAGATGAAGAAACAACGGGAAAATGTTTGAATAATTTGACATTCCTTGAACCTGTTTGACTCAAACATTTGTTAGCTCGCTAAAACCCAACCCTATAGAACAGCACTTAGTCCAACTGAAAGACATTCGATACTAAAAAAAAGTCTGTAGCCACCTACTCCTTATCCAACGAGCTCGAAAAAAAGAAAGCCACGTGTACAAAAGCCGATCCCATCTCACAACTCAAAGAGAGAAGAACTCAAGTACCGATGTCAGTCCCAATGCAAATCCACCCCTGAACTGCACAAGAGACGGAACGCAAACAGGTGTTTAATTCGGGTACGTGAGAGGGGGAAAAATTGCAACGTTCCAGCTTCACCTGGGACTCTTCCAGGTTACTGCGCGTACGTACCTACCTGGGGTGGTCATTTTTCTGGGTACACACAGTCGAGAGAGCGCACAATGTGGTGTGTTTGGTCAGGATTATGCCCGGTTACTATTTTGCGGGAACCCTGTGCAAAGTACTTGTCAGGATAACAATCCGGTCAGGCCATGTTAGTGATGTTCTTTTGTGTGTGTGTGTGTGTGTGTGTGTGTGTGTGTGTGTGTGTGGTGTGTGCGTGCGTGCGTGCGCGTATGTGTGTGTATGTCTGGTTTGTAATCGTTTTTTGATTTATTGGTATTATTGATACTCTCTCTCTCTCTCTCTCTCTCTCTCTCTCTCTCCACACACACACACACACACACATATCCAAGTAAAGGTTGCTCTCTCTCTCTCTCCACACACACACACACACACACACACATATCCAAGTAAAGGTTGTTCTGCACAATTCTTAGCCACTGATAATGCTTGGGTTATTGAACAGCAGAGCTGACCTCTCACACTGTTCCATATCTTTTGACCTCCCTTGCATCCTTGAATGGATTCTCAAGCATAGGCTCAAAGATTGTCCCCTGTATCTTATACTGTTTGCATAATGTTTTTAGATTTTCAGCAACTTTTTTCCTCTCCACACTTTCGTTTTGTTCCATTTACTGCCCTTCGCTGGCTGCTTTGGGGGTGCTGTTGGATTCTTTTTTGAACCCTTGGTGCTGAGAACACCACAGAATTGTGGACTGTGGTGTGTCCCCATTTCACGCCAAGAGCGCGGATACAGTCAGCTGTGTCTTTCCGATGAGTCTGATCCAGCGTACGAAAGGCCTAGGAGCATGCAATATATATATTTGCGTTTGAGAGGATATTACAAATAGTTTTCACAGGCAGCTAGTGAATGAAGGGTTTCTCATATTTTTAATATATTCCTCTCATTTTCTTCATCTTCCATTATTGTTTTATTTATTAAAAGTTCAAATTTTTGTCAAGTCATTATAAAATGACTGAAGAATTGTTAGCATGCGCTTGTTTTCACCCACTACTTAATTGTTAAGCAATATTTATATATTATTAAAGATGTATGTATATTTTTCGCTTCCAAGTGGTGTCAGTCGATTATTCAAAAATACTTACAAAATGAGTGAATGAATTAATAAATAAATGATTGCACGGACGCTTCTAAGGTTGCTCCAAAAGTAATTCAAATCTAATTGTAATGTGTCACCATTCAGCTGAACATTCTCAGCTGCCATATTTTCAAACACGCCATCGCGCCACTCTCGTACTCTTACCGCATTCCCTACCCTATTCGATATGTCTTTGCCATCACCACTTTCTCATGATACCCCCCCCCCCCCCTTTCCTTCCCGAACAACCGCCATAACAATACAAAACACGAACAACAGCAATAACAAAAACATGATAAATTCCGGGCCTCCGATTGCGTTGTCCTAGCAGCGACGTGATCAAGGTATCGTACTTTTTACATTGCCTCTGGATTATATCGATCGTGACGAGGAACAAATCGCCTAGCATCAGAAAACAACTCTCTCTCTCTCTCTCTCTCTCTCATACACACACACACACGTGTTTCAGTGTATATCAAGCTGATGTCAGGGCGTGTGAAGATGTCCATCTGCAGACATCCTACTCCATATCTACAAGGGCATGAAACCACAGTGCACGGGGGGGGGGGGGGGGGGGGGGGGGGGGGGGGGGGGGGGGGGGGGGGGGGGTACAGCTGATGAATAAGTAAACACACAACTATGGACAGAGTTTAGAAGTGGGACTCCACATTTAGCACATCCATGACCGACCCAGTAAACCAAACTAACAACTATTTTTTTTACCGCTGTAGCGCGCGCGTGTGTTTATGTGTGTGTGCACGCGCACTTGCGCGTTCGTCATGTCTCTGTGTGAGCGCGTGCGCGAGCTTACAGGAATGTGCACCTTTGCATGTGTATGTGCCATCGAGGGGGGGTACAGCTGATGAATAAGTAAACACACAACTATGGACAGAGTTTAGAAGTGGGACTCCACATTTAGCACATCCATGACCGACCCAGTAAACCAAACTAACAACTTATTTTTTTACCGCTGTAGCGCGCGCGGTGTGTTTATGTGTGTGTGCACGCGCACTTGCGCGTTCGTCATGTCTCTGTGTGAGCGCGTGCGCGAGCTTACAGGAATGTGCACCTTTGCATGTGTATGTGCCATCGAGCCTCTGTAAGTATGAGGGCAGTGTGTGTGTATGTGTGTGTGGGCCCAGCTGTGTGGAATGGCAGATCAGGTCGTCATTAGGAAAAGAAATAAACGAATCATTTGAGGGGAGGAGGTGTATGATAACGTAAGAAAGGTAAAGGTGAATAAGCGACAGCAAGGTTATCTAACATGAGGAGCTCAAACGCAGCCAGCTATAGTAAGTCAAGTCAGGTTTTTTTTTTTTTTTTTTTTTTTCCCGCCATTTGATTTGGTGACCTAACTGAGCGTGGGGCCAGTGGTAGCCTACTGCTGGCTACAACTGATCAACCGTGACGTCTTGGACCTTTGGAGGTCGGTCTTTAGGAGTTAATCTTGCGGTCAAAACGGGATTTCTCTCTCTCTCTCTCTCTCTCTCTCTCTCCACATACATTCTGGGATAGTGGGATAAAGCTTTTTAGCTTTCTTTATTGTGTGTAGCAATGTTGTGACTGTCGTAGACGGGAAAGTGAAGTTGTCTTAAGTATAGTGACAATGTGTGTAATCATTGATGGTCGTTTCTGGACTCGCTTATTGGCGTCTTTTTTCTTCTTTCTCTGGTAGCAGTTCTGTTGATTTGGTAATAAATTACTGCATTTCCGGTCCTTAACGGCTGAATTGTGGGGTTCATGAATTATCACTGCACCGAACTTTCATCTTTTTTTTTTTTTTTTTTTTTTTTTTGCTGTCCCAACTTCTGCGCCACCTCAGAGGCACCCACGCCGCTCATTTCGACACCCCGTCCACAGCCACAGCCCGGTCGGCCCCTCCGCAATCTCGGCACCGGCAAGCCACAGGGAGCAGTCGACAGTGTCAAGCTGTCAAGAGGCAACCCACCGGAGGAGACACAGTACTGCTGCCGAGTCACTTCGGTGGTGTTCAGTGGCGCCTGTTCTGATCTAACATACGCAGGACACCACCTACTAAGCCCCTACTGACGACAATAATTGCTTAGTCGCGGAGCCGGCGCGAGTGAGCTCTCCCTCCGGAGGGCGCCACCACGTCCGTCAAACGACAGCCCCCATGGACTCTTCGATACGGTTGACCCCGACGGAACCAAACCAAGGCCACAGACGTGGAGAGGACATCGAAATTGAGGTCACCATGAGAGCAGGGCATGAACGGCCACAGAATTTGAGACAGTTTTTTCTGCAATGTTGGTCAGGAAATTTGAGCAACACTCTCAGAAACGCATCCATTAAGTTGGATGAAACTCGACTGTGTGGTCCCAGTCTTCCCAACTGAGTCCGCAGCAAACTCATCTCTGGGTAGGAGCCGGTCGGGGCAGAAAAACCCACATGACTCTGATGGGATTCGAACCCACGACCTCCCAGCCGGGAGTCCGCGACGCTAACCACTTCGCCACGGCGGCTGGTAACTTTCATCATTTTATAAGCATGTTGGCATGTATCTAGTGTGACAGAAACGCAGAGTGGGCCCTCAAACCGTGGAACATTTCTGATCATTTAGCAACATACCATTTTTATGAGAAGTCAAAGAATCCCGTCATCAAACATCCATCGCAAGCGATGATGATAACGTCGATGACTCCGAAGAGAGCGCGAAGCCCAAAGTTAGGTGCATAGATACTGTTGCATCGTGAGCATGTAAAGCAGAGGCTAGATCAGTTCTGTCTTGGGAGGGCTTGACGCTTCAGGTCCAGACTTTGTAGGTGCCTGTCCTCAAAGAACCGTACTCCCTTGTGGTCGGTGGTAAGGGTCTCCCATCCGATCTGAGGAATAGCACAGCCAAGTATCTGTCTGCTGCGTTTTCTTTCTACAGTTTCACTGCAATGTATATGATTTACCAAGACTGGTGCGGAGATTGCACTGTGTGCGCGCGCATGATAGCGTTCTTCTGGACTGCTTTCGCATCCTGTTTATTGATTTGGTCGGACCCATCCTACTCTTTTCTCCCAGAAGTCACTCTGGCTCCTCGTCCATGGCTTCGATATGTGAAGTCACAAGGTTCCGTTCTGGATCCTTGTAGTCCGTATTATATGGCTCGGCTGTGGGACCCGTACTTTTTTGTGACATCCAGCACCTGTCCGTCAAACCTGTCCACATCGCCCTGCTTTCGCAGTCACGATGATTTACCAGGGCAAGAGCGGCGGGGGTTAATTAAGTTAGTTAAGGAGGCAATGTCCTTGTGTAGATGCACCCCTCTATGTCGATCTCATTTATTGGCGCTCCAGAGAGAGGGTAACATCCTGTCCGTTGAGTGCTAATAAATAAGACACAGGCAAAGAGGGGAGGGGTCTTCTAAATTAGGTCTTTACCCGTTCGAACGTGGAAGTTCTAAGTGTAAATCGAGGATGCAGAGGGCCCGAGATTGCAAGAGTGTGTGTGTGTGGGGGGGGGGGGGGTGGAGGGGATGGGCATATATTAGGTCAGGAGAGGTTTTGTTGTTGTTGAAACTGTGTCGCAAAGCTGTGCAATCAGGTGATATCCAGTGCCACATCAGCCTAATTCAACATCATTTTGCACATCGTTTTAATCTGCAGGGGAATGCACACCACGTGCGTCGCAAAACTGAGGGCCGTTAACTAGGACAGTAGCCACAGCAACGGTCAAATATCGGATAACCGTATGGTGTGAACTGCATCTTCGTGTATTCTTAAGAGCACGGTTGTTAAGATTAGCTGACAAATTCATTTTGTGGGACGAGCGTTTGGTGTTTGATGACGGCTTTGTTCTTAAACTCGCTGTAGTGATAATGATAATGTATTTAATTCATGTAACGCTTGTCAATGCCGAGGCCTCTTTCTACAAAGTCAAGACCTATAAACGGACGCACTCAGCAGCGCGCGCTTACACACACACACACACACACACACACACACACACACACATTTCACTTTACAACCACCGCCCTCCCCACGTACCTTTACTCTTTATCTTCAGCTGTACTCTCTCTCTCTCTCTCTCTCTCTCTCTCTCTCTCTCTCTCTCTCTCTCTGTGTACAATTTCAGAAACACACACACGCACGCACGCACGCACGCACGCACGCACGCACGCACGCACGCACGCACACACACACACACACACACACACACACACACACACACACACACACACACACGGGCGCTACTCATTATTTATGTAACATGAATACAAAATAAAAACG
>CM031604.1:23604361-23672723 GCA_018398815.1 Conus ventricosus
GCAGACTTTAAAAAACTGTTTTATGCAAGCCTTGAAACCAGGATGGTCGAGAAAACTAGGGACGACAACTCATAAATGGCAATGATTTAGCAAACGTGGCAACCGATGGATTTTTTGATCATTTTTGTCTGAGAAATGCATCATTTCTCTCTGCATTTAAATTTAAATTAATTCAGTCCTTCTGTGTATTTGCATCCATAACCCTCGTTCCATTAGATGAATTCTTCACCTTTTAAAAAAAAAAATCTTGAATCGAATTACTTACATCGTTATGTATATTCCTCAGATTCAGTTCTACTGGTAAATGCCAGCAGTCTATTATTTTTATCTCCTTCAGTAATGAAACAGTTTATGACTCAAACAATTATTAGACATGACAACATAATCAATAATACCACTACCGTGTGGTGATGTATAGGTAAATCCGCTATTCCAGTCACCATTACAACATCCGTTGAAAACAACACAATCTGTCGAAAAATATGAATTCAAAAGGGACTTTCCAAATTATTTACAGTACCATCTTACAGTACAAAGTCATTTATAGTGCACTGATCCACATCATCATCGTCACCATCATCTATGCAGTCATTTTGGAAACTATGTTATACAGGTTTGACATGCCTTCAGAAACTGGCTGCTCATTACTGTTCTTGTATTAAAGTCATCATGTACACGAAAGAAGAGATCATCATTGCGGGTCGCTTAGAACATGCTCACTTCCAAAATAACGTTGACGTCTTTGTATCAAGGTTGTCATACAAAGGAGAGTGCTCAGGCACAGTATATAAACAAATATATAAAACTACATGCTTGTCTGGACTAAACATTGACTTGCATATGCTTACTGCTGCCATGGTATTACATAAAGAATTTATCTTCATCTCTTTGACAAATATAAGAGAAGAGAGAGAGAGAGGAGAGAGAGAGAGAGAGAGAGAGAGAGAGAGAGAGAAGTATACGATAATTTGTTTAGATTAAGGCTACAGCCTCCTACTGTAGGTGCGAACTGAAAAAAAAAATCTAAAAGAAGAAAAAAAATCTTACCCCGAAGGAAGACAGGAAGAGAATGTAAAAAGTCATCCCATCATTTTGAAAGCATTATGTCATTTCAGTCAGAGCAACGGTGGTAGTCGACATAACAGGTATTTGTTTTACGTATTCCCATGACATAGTAGCATGCGGCCTTTCCAATACATGAGAGAGAGAGAGAGAGAGAGAGGGAGGGAGAGAGAGAGAGAGAGAGTACAATAGTTTGTTTAGATTAAGGTACAGCCCCCCCCCCCCCCCCCCCCTACTATACTGTAGGTGAGAACTAAATGAAAACAAAACAAAGACAAAAACAAAGAATCAAACAACAACAACAACAAAGAAAAACCTCTCACCGAAGGAAGACAGAAAGAGAATTTAGAAAATCATCAAATCATTCTCAAAGCATATGTCATTTCAATTAGAGCAACAGTCGTCGACACAACAGATGTTTTGTTTTGCGTATTCCCATGACATAGTAGTATGCGGCCTTTCCAATGCATGAGAGAGAGAGAGAGAGAGAGAGAGAGAAGAGAGAGAGAGAGGAGAGAGAGAGAGAGAGAGAGAGAGAGAGAAAGAAAGAAAGAGAGAGAGAGAGAGGTGTTAAATGAACTGCCTACCTTAATTAACACGATGACCGAACGAATTCACATCACCGAACTAGTTGTTTTTTGTTCGACTCAAGAGCGGTGACAATAAAAAAACAAAACAAAACAAATGCAAAAACGTGTAGTGGGCCCCAAATCAAACAACGAGATTCAGTTGTACAGTGGCTGCAACAGCTGTGTGTAGAAGGGGTAGGGAGGACGTAAGGGGTCGGAGATGACTGACTGAGGGAGGTGGGCACGGAACGCCGGAGAGGGAAAGGGGAGAAGGGATACACTTGTATCACCAAACACAGCCACGTTCGAGCCCAAATGGAGTCTAAAGCTAAGCTGCCCGCCAGTGACAGCTCAAAGGAAGGGGATCGGTCACGCGGATGGGATTTTATAAACCTTATCGATGAGGTTCACCAGATTCCTTACCACCTCTTTCCATGGGCGGAGGGGACTGTTGACAGGGGAGGGCATTCCGTTTACAAAAAACAGCTGGGGGCTTATTCGTGAGTTAATAAGCGTTAGGCGTTCGATTGCGCCCAAGGAAACACGCATCGGCTGTCTTTTCAAGGTGTCGCGGAACGCGGGTTTTAGTCCACCTTCACCATCACTGTCCCACTCTTGTTCTCTCTCTTTTTTTTTAATCTCCATATTTGTTTGGAGCGCTTAAACTGGTAAACTGCCGACCAGTAACGGCTGTAAACAATATTGGTGACTACAAACAAAAAACACAACGAAGGACCTGTAGGCCTACAGGGCACCGTAAATATGCTATGACAGTTTTAACTATTAGTCAAGCAGGAAAAACAAAAACGAAAACAACAACAACAACCACACACACACACACACACACACCACACACATTCATTTGTCAGGCAACAAAGCGCGGCAAACTGTTCTACAGTAAATGAAAAATTAACTGAAATCAGTAGAACAGCTAATGATATTTGTCTTTGTTTTCTATTCAGACTTAATCATTTTGAAGCACACATTCTTTCTGAGCTTTTGTTTCTTATGCAGGAATAACTGACAGTAACCGGAGGGAGTCGACTTCAAAGAAATGAATAGCTTACGTCATTTTTCGTGCGAAATTTTTCAAATCGGGTCTCTTGTGTCTTATGTTTCCATTCCCATTTCATCTTTAGTCCATTGTTTCTCATAGCGCAGCCAACTGCAGGAGTCATATCAAGCAGTTTACTGTTGTATAAAACTAAACAGAGAGAAGAGCGCATCAAGTCAGAACTCTACAGACTACTGCTTTTAATAGATTGACCCGGGACAAAAGTAGATAGAGGAGAGGGAGCCGAAGAAAGACAGATAAGTGTGAACGAGCCAATGGGACTGTTGCTACGTTTATTCAGTCACTCGCTTTTTTTCTCCTCTTGGTATTTCCCCTTAAAATGTGACTTGGTTCCTCTCCAGCTTGATTTTAATTGCCCAACAGAAGAAATCGTATGAACTGTAAGGCTTCATACTCATTCCCCCTGTACCCTCCAGCTCATACCTGCATGCTTTTATTAGGCCTACATGTGAGTCAAATTGTCTGTCTTGTCTCTTTTTTCGTGTGTACACTCTCTATCTCTCCTACCAAATATATATAGATGAATTTTAGCACTTCATTTTAATAATATTTTTAACCAAAAAAAAAAATATAACATACATATATATATTATATATATATTTATATAATGCTGAACAATTAAAGCATGGGGGAAAAACAATTGCAGCTAACAATTCTTCCATCATTATAGTAATGCCTTGGCAAAAATTTGAAATTGATATATATATATACACACACACACACATCATATAATTATATAATATATATATATATATATATATATAATACCCTCCAGCTCATAGCTGCATGCTTTTTATTAGCCTACATGTGATCCAAATTGTCCTGTCTTGTTTCTTTTTCGTGGGTACCTCTCTCTCTCCCCTCCATATATATATAAATACTAAATTACAACAAAAAAGCCTGCCTCCTGTAAGTTGCCCGAACTCCCTCCCCCCCCCCCCCCCCCCCCCCCCCCCCCCCCCCCCCCCCCCCATCTACAATCAGATCCTGACAACCGTTCACCCCCCACAACAGTCGTCCCATCAAGCCTCGCTGCCACAACAGCAACAGTGAGCTGAAGAAGGCAGGGCGACCCTGTCGAAATATTCTCCAAGTAAGTTTTTGATTCTGAGTATGTAACTACTTTTCTAATGAAGGAAGAGTTTCTGCTTTTTGATAACCGCCATTCACTCAGTAATTGATAAAGCAAATCATACAACAGACATCATAACACGCTTCTCAGATTACATGGACAGTTTCTTTCATCTATGTAAAAATCAGGTTCGATCACCTCCAGAATGAGGAATATCACTTAGTATCATTTTAAAAGAGATTCTGTGGCTGAGGGCCACAAACCCTGTTAGAGCTGACTGACCAACCGCACTGTGAGCGACTAAGATTCAGCTTATCAAGTTGACGAAGGCCTGCTACAATCTACGGTAATCTAATCCAGTTACATAGAATAACCAGTAACATTGATATAATACCTATCAGTAGATTATCCATCTACATTCTGATGCGACGAACAAGGCGTTCAGACACTGTCGAATCTATATTAGAAAGGAAATTTAAAATACTAACCGTTGTGTTGTGCATTGTTGGAAAGCAGTAGAGTTACCGCTCATCTAACTTTGAGAGATTCAAGAACGCGGATAAGAGCCCTTGATTTCGACGAATGACTTTAACCGGGAAATTTTGACCCCACCCCCACCCCTTCGCTCCCAGCCTTCCTTTTCCTCCTCTTCCCCTTCCCCCACCACCCCTTTCCCCTCACACCCATATACACCCCCACCCACGCACCCACCCACATTGTTTCGGACCAGCATGTGACGTTTAAAAGCCTGCAGGGTCACCTTAGTCCATGTACAGTCCAGTGCTACACTTTCAGGGCTTCTTTGATCAGGGTCACCTGCAGACCGGGAATAGCCACACACATGGGTAAATAGTTCAGGTCGTACGGGCATAGTGATAGTTGGACAGTGGGCAGAACGACCTAGTCGTTGATGAGAACACACGAAGTTAAAAACACTTAAGGCATATATAGTCAATAAACGTCACACAATTCTGATAAACCATGGGGCCACAGCTGGCATGGGTTGTGGCTAAACAAAGAAATCGGTGAATATATGTGTGCGGGGTACCAAAGATTAATAAAGTAGCAGTTAGGCGATGTCAAGGAGTGGGAGGAAAGAGCAGCTGGGAGCTGTACACGCAGAATAATAATGTAGCTGTTCCTACCCGTATCACTGACAGCAGATGGCCATAGACCAGTGAATCATCTTTTACTTATTAAGATTATTATTTGTTTGTGGCGGACTCGAGTTTCCTGTACAACTCGGCCAGCATGAGCAGCACACCCATTTAATGTACGGAATAAGACAGATGCCAAATTTTGGCCAACTTGTCTGTCGCCACGAACAGAAAACTATTTCTAGGTTATTGATTATGTCGGCTGAACACCGCGAGGCAACGCCCGACTGCCAATCAGGACTATTGTTACTGAGACATCAGAGAATAAAAACAAAGTCCGTTTCTGGTGCAGTCGTTGGTCTGAATAAAGTTGTTGTTGTTGTTGTTTTTTGTTTTTTGTTTTTTGTAAGCGGCGAACATTACGGACCATGGTAACAGCAAACGACAAGTTGAACTGAGCGTGTTCGAACTGCCGCGCGCAATCTCTGAAACACGATTTTGCCGAAACTTCAGTTTGTTTGGTTTCCATTTCTGTGACACATGCTGACACATTGTGTTGTAGGTGTGCTGAGTTACATTATATCATTATCACAACCGACATCTCTGTGAAATTAGATCTGTGTCTCCAAGAGTAGAGCTCATCACAATAGACATCGCGTCAACAACATTTTTTTTCTTTTTTCTGTTTGTGACGTTGTTTTATTCAACCATGAAACTTTTTTTTCTTTCTTTTTTTTTCTTTCCCTTTTTCTTCTTTCTTTTTTTTTTCTTTAATGAGAACTAGGCAACCCTCTCGGGTGTTGTTTGTGGGTAGTTTACGTCATGTAAGTGCACATTGCTGACGAATCTTGGTTTATCGTCTCAGTTATCCGAAATTCTGTAACAGAGAGAGAGAGAGAGAGAGAGAGATGAAATCGTGACGTCCTATGCACGACACGAACCCCGAGCCCAGGATTTTCCAGCTTTTAACACTGGGTTAATTATCCCTAGGACCACAATTGTGTACTGTCCCCCTCCCGCCTCCGACCCTCCTCCCGAGCTCTAGCTGTTCTCTCACTTTACTCCGCGGAGAAACACTGGGGCAGCACTACAGACCTCTGAACGGAGAAACACTGGGGCAGCACTACAGACCTCTGAACGGAGAAACACTGGGGCAGCACTACAGACCTCTGAACGGAGAAACACTGGGGCAGCACTACAGACCTCTGAACGGAGAAACACTGGGGCAGCACTACAGACCTCTGAACGGTTCACCGGGTTCCTCTAGTTCTGCCAGTTGTGTGCCAAGGCCTGCGTTTCAGCAAATGTTTTCTCTGTCTACACGGCAGTGTTCAGTCCAAGGTTGCTTTTTTCTTTTCCCTTCCCCTCCGTCTCCTTCCTTCAACAGTTCCATTGAGGGTTGTTTCAGCAAGGCCATTAGGTCCTGCTGCATGGCAATACCAACGTAGCTTTCGTTTCTAGAGTGATGTCAGTAGATGTTCGTGTGGTCCTATGTGCTGCCTGGAGGTTGGTGCACTTCTCTGATGGTAGATATGACCAGTGTGTCTTATGTTTAGTATTTTGCGGTAACACCTCATTTCCGTGGCTTGGGTTCTTTCCAGATCTGCTGTTAGGGTCCATGTGTTGCATTCGAACATGAAGATGGAAAACACCTGTGTGCTCAGGAGACTGATCTTATATTTCATGAGTATATTCTTGTCCTTCCATACAGGTTTTAATCTGGACAATGGTTCGGTTGTCTTTACTGCCCTTGAGTAGATTTTTGGTTTGGATTCCACACTTCCAATAATACACCCAAGGTACGTAAATTGTTGGACAGATTCTAGCTTCTTACTGTGGACAGTTATGTCAGTATTGATGGTGATGTTGTGGCTGGCCATTAACTTGGTCTTCTTGGCGCTGATTTCCATGCCATGTCTTGTAGATATTCATCTAGTCCTTCATTAAGCTTGGCGAGTTCTTGTTCACTGCTTGCTAGGCCATTGATATCATCTGCAAATCGAAGATTTGTCATAGTTCTTCCTCCCATGCTGACTGGGCTGACATTATCTTGAAGTGCATTTGCCATGATGCATTCTAGATAGACATTGCAAAGTGAGGGAGATGGACGGCAGCCCAGACGAACTCCAAGTGAAGTATAGAACCAGTCTCCAATAGCAATCTGTATGAGCACCTCACATGTCGTCATAGAGTACAGTTGTTTGATGGTGTTGATAAGCTTTTGCCGATGTTAAATTTCTTTCATTATTCATCAGGATAGTGCCTCATGCCAGACTCTGTCGAACGCCTTTTTGAAGTCTTTGAATGCATAGCAGAACTCCCTCTGGGAATGGAAATGTTTTCTCGCAAATCTTAGGTACCTAGATTAAAGATCTGTTTGATGGTACTTCTGCCTTTGTGGAATCCAGCATGTTCTTCAGTGATGATGGTATATGCTTGTGGTGTAGAATAATGTTGAGCATTGCTTTGCTGGCTTGGCTGATCAAGCTTACGGTAAAATGGTTCTGGCAGCGTTGGAGATTTCCTTTTTGGGGAAGGGTGACAATTAATGATGAGTTCGTGGCGTGGGCCACTCCCCAGTATGCCAGCTGTTGTAGATGGCATTGAGGACTGTCACGAGTTTGTTACGAGGCCTATGACGATTGACCCATCTAGGGTGATGGAATTGTTCATTGGGTTGTTGTTGTTGTTGTTGTTGTTGTTGTCGTGTATCCGTCCCTTAATGTGGCTTGTGGTGTGGTTGCACCTTTGGTGTGGTTTAGTTCAGGTTAGGTTTACTTTCTCTCTCTCTCTCTCTAATTCCACTGCCCGTGCAATTCATCCTGCAGGTTCACGGGTGGCTGGTATCTTTTTCTTGTACAGGCTGTCTCTATCGGCCTCTCTCCTGTCTTTTTACCTGTCGCACGTGCATCATTCCTCGTAGGCTTGAGGTATGCTCACTGTGACGTAGCGTGGCAAGTCGGCTGCCATCGTTGAGGGAGGTTTCCTCTTTACTCGAGCGGAAGATGTCTCTGAGAGCGCCTGCTCTGTTTTTGGTTCTACACCTCTTCGTCGAAGGTACGGTCGGTACCTTCATCCCTACGGTCGGCCCGTAGGGGAGGGACATCACATCACTTCATCTTTTTCCGCATCTGCACTGCTGTCCTCTCGACTGGACAGAGGGCAGAGAGAGTCGTTTGACCCACCACTCGGGTCACCCACGGGTAGCTGGTAAGCATCAGTTTCGTGGTTTATTTGTTGTTGTTTTTTTTTTTCTTGTTAGCCGGCTTATTCTTCTCTTTTGCGCAATTTTCTTTTGTTTGCAAAATTGTAAAAGAAATATTGTTTGAGACCACTTTTTCTGGTTAATTCTATCTTTAACCTGGCCAGTCAAAATTATATCTTAAATTCTTTCTCCTTTTTATGCATCTGGTGATGCGGTAGTCGGTGGGGATGGGAGAGAACCTGGTGATTCAGGGTTGGTACTTGCTTGGTCTCGCTCGTCCGCCCCTGTCACAATTGCCGGTCTCACATTCTTCGGCCACCGTCTGTTTGTGTGTGCAAGGAGAACGAGTTTTATATTCGCGAGCGTGCGTACGCATGATTAGTTGTTTGGATGCGTGGTTGAAAATTTGTGTTATTTTGAAATGTGGCTATAAAATGTGACAATTATGCCATTGAATTATTTGCAAATGTGGTGGTAGTTATAAAGCGATGGTCGCTGTGTTGGTTTATTTCCTAAGAAAGGAAATTGTTAAACATGAGTGAGAGAAGGGTGAAGATGATTCATATTGGTTTTATAGCCTGTGATTTAATGCAGTCTTTTACCTGCTTCGTGTGAGAACACTTTAATGAACAGTCCTGATTTGGTTGGTGTGCTGTGTTACGCTCAGGTCTGTGTTGAGCTGGTGTGTTTAGTAGACCTCCCTCGCCCATCATGCGAGTGGCTGTTAGGATTTAACAGCATGGGTCAGACTGTACTGACGGCGGGGTTCCAGTACCCTTTTTCCTTCCCTCCCTTTCTTCTCTCCTCCCAGCTACCTTTTCCCCCCTCCCGGGGGCTTCACCCGGAGCCTGGACTGGTTGGTGCCACGCTCTGGTTGGGGCCACGCTCTGGTTGGGACTGCGGACTGGTTGGTGCCACGAGCTGGTTGGGGCCACGCTCTGGTTGGGGCCACGCTCTGGTTGGGACTGCGGACTGGTTGGTGCCACGCGCTGGTTGAGGCCACGCTCTGGTCGGGACCGCGGACTGGTAGAAAAGCCCGCCGGCTTGACTGGCCGGCCCTGATCCCCGTCCAGGACCTCCAGTAACAACGCCACGTTTCCCCCCCAGGACGCGCTCTTCACTGTCTGCTTGTGCGTGTCAAGGGTGTCGGCCTTGAACGACTCTTTTCAAGAACCGACCCGGTTTGGAGCACCTAGTGCGACAGGGTGCTCCTAGTAGACTTTGGAGAGGCAGGGGTGTGGAGACACTCCATGGTGTGGGAAGGGATGGATGCTGGAAATGTTTATTTATGATTATGTATATGCCATATGTGTTGAAATGTTGTGATTGTGATTGTGTATGTCGTATGGTGAAATATTTATTTATAATTGTGCATGTTGTGTGTGTTGGAATGCTTGATTGTGATTGTGCATGTTGTGTGTGATGGAATGCTTATTTATGACTGTATGTTGGTGTGAATAAATGGGGTGTTGTATCGTAATCTTTGTGTGGTCTCTTGCGGGGCGTGTGAGGTCAGTCACTCCCTTCACTCCCACCTAGACCGATCCTGTCAGGGCAGACCTCCAGGGGTCGGTCGTGACATTTGTGGGGGCTCGTCCGGGACGTGAAGGGCTCTGGCTGTCTCTCTCTCGTTTCGCGGAGTACCTGTCCAGTTTTGTTTGTTTTGTATACGTTTAGTCAGTTTGTCGTGTTTGTTTGTGGGTGGTTGGCTGGGTGACTCTAGCGTGAAGGGAGTCTTTTTGTGGCCTGAGGGAACATCCGGTGTGACTCGGGAGTCGAGGTGAGACCAGGGGGAATCGACCGCGTCCAGACCTCCTTCCGCCGGGTACCTCACGCAGGTACGGCCGTAAGTTTTTCCTTTCTGTAGCCACTCAGTCTGCCATTCCTGTTTTGTGGTTAGCCCGTTTTTTTTTACCGGGTGGTTATTGGGTACAGGGGGTTGTATCGGACGTTAGTGTCACTTTTTTTTTTCCTCTCTCCTGATTCCGTCTGCCAGTTGTTTTTTTTTCCGGCCAGCCCCACCGCACTGTTGCTCGTGCTGTGGAGCGCGGTGTTGCCAGAGTGGGGGCAGCCGGACATAGTTTTTTTTTTTTTTTTTTTTTCGGTGAGCCCCACCGCACTGTTGCTCGTGTTGTAGAGCGCGGTGTTGCCAGAGTGGGAGCAGCCGGAACTTGTCCGCACACACACACACACACACACACACACACACACACACACATATACACCCCCCCCCCCCCCTAAAATAGCTGTTTTTCAAGTGGAATTGTCTTTCCCCTGTATTTGATAACTGTAGCATCTAGTTGTCATGGCAACGTCCGTGCTGGTGGTATGGCGACTCGGGCGTCGAAGAAGAAAGGTTTTCTGAATGTAGTCCCTACCATTAGCACCAGTACTTCGACTACAGTGACTTCCACTTACTCCAGTGCTGTAGCCGATAGTCCAGTGAGTACTTTCACTACCTCTTCGCTAGGGGATCTTCCTGTTGAGACCCCGACTGGCACTTCCGCTCGGAAGCGTCAGAGTATAGCGAAGCAACTCTGGGCTTCTGTTGAGTCGCAGAAACCGAAGCCCTCTCTTCTCCATGCTTCCCCTCGTAAGGAGTATGCCCTGGGAGACTTTCCTCATGGGAAAGTCGAGACCCAAGGGACGGGTCAGACGGGTCCTCCCCCGTGTCGGGAGTGGTGAACCCCGCCCAGGACATCGCTTCTGTCCTTATGTTTCTGGAGCGGCAGCGTAGTGAAGAGGCTGCTCAGCGTAGGGAAGAGGCTGCTAGGCAGGAGGCTCTGCGTAAGGAAGAGGCTACTAGGCAGGAAGCTCAGCGTAGGGAAGAGGCTGCTAGGCAGGAGGCTCTGCGTAGGGAAGAGGCTACTAGGCAGGAAGCTCTGCGTAGGGAAGAGCTAGACAGGATGGAGGCTCTGCGCAGAGAGGAGACTGACAGACAGGAGATTCTGCATAGGGAAGAGGCTATTCTGCGTCGGGAGGAGGAAACTCGGCGTAGGGAAGAGGCTGCCCGACAGGAAGATCTGCGCAGAGAGGAGGCTGCTCAGCATAGGGAAGAGGCTGTCAGGCAGGAAGCCCTCCGTAGGGAAGAGGCTGCCCTCCGTAGGGAAGAGCTGGATAGGATGGAGGCTCTGCGTAGGGAAGAGATGGAACAACTTCTCTCGCAGGCTCCCGCATCTGTAAGTCAGGGGGCTGATCGACAGGCAGGTGATAGAGTTAGAGGCCCAAAGTTAAAGCTTCCAGAGTTCAGACCTAGTGAGGACATTGATATGTTCTTAGAGCATTTTGACAAGGTAGCTAGTTCATACCAATTGTCTGAGGAACAAAAGGCTATGCACCTTTTTTCTGGATTGTCTGGTACTGCGAGGGAGTGTGTGCTCACCCTAAATGAAGGCGCGTCTTATGCAGACATGCAGTTGGCTCTGCGTAAGCGTTTCCACCTTACTCCAGAGACGTACAGGAGGAAGTTCAGGTCTATGAAAAAGAATAACGATGAGACCTTCGTGCAGTTTGGTGATAGGCTGCGCAAAACGCTAGGGTACTGGCGTCAGTTGGCTAAGTTGGAGCTGGAGGATCTGATTCTCATCGAACAGCTCACCAACACCGTGTCCCCAGAGTTGAGGATCCGTATAGGCGAGACAGCACCTCAGCATTTCGCGGCTGCGATTCAAACCGCTGAGGTGTTTGCTGAAGCTCGTAGGGCTTATGGGCACCGCCCAGATACGGACAGGAAGCCCTCCACAGGATTTAGCGGCAATAAGACGCCGACGACTGCTAGCGAGTCGAACAAGGCAGGCAGTTCACCGGGGACCTCAGCACCCCGATTTTGTTTTCTTTGTGTCGTCCCGGCCACATTAGGAAAGATTGTCCTAAAGCCGCCGGCAGTCATGGGGCTAGTCCTTTCCAGCATCCTCGTGCCTCAGCTAACGTGGGTTCCATCCCCGCTTCCGGTGGTACCAAGTGCCCGGTGTTTCTTTCTGTTGTTGGTTCTTCCTTGGTCGACACCATCAGGGATTCGGGAGCATCAACGATCTTTGTGGATAACGATTTGGTTTCTCCTGAGGCTCGGCGAGGCGCCAGTTATGATGTGTGCGGGTTGGAGGCTGGTTTCACCTCCACCCGTCCTTCTGTACTCATTCCGATCTCCACCCCCTACTTCTGTGGCGAAGTATGGGCCATCGCGGTGGAGCGACCTCTGTATTCCCTTATCATAGGGAATACTATCACCTTTGCGGACGGACGCAGTCAGTCCGTGTCTACGGATCTGCCCGTACAGGCGTGTGTGGGAGTTACCACACGCGCCAAAGCTAAGAAGCAGGAGCAGGAATTGCGTCCCGTTCTTCAGCCGATCTCTGACGAGGTTCTTGCTAGAGCTGATCCTGCTAGCATTGTCCGTCTTCAGGCCAGGGACTTGGATGTCCAACGCCTGCGACGACTGGTGGGTCATCCCGCTCAGTCTGCCCGACATGCCAAGGTGAGCTTTAAGCTCCACAAGGGGATCCTCTGTAGGGTTTTCACTCAGGCAGGTCGTGTGGCCAAGCAGCTTGTCGTTCCCCAAAGCTTGAGAGAATCTGTTCTCCGGCAGGCCCATGATTCACCCATGGCAGGTCATATGGGCTCCAAGCGGACTCTCGAGCGAGTGAGACGGGATTTCTTCTGGCCGGGGATGAACTCTCAGGTTAGGCAGTACTGCCGCAGTTGCGATGTCTGCCAGCGGACAACGCCTAAGGGTCGCTTGAAGCGTGTTCCCCTAGGATCAGTGCCACTGGTTGGGGAGCCATTCAGCAAGGTTGGGGTCGACCTGGTGGGACCCATTAATCCACCATCCGATCGCGGTCACCGCTACATCTTGGTAGGGGTGAACTACGCGACTCGGTACCCAGAGGCTGTCCCGCTTAGGGCTATCGATGCCCCTACTGTTGCTGAATCTCTCAGGCAGATTTGGACGCGCACTGGCGTGCCCAAGAAGAAGTACGGCCGGAAGTTTGTACTAGAGAGCGATCATCATCCTCTCCAGTGCCTGGACCGGATCCGGCCAGTCCGTCGTCGACTCATGGTTTAGGCAGTGGAACTGCAGAGTCATGCGTTCACTTTCCGCCATATCAAGGGTTTCCAGCAATACGGATGCTGACTATCTCAGCCGAGCTCCGTAGTCAGCACATTGGGGAAATCAGTTAGGACATTCCCGTCAACTAGGGTTATATCCCCTTTTGGTCCTTGTTTCAGGTGTAGTGACAGTTTTCACTTCAGTGACGTTAACGGTAGTGAATCACCACTGGTTTGGATTGTTATTTTCATTGTTGGAAGGTTTGCTTAGTTGTTTGATAAATGTAGTATCATGTATTTCCTTGTGTGATTCTATCGTGGAATGTTTGTATTGGATTTGTCGTACTCTGTCGGTCACAGAGGGTTGGGTTCGGTCCCATTGTTGTGAATTTGCACATGCGTCAAGGTTCAAAGGAGCACTGTATCTCAGAGAAACAGATGCTTTTAGAAGGGGGGTTTGTCACGAGTTTGTTACGAGGCCTATGACGATTGACCCATCTAGGGTGATGGAATTGTTCATTGGGTTGTTGTTGTTGTTGTTGTTGTTGTTGTCGTGTATCCGTCCCTTAATGTGGCTTGTGGTGTGGTTGCACCTTTGGTGTGGTTTAGTTCAGGTTAGGTTTACTTTCTCTCTCTCTCTCTCTAATTCCACTGCCCGTGCAATTCATCCTGCAGGTTCACGGGTGGCTGGTATCTTTTTCTTGTACAGCTGTCTCTATCGGCCTCTCTCCTGTCTTTTTTACCTGTCGCACGTGCATCATTCCTCGTAGGCTTGAGGTATGCTCACTGTGACGTAGCGTGGCAAGTCGGCTGCCATCGTTGAGGGAGGTTTCCTCTTTACCTCGTCACCCGGAGCTGGTAAGCATCAGTTTCTGGTTATTGTTGTTGTTTTTTTTACTCTTGTTAGCCGGTCTTATCTCTGCCTTTTGCGCATATTATCTTTTGTTTGCAACGACTTGTGAAAAGAAATATGTTTGAACCCACTGTTTCCGTGGTTAATCTATCTTTAACTGGCCAGTCAAAATTATTTCTTAAATTCTTTTCCTTTTTTCATTGTTAGCGGTTAGTCTGTGGGAATGGAAAAGAACCAGGTGATTCATGTTGGTACACTTTTCTGGTGTCTCGCTCGTCCGCCCTGTCACAATTGCGGTCTCACATTCTTCGGCCTACCGTCTGTTGGTAGTGTGGGCAAGGAGAGAACTGAGTATTAGTTGGTCTGCTGGCGTGCGTACAGCTTGATTAGTTGTTTGGTTGCGATGGTTCGAAATATTATTGTTGGATTTTGAAATTGTGCTATTTTAAAATGTGACAATTATGCCATTATGCATAATTATTTGCAAATGTGGTGGTAGTTATAAAGCGATGGTCGCTGTGTTGGTTTATTTCCTAAGAAAGGAAATTGTTAAACATGAGTGAGAGAAGGGTGAAGATGATTCATATTGGTTTTATAGCCTGTTGATTTAATGCAGTCTTTTACCTGCTTCGTGTGAGAACACTTTAATGAACAGTCCTGTATTTGGTTGGTGTGCTGTGTTACGCTCAGGTCTGTGTTGAGCTGTGTGTTTTAGTAGACCTCCCCTCGCCCATCATGCGAGTGGCTGTTAGGATTTAACAGCATGGGTCAGACTGTACTGACGGCGGGGTTCCAGTACCCTTTTTCCTTCCCTCCCTTTCTTCTCTCCTCCCAGCTACCTTTTCCCCCCTCCCGGGGGCTTCACCCGGAGCCTGGACTGGTTGGTGCCACGCTCTGGTTGGGGCCACGCTCTGGTTGGGACTGCGGACTGGTTGGTGCCACGAGCTGGTTGGGGCCACGCTCTGGTTGGGGCCACGCTCTGGTTGGGACTGCGGACTGGTTGGTGCCACGCGCTGGTTGAGGCCACGCTCTGGTCGGGACCGCGGACTGGTAGAAAAGCCCGCCGGCTTGACTGGCCGGCCCTGATCCCCGTCCAGGACCTCCAGTAACAACGCCACGTTTCCCCCCAGGACGCGCTCTTCACTGTCTGCTTGTGCGTGTCAAGGGTGTCGGCCTTGAACGACTCTTTTCAAGAACCGACCCGGTTTGGAGCACCTAGTGCGACAGGGTGCTCCTAGTAGACTTTGGAGAGGCAGGGGTGTGGAGACACTCCATGGTGTGGGAAGGGATGGATGCTGGAAATGTTTATTTATGATTATGTATATGCCATATGTGTTGAAATGTTGTGATTGTGATTGTGTATGTCGTATGGTGAAATATTTATTTATAATTGTGCATGTTGTGTGTGTTGAATGCTTGATTGTGATTGTGCATGTTGTGTGTGATGGAATGCTTATTTATGACTGTATGTTGGTGTGAATAAATGGGTGTTGTATCGTAATCTTTGTGTGGTCTCTTGCGGGGCGTGTGAGGTCAGTCACTCCCTTCACTCCCACCTAGACCGATCCTGTCAGGGCAGACCTCCAGGGGTCGGTCGTGACAAGGACATCAATTATTGCATCTCCGCCATGTTTCAAGAGTTCTGCAGGGATGTTGTCAATGCCTGCGGCCTTCCCACATTTTATCGATTTCACTGTACCTATGATATCTTAATGGAGTGGATCTGGAAAGTGATGAACCCTGTGTTATTAGAACATTTGGACCTCCTGTGACCTGTTTGCTGTAGAGTTCAAAGGTTATGATTATCCAGTCCACTTTTTAATCACGTCTTCATCCTGCGTGTGATAGTTTCCGTCTTCGTCCTGAATGACTTTGCTGACATTACTTTTGTTTGATCAGGTCCTTCACAAAGTTAAAAGCTTTCTGTAGGATGTTATTGTCCCGTTTTTGTTTTTGTTTGCTCGTTTGGTTTTCAATGTCCTTACACTTCAAGGCTCTGCATTTCTCCCACTCGGTCTTCTTGAGTGGTGTAAGGTCCTTGTGCCACTCCTCTACAGAATGCTGCCTGAGATTCACGGTTTCGGTTTTCATCAGCTTATTCCTGGGACAGCTGTTTCTGATTCAGTAATACTTGATTAACGTTGTTCCTGAGGGCTCCAAGGTTTTCTTTCCAAGAGAAGTAGCGGGGTGAAGTTTCCTCCTAGGGCCGCTTGGAGTTGTTAACCATTTCAGGTTCTTTCCGTTTGTCAAGAATAAGTTTAAGAGGACGTTTTTCACTCTCATCTTGCCCTTCAAACGTAGTTTGAAGTTCATTATGACAAGGTCGTGGTTGCTATCAGTATCAGTTCCTGGAATGGTCCTTGTTTTAGCCCTCTTAATCCCAGACTTGTACTGGTTCTTCAAAAGGATATAGTTTATCTGGTTGTTGTACTGTCCGTTTAGGAAATACCATGTCCATCGTTGGGATGCTTTAGGCTCACCAGGAGTGCTGGCAAGAACCAAGTCGTTATCACTGACAAATTCTAACAGGCGTAGTCCTCCACCATTGGTGGTCTCGTTACAGTATTGGCCACAGAAAGTGTTCCAGTCTTCTTGACATCTGCATCACTCTGACATTCCAGCCACCCTGAATGATGAGGATAACTTTTTTGTCGACCTTATTGATGACCTCATGGAGCTGGGAATAGAGGTCTTCAGTCTGATCATGATCATATTCTGATATGGGAACATACACTTGCATTATCGTGTTGTTGAAAAGTTTGGCTCGCAGAGCAGGAGGGACAATAATATCAAACCCATCAATAATGACGACAGATGACCACTGAGTCATCACTCACGAAGAATTTTCTTTTGTTTATTTCCAGTAGGCTTGACGCAAGTTTCGAGTGTAACGCCACTCACTACACACAGAATTAGAACCAACTGAAGCGCATCAGTTTACTGTATGGCTGGTAGAGAAGGCAGGAGTCTAGTTTCAGATCACCAGGGAGTCACCATTGACTCGCTATGTATTTACCAAATAAACGTTAAACAGATACATGCATAAGACAAATCACGCAATGTAACAGATCCTGATCTCAATCACACATGGCAACACATGCACAATGCAGACATATGGTACACATCAGACTTTGTAATAATAAAGTTTAATGAGAACCAAACAATAATAATAATGAAAAAAGATGATTGAAAACGTTAATCGCGAATAGAATGAACACAGAGAGAGAGAGAGAGAGAGAGAGAGAGAGAGAGAGAGAGAGAGAGAGAGAGAGAGAGAATCAACATTTCAAACAGATGTATATTACATAAAATGTTATATATAAAGCGCGTTCTGTATGTCTGAGTCCCACCTGCAATGCAGTGTCTTTGTTGTTGGTTATAGAAATACACCATATATTTTATGCACCATAAAATCATGTATTACGTAAGATTTTGTGAAGAAGGATTACGAAGAAATTTAACATCGGATAGAAGCTGATCAGCGCCATCCATCAACTGTACTCCAAAGAGACCAGTGCGGTGCTCACACAGGGTGCTACCGGAGAACTGTGCCATAAATCAGTTGCAGTTCGTCAGGGCTGCCTTTCATCTCCCTCACTTTCAATACATTCCTGGAACGCATTGTAACGGCTGCACTTGAAGATCAAGTCAGCAGTGGAGGAATAACTACCACGAATCCTCGATCTGCAGATGACATCGATGGCGTGGTAGGCATCGAACAAGAATGCGCCAAGCTTGATGAACGACTGGACGAAACATCATCGACATGTGGCTTGGATATCAGTGCTGAGAAGACTTAAGTTGATGACAGCCACAACAACACCATCACTGCTGGCATACCGATTCACGATCAGAAGTTCGAATTTGTTCAACAATTCACTCACGTGGGGTCAATCACTAGGAGCGAGGGATCCAAACCAGAAATCATCTCAAGGGCAGCTGAAACAACCACAGCACTGTCCAGATTAAAACCTGAATGGAAGGACAAAAACGTATCCATGAAACACGAGATCAGGCTTCTGCACGCGCTGGCATATATTCCACTTTCCTGTTCTCACGCGACACATGGACTCGCACAGTGGATCTGGAAAGATTCACACCATGGAAATGAAATATGACTGCTGTCACGGTCAAAAATAGAACAACCAAGTCGTGGTCCAGGTTGTTTGGACATAAGCTCTAACTCAAATATTCTGGGCGTCACGTAGACGGGCCCATGGTTCGGATCCAGCCAATTAAGCATAGGGGAGAGGCTCCACAGAGACGGTCTGTCCGGCCAGACGGACTAAGCAGCTTTGACCGACGCCTCGATGTCTAGCGAGACGAGTCGTAGCGCCTGGCTCAGGCTCATCTAGCCAATTTGTGGAACCAGCGCCATTGTTAGTCGGACGTCGCAGGTTAAAGCAGGAAAGGGAGAGGGGGAAGGTAGTGCGTGGTGGGGGTGAAATCTAGCTAATCAATTAAATGACCAATTGACCACCACAGAGAGTAAGGCGTGTAGGCATGACTGGCATGATTTGAACATCCAATGGAATTAGAGGGAGATAACTTCGAGTACGAGGCAGTAAAAATACTGACCAATGGTACTCGCCCTTTTTGACAGATCGGAACGGGATAAGAAGGAGGTGAGAGTGAGAGAACGGGAGAACGAGGGGGAGAACGAACAGAGAGAGAGAGAGAGAGGTTCGGAGTGGGAGCTCTGCAGGAGAGAGGGGCAGAGAGAGAGATGAGGGGAGGAGAGAAGAGAACCAAGTTGAGAGATTAGCATGAGATAGTCTGGAGAGGAGGACTAAAGAGAGATGTGGAAAGAGAGAGTTGCTAACTAATGAAGAGGAAAAGAAAGAAAAGAAAAAAGAAAAAAAAAAGAAAAGAAAAGCAACCATGTCCATTTGATAAGAGCAGACTAGAAGAGAGAGAGAGAGAGAGTGCAATGCGTTAATGCAGAAAAAAAAGAAAGGAGAACAGATCGATGTTGATAGTCACTGTTCTATCTTAACCGGGCTTCGACCTCATACCTGGCAGCGTCACTTCGTCAAGCAGAACCACAGACCAACGCCAGTGCCAGCAGACCAAAACCAGTGCCAGCAGTTGTGTCGTGCTTGTGAAAGTGACAGTGAAAAGAAAAAGAAAAGAAAAGAAAAGACAGTGATTCGTGAATAGTTAAGATCACCTGGCCAGGTAAAGTAGAAATCTGTTTATACCCGGGTTAGTTAATGATGTTTTAGATAAATGATTTTGTGAAGTTCAGGAAAGAGAGAATGTTTTATTTTGTTTGATTCCATATGCATTGATGTTTCGTTCTATGACCATGTGTAGTAAAGTTATAGACTTTACAAGTGGTTTGATGTGACGAATGCATGATATATGAATGAGATCGTAAGCAAGCTGTGAGTGTGTTTGGGCTGTGCGCTAGTCCTTCCTCCACTGACATCACCCGAGGTTGACAACTGCAAAGTATTAACGATCAGCATGTGTCACATCACCTATCAACAAGTGTGTAATACCAGGCAGCGGCACAAAGGACAATGCAAAGACCCACTGACGTCAGTGAAGGAAAGAAAGCTTGCAAGCACAATCATGGGAACTGCTGAAGGAAGGGGCCGGAAGAGAAGACAGAAAAAACAAAAACACACACACACAAAAACACACACACAAAAAAAAAAAACCGATGGATTTCCAACACTGCATAGTGGACAAGGAAAACATTTGCAGAGACTCAGGGCCTGACACATAACAGACAGAACAGTCGGAACCAGGTAAATTGTTCTTAAGTGTGGTACCCCCCCCCCCGCCCACCCCCCCACCCCCGCCCCCCTCCTCCCCCACCCCCCCCACCCCTCTCTCTCTCCCTCTCTTTCTCTCTCCACTCACTTTCAAGAACGTGAATTCAAAATTGTTCTGTTTCTTATGATTTGTGCATATTGCTGTTATCATTATTACTAGCAGCAGCAGCAGCATTACTGAAGTTTCTGGTAAGTACCTTGTGTGTTGAGAGCTGACGGGAGGAGGATGTGGCCAGTGGGGCAACAACAACAAAAACAACTTGAATCTGTCTAGACATGTTGGTATGGAGCTGTTGCACATTCACTCCTCATCCCCCCCCCTCCCGTTCCCCCCCCCCCCCCCCCCCCCCCCCCCCCCCACTAAGGTCACGCGCTAGAAATTAGAATATGACAGATCGACTTGCAAAGTGACGTTGAGTGTGTAACTTATGACAAATAAATGTTTGTTGTTTGTTTTATACATTTATACCAATTTTGTTGTTGTTGTTTACGTGCTGTCGAACAAGGGCACCACATTCTGTCACGTGACAAGGGAGGGTAATGCTGATAGGCCTAACTTTCAGCCAATGATTCTTCAATGAGAGAGGAACTTATTGTAGGCCTAGCCTATTGAGCTTTCGTGAAAATGGAATGAAAGGAGATAGACTCAAGGCATGGCTTGGCAATATCGCGGAGAGGGAAATTGCTCCCTTGTTGTTGCCGATTCAGAGGTGAGTTTACCTTCACACAAAAATTTTAAATTCAGCATTTTATTGATGTTTCTGGCTGAAGTATTTGAATGTTCCAGAATACATATAACGAGTCATTGATGCGAGTACTCGACTTATATTATAAGTCGAGTACTCGCATCAATGACTCGTTCATTCACCCGCAGTCTACTCATTGTTCGATAGATGTCATCCTTGTACTCCCAGCGTCTTGAACTCGGAGAATAAATATAAAACCAACAAAACAAGTCAGAGGGAAACGTTGATAGTAAAATGAAAATGGACTGAATGAATTATGCAAGTTGCAACTGAATTGGATGAACTTTTTATAGCCTAGTGTGAAAAAAAAAAAAAAGAAAACTGATTAAGTTTGCCTTGTCATACACATACAGACTAAACAGAAATTGAGCGTGTATTTCATCATAATCAACAAAAAGAAAGAAGAAAGAGCTCTTCCGTGTTAATTTGGTCAAAAGTTGTGGAAGTATATTTCATGATTTTACTTTTTTCTTTTTTTTTTAAACATGAATTACAGAAAGTGTGACATTTTCTCCTTGGTGAACAAAAACTAACACATCACATAAGTTTGGAAAGATTTATCCAGTTTACTCAAACTTAAAACCCAGCAATAGATCTGAGTTGATTGTATGTGCAAGATTACCAATACTTTTTACAGGTCGATGCTAAGCACACTGGCCAGTGCAGCATGACCATTGGCCAGACTAAGAGTATGTATTTCCCCGAAGTTGGAGTATGTATGACTGCCTTAATGGCTGGATAAAAAACGGTCATACACACAAAACTCCACTCTCTTTGTTGGGTAGATGGGATTAATACTTGCCAGTCTACACAGGGAGTGTCCGCAGGAGTATCAGCCTGCTTACACAGAAAGAAAGAAAGAAAGAACGAGTATGTATCATTAAGGTGAAACTGTCACAGTGCGTCAATGAAAATTGTGAAGGTTTCTGCCCTGTTCGGTCTTGTAGTTGTATTTATGTAACACTTCAGAGAATGCCCCATAACTAACAAAACAAAATCAGAAAAAAAACTTTCAGCTTCAATACAGAGGATTTGATCAATATGAGAAGGGCCATCAGAAATCCAGCTGAATATATGCATGTACGCGTAAAACTCTGTTGGAAGTAATAGGACAAAGATTAAAATGTAAACTGAGACTGAGAGAAGTGATTAGGCCTGTAACATGATTAAATTTGCACAAGCGGTCCACAGCACAAGAGAAAATGAGACAAGCCATACTATTAGACCATAGAGGATCAAACAGGGGTAGTTGCACTGACCAGTTTGAATAGACCAGCGTCTTTGGGAGGTTATTGCAGCTTGGAATCATCCAGGTGAGTATATTTATAATTTTGCTTGATATTATGAAGATCCTGAAAGCTATTTAAAATTTGACAGCATCAAGCCTTTTGAAGAAGTATGTTATTTACCCTTACAATTTTAAGTCATTTTCATGAATATTATTTTATGAACCCTAAAGTAACTAGCCCTGAGTATACCCAAACCAGTTTAACATATACATTTGAATTCTGTCTCCAGCTTGAAACTTGTTTGAAATGTACAAATTACATATGAATTTTCATTATAATTTTCTTGATCAGAGTAATACTTCAATACTGAAACCCTTAAAATGGTTAAGTTAGTCATCAACTTACACCTCAGGGATATCTGCATGACCAGGGTGATGGTTCTTCACTGCGGCTAACTCACCCATATCCACTATACCCCTCGTCCCATGAATCATTGGGGTAATTTGCCATTATCCTGTTCTTCCACCTTGACCTGTCCCATGAATCCTTTGGGTAATTTGCCATTGTCCTATTCTTCGACCCACACCCTCCTTCCATGAATTCTTCAGGTAATTTGCCATTGTCCTATTCCTTTATATTATGCAAAAGTTTGATCTAGTAGACAATAAATCTGATAAAACGTATTCAGCATGTCAGATTTTACCAACCATCAAGTACTGCCTTTCTAGTATTGCTAAAGTCCACGTGGATATTTTTGTTTGACCGTAGATTGATATGAGAAGCAGCATCTCTGCCTGTGCTGTCCGCAAGAGATGTAGGTAGGGTGTAAGAAGTTGAGAGGGGCATCTCCTTACCAAGTAAGCAAGAAAATTTGGCTAAATAGAGCCAACTGTCAAAGCTTGCAAGAGTAAGACCAGGTTGGTATAATTTATCTAAACAGCGAGTATGAGAGGAAACTCCCCATAGTGGTGTTTGCAGTAAATTTTCTTCAGTCATAAAACACGCATGAAAGGTAAAGGATAATGGAAGTAAGCCAGATATGAAAAAGGAAAAAATAGGTGATACAGAGCAGAATTTTTTTTTGTCAAGCTCTATAATCAAAAACATAATCTGAAGAGACTGACAAACTGCAAGTGTTGACTTTTTAACAAAAGAGATTAACAACATTTTTTTTTTTCAATAGTGATGGTAGATCGTTGACCTACAGAATGTTTTGTTTGGGGTGTGACACCTTCTACATTGTTCTGGACTGCTATCACTAGTATCAGTATTCAGATGGGTAGGTGTCTTATGTCCTGTTTGAATCTGTGCTTTGAAATTTTGCTGTTGATCCACTTAAGACTTCATCGATCATGATGCGGTCCTTTTCCTAAAAGTGGCAAGTGGGTCAAGGAGTGGTGGGGGTTTGAACTAATTGAAGTGGTATCAGCCACTCATGATTTATGAATCGGTGCAAACTTTCACTATTGTTTGTCAGTGCATTAAAAAAAAAAAAAAGAATATTTCATGATTATTACGGCTATGATAACTTAATGAATGAATGACTGAATGAGTAGAGTCATTAATGCAAAAACGGTTCATAATAAGTCACAAAAAAGAGGTGTGTGTGTGTGTGCCGTGGTTCCAGTAGTTTTTACTTTTGTGTGGCAACAAAATGGACAGCATCAACAATTTTCTGTCAAGGAAGATTTCTACCCCTGAATCTGTCTGCATACTTAGTGCATGATAACCAAGTACAGCAGTGCTTGCCAATAGCAGAAAGTGACTAAACAAACAATAGAAGGGTAGGTTGTTGCTAAATTCTGGATTGTGAAGAACATATACATACATACATATATATATTATATATATATATATATATATATATATATATATATATATATATATATATATATATATATATATAAGAAGTAGCCATGTTACTTAGGTGGAAGATCTGATTTACTAGATTTCAGCATAATCCTTCATTACATCAGTTATAGTTCCTGAGATCTTAATTAGGTGGCAATCTAGATGTTCTGGTCATCGACTCCTATTTCCAACATTTGCATGTTGTCATAACACTAGATACCGGAACCTACTCTTCTGGCTGAGATATGTGGTCAAACATCAGTCTGCATTAAAGTTTGCATAATAGAAAAGAAAATTTGTCCCCTACATGGTGTGTGTAAAATACAGATGGCAAATGGTCATCATAATGTGGGCAACAGATCAATTTCTTTTTCTAAATCCGTGGATGTTGATACTGTATGGATTCCATGGTTGGAATGGTTAAAAGAGGATTGATAAAGTGTGTGTAAAATATACATCATGCTTAGGCATGCCAGGTAGCACCTAGCATTAGCAAGTATCTCTTTGCTACACTGCTGGCCATGTCTACACAAAACATCATTTTAATTGTCTGTACTATATCATTTACTTGAAGTTTGCTTACTTTCTCGAGTAGACTTTGTTTCTGCTACATCAGCAGTTAATGAACCAAAATCACACCATTATTTACAGTTTTATGCAAAAAAAATATTCACAAACATACAGTTTTCATGTAATGGATGTCCATCATGGACGTGACCCCATGTAAAAATAAAAATGTCATGTGTAGCGTATTGGGACAGATGCGCGATATAGTTAAAGCACTTGCTGAATACATACATTCCACACTTTCACACATGATGGTAATCTTTCATTTCTTGGAAGGGTTGTGGCTTTAGCTGTCACTAGGATGGACATGATTTGTTTACTGTACGTCGCTGTATCTGTTTATCATGTTGTATTGCTGTATTTGTTTGTCGTGCTGTATCTGTTGTGTTGCACTGTGTACACAGCACAGGTACAGTTGTCATCTAGTTGAATATGCAGTAGCCTGAGTGTTTTTCTTTGTACGTGTTATTATTGTTTGTGAAGTTTATAAATTAACACTACATCTGAATAGTTCAGCTTCAAAGTAATCCAAGGCTGTCAGTGTCACTAATGTGTGTAGCTAGCGCACGCACGCATGCACACACGCACGCATGCACACACACAATCATCATCACCGGTAATTTGTGCCTCTCCATTATCATCAGTGGTAGTCTGTGCTTCTACAGGAGCTGTTAGTTGTGATCTTTCCTCTTTATTTGGATATGACAAACCAGAATTATCTTCTTAATTATAAAAGTGCTGTTAACGTCATCAGAAAACTGGTCAGATTCCATTTGTTTTTCCACCATTTTCCATGTACAGTGGTCTGCTCAGAAATGCCATGTACACAGCAACACACTGGCAAAAATGTTGTGGCAACCACTTTTACATGGTGCTGAGGGAGTCTGGCAACTATTCCAGTCATAAACACTGGCCTGCAAATGACTTGATTAAGGATAGATGGTATTCACTCATGGCATGCTCATGTGAGGTATGAAGCACTCGGCCTGAACCAATTTTATGGACTGTGAAGGAAAGGAGGAACTGGTGTTGCCCAGAATTCTGGGCTGCGGGGATGAAAGGTAAGATTCCTGCACACCTGAAAACCAGGTTGCAGGAACGAGTTAAAAGGGCACCACAGCAGCCATCTAACATTTATTGTGGTAAGCTCCCATCTCGGATGAGGTTCCAACACAGCTGGAATCTGTTTTTTGAAGGGCATGTCAGTTGGAGTAGTCCAGAGAAGAGCGATTATATATATTGCAGGGTTCGTGAGTTTCAAGTCAAAGAAAGACAATTTAGGGATGACTTCAAGCTAGAAATTCCCAGATCATTTTTAGTTGTCCTGAGGACAAGACACACAAAAATCTACTTGTTCCCCAATATTTCTAACTTGCCCTTTGTCAAATAAAGAGACGATTAATGAAAGTAATGGCCAAAGTTGATTGAAATGTATCAATGAAGACTTGCTCTGCATGTTTGTGATGCTCACATGAATGGAGAAGTGCAGACTTGTAGCTGAGGGCTTGGTAAAGATCATCACTTTCACCATGACAAGAGCATAATTTGTTTCAAAGAGAGGTCGCAGTGTGTGTGGTGTGTGTGTGTGTGCGTGTGTGTGTGTGTGTGTGTGTGTGTGTGTGTGTGTGTGTGTGTGTGTGTGTGTGTGTTTTGTCCCTCACTTCTATTCATTTGTATGACATGCTTAACAAGATATTGAGACAAGAAGCGCATGTGTTTCAGTTGCTAAAGCTTACATGTATGAAGCATACATGGCTGCAAAATTGGGCATCTACTGTTTTCCCCATCTGTACGTATGGTCCTCATCACACATTAAAAATTGCCATAGAGCCAAAACATCATCGTAACTCACTTGCCCTGCATGTTGCTGTAACATGTCAGTGTATCTGATATGAAGTCTGACTGCTTCAAAAAGCTGTTAACACCTGGGCGTCCTAAAAAGCAGAAGTGCTATTCTTCACAGGGAATGAATATGACATAGTGATAGAACTCTCATTGTCTGCTTGTCTCGGTGAAACAGCACTCTGCTCGAGTTCTGAGGAGGAAATGCGCACATGCACACACACACACAGCACACGCACACACACACACATGCACATGCACACACACACATATGCACATGCACACACACAGCAACAACAAAAACAGGGGTTGGTAGATATGTGAGAGTGAGAAGGGGAGGAGGGAAGCGTGATCAGCCTGTACTGAAGCTGACAGCTCGGTCGCCCTTTCGTCGACACAGTCCAAAATTGGTTGCCCATTGGAGTGGAATGACCTTTACCAGTTGTCTGCCAGAAGGTATAGCTGTCCTGGACAATCGGACTGATGGGTATTTCGAGCCCTGGATTAAAGAAAAAGAAAACTGCAACATCAGCCAAATTATTAGGAACAAAACACAAAAACAAAAACCAGCCGCCATGGCGAAGTGGTTAGCGTCGCGGACTCCTGGCTGGGAGGTCGTGGGTTCGAATCCCATCAGAAGTCATGTGGGTTTTTCTGCCCCGACCGGCTCCTACCCAGAGTTGAGTTGCTGCGGACTCAGTTGGGAAGACTGGAACCACACAGTCGAGTTTCATCCACTTAATGGATGTGTCTCTGAGAGTGTTGCTCAAATTTCTTGACCAACACTGCAGGTGCCTGTATCTCTCGGGCCTGGTTGACGCCGGGATATATTATGAAAGGAAGTGTAGAGTACAGCCCTGTCATGTAGTCTCAGACCAAAATGGAAATCCGTAGCATCATCTTAATCATCCTCATTCTCATTGATTAGCATTTAAAAAAATGTCTCAAATTCTGTGGCCCTTCATGCCCTACTCTCATGGTGACCTCAGTTTCGATGTCCTCTCCACGTCTGTGGCCTTGGTTCGGTACCGTCGGGGTCACTGGTATTGGCGGGTCCATGGGGGCTGTCGTTGGACGGACGTGGTGGCGCCCTCCGGAGGGAGAGCTCACTCACGCCGGCTCCGCGACTAAGCAATTATTGTCGTCAGTAGGGGCTTAGTAGGTGGCGTCCTGCGTATGTTAGATCAGAACAGGCGCCACTGAACACCACCGAAGTGACTCGGCAGCAGTGCAGTGTCTCCTCCGGTGGGTTGCCTCTTGACGACTTGACATTGACTGCTCCCTGTGGATTGCTGGTGCCGGGGCTGCGGCAGGGCCGACCGGGCTGTGGCTGTGGACGGGGTGTCGGAATGAGCGGCGTGGGTGCACTGCCTCTGAGGTGGCGCAGAAGTTGAGACAGCAAAAAAAAAAAAAAAAAAAAAAAAAAGGTTCAGTAATGCAGTTGCAAAAATTTTGGTCTATCTTGTTGAGTTTGAAAATGCACACATTTTACCTTTTCAAAAATCCTCTGGACAGATTTTTACAAAAAATATACACCAACTTTTGGGAATTGATTTTTTTTTTTTTTTTTTTTAAACTTGAATTTTACGTATCAGCGTATGTGGTGCATTCTTATAGCAATGAAATCATAAACAAATACACAGAAGAAAAATAAACAAGTTTGATAAAGTGACCGTTTGTTAAGTGACCCGTGGTGACCGATAATGGTTGATCCTGTGCACGGCAGTGCTGGGGTTGCCATTGCCAACCTTGGATGAGACTGTCACTAGTGTCAGGGAACCTGGATGAGTGATACTGCAGTATCAGTACTGAAGATGCACAGAAAATCATTAAGAGAAATTAAAAGAAAAAAAGATATAAATAAATTATATATGAGCCTTAACTCCCTAGATAGCTTTTTCACGCTAGAAGTTGCTGTAGGGAAGAGAAGGGTGGGGACGAGAGCTGGGAGCTAAAAGCATAGCACCCAAATTTTTTGGAATTATCTATTTTAGAAATAATCTCACTGAAGTGAAAATCCAGAACTTCAAAGTTTGTCTGGAAATGTGGGGTCTGCGGGTCATTTAAATAGGGGGGATAAAGTATTGCAGAATAAGCCAAGTGATGTTACGTGAATGTCTGCAATTGCTTGGAGTGGAAAAAGGATTTTTCCGTGTAAACCCCACATCTGTCAGCTGAAGGAAAGGGGCTGGGGACAAGGGATGGATTTGGGGTGGGGTAGGGGATAAAAAATGCTTTCATTCTCAGGCCAAACTGTCCCATATTAATCCCACCACATCCCCTTCATCTCCTGGAGCCCAGCATTAGACTTCAGAGGGTTGGCAGCCATGTAAAAGCTAATAAATAATGGATGATTCCATTCACTCATTGAGAATACGCAATTATTATGGTTAAATGAAAATAAGCCATAGACTGTTCATTATTCTTCAATAGGTTTTTGTGAAAATTACGTTTTTCGTTTTTCTTCAATAAGTTTACGGGAATGTTAAGTCTTTTGGTCCAAGTTTCATCATTGATAGATCCGGCAGTGAGTGACAAAATATATGTACACATACACATACGCATAGAGACTTTCCATCTCCCAGCCAATCTCCCTGTCTGAGTCCCCATTCTACATAAAAGTTTGCATGTGGTTACACATGCATGCGGGTGCACACAAACACCAGGGTGCTTTTTCTTTCTTTCTTTTTTTTTTCTTTCTCTTTTTTTATTTCTTGACTCACTTTCTTATGAGCTCAAAGATGAAAGTTGTTAGAAAATCTGAACAGATTTAGGAGGATTTTGGTGAAGAAGTGTCATTTTCAGGTTTGCAGACTTTGAGCTTGGTGAAAGATTTTTTCTATAATTCAAAAGCCATTTGAGTGTGCAAGTTAGTAATGTGCGAAGGGAAGAGAGCTAGAGGCTACTTAGGCGAGAAGTGTGCTGGGTTTTGCAATAAACCTTCTTCGGAATATTTCAAGTGTGTGTGTGTGTGTGTAGTGTTGGCATTCCATTGTTTTAATGGATCTCTACCATTACCACACATCTCTCTCTCTCTCTCTCTCTCTCTCTCTCTCTCTCTCTCTCTCTTATCTCTGTCAGTATGTTTAAAAGGGGGCCGGATAGCTCAGTTGGCAGAGCGCCGGACTCGTGATCCTGGGGTTGCGGTTTCGAATTTCGGTATAGGGGGATTTTTCCCTCGGAGTTAACATTGGTTCTGACTCCATTTCCCATATAGTCGTTCGGATGGGACTATAAACCGAGGTCTAGTCTGTGTCACATGCACTAAGATCATACACGGACTCTAAAGATCCCGATGCTCATGTCCTAAGACGGGTGAGTACCGGCTACACGAAAGGAGGGAAGGGGGGCCGGAATAGCTCAGTTGGTAGAGCGCCGGACTCGTGATCCTGGGGTTGCGGGTTCGAATTTCGGTATAGGGGGATTTTTCCCTCGGAGTTAACATTGGTTCTGACTCCATTCCCCACTCAGTCCTTCGAATGAGACTATAAACCGAGGTTCCGTGTGTGAACGCACGCACAACATCTTGCACACACGTAAAATCCCATCACCAACTTTCGGAAGAGAACGCCAGTTTGGCCGTTAGTATGGATGACACGTGACACATAGCATGCACCTTCCCCGAAGATGGAGTATGGCTGCCTTAATGGCGGGATAGAAAAGGGTCATACACACAAAACTCCACTGCCTGGCTATACAGGGAGTGTCCGCAGGAGTATCAGCCTGCGTACGCAGAAAGAAAAAAAAAAAATCTCTGTCAGATATTTTAATCATCTTACTGCTTCAGATCCAGAGCAGAAAACTAGTGTGTCCCAAAAAATACTACATCATTTGGTCATTGGTCATTTCACTGTTACACTAATGTTATGTGGAATTCTCTGTTAAACTCTCTTGGAAACAGTTAATCCTTGAAAACTTTCCAAATGAATTTTAAGACTTCCATGTTGCATGAAACTTGACATGCCAACCTCAAAACAAAATGCTTTTGTCACTGGACTATTTTTTCGCTTACACCATTTAAAGTATTTAGTGTTTGTGTGTGTGCTGTTATGAGACTATGTTATGAGTTACTACACTGTATATAAAAAGATTGTTATTTGATACAGATGGTTGGAATTATTTTTCAAATCATCAAGACTAATTTGGAAATGTGAAATATTAAACCATTTGTGTAATCTGTCATAATGTAAAAAAAAATTATGAACCCTAATTGATCCTGTTGCTTGGTGTGTGTGCAGAAGAGAAAAGTGTATCGTCTCCTCAAGCAGAACTACACCAAGAAGTTCGCGTCATTGACAGAAACAGCAGACAGTGAAAGCAAAGCGCAAGGAATTCACAGTGATCTTCAGCAGGTCATCGGCTACACCCGATGGGTCATGCAGCCCCTCCTGTCTCCAAATTATGTGGTTATACCTGTAAGTGAATGTGGAAGTGTGTGTGAGTGGGAAAAGGGAGGGGGGGGGGGGGGGTATGGAAGGGGAAGATTGCAGGGGGGAGATGAAAAATCAGAAGCCCTTCACGAAGCGCGACTAGATTTGCCACTGAGCAAGCAGAAGTTTCATGTCTTGCACCCTGAATGGCAATAAAGGTTCTGGAGTTGAAAATGCCAAGCAACGCCAGTAAACTAACGTAATAGTGGGGTTGGTTCCATGATGTCTGCTCCATTTTAGTTTCCTACTGTGAATGTCCCAGTAGAAAATCAACAGTAACATCTGGTTAACCCAAGTAGCAGTTTGTTCAAGAAGTGGAGGAGGCACTGCCCGAGAAAAAGGCAAAAAAAATCATACCAAGAAGGATGACGGAAAGGAGCAAAAATTATTTCTCTAGAGATGGAATGTTGACTCAGAATGGCAAATTGTTTGATTACAGAGAAGAGACGGAGAGCATGCATTGTTCTCTCTGCCACAAGTTCATGGCAGCACTTACGGTCATATGTCAAATGCTGCAGTTCTTTTCTACTGTGGATTAAAAAAAAAAACATGAAAGTTCCAAGACACATGCAAAATGTGCAAGGGCTGCTCTCACCAAAAAAGTTCCATACTGTGATATGCCTTAGAAATTGTGAAATCATGCACTTGATCACTGAAACCACTTTTCAAAGGCTAAGTTTTGAAAACAGAGACAGCCCTGATGTGGCCCTTCGCGGTCGGTTGGGCTATAAGCAACATTATCTTGAAAACAGAGGCAGAGAGGGAGATGCACATACCCTCTTGATTTTGGAGAGGGCTGTCACTAAACATTCTGATCACCACATTTTACTTGTCTGGTATCCCAAATGACTTTTGGGGTCCTGGTATTTGTGTGTTTTTTTCTTTTCTCGTTCATCTTCATGTCACTAAAGGGGCATCACCACCGTGCTGTTGATTCTGGCTCCCCATCCACAACCGCATCATGGCTCGCCCCACCATAGCCTTGGCTCTAATAATCCACAGGGAGCAGTCTGTGTCAACTTGTCGTGAGGCAACCCACCAGAGAAGATACTGCACTGCTGCAAAATGTCTTCAATGTTGTTCAGTGGTGCCTGTTTTGATCTGACATATTATGCAGGATGTCTGCTAAGCCCCATATTGATAAGAAAAATTGCAGAGCAATTGTTGTCCTGTGGAGAGCACCATCATGTTTGTTCAACTGCAATCCTCATGAACATGGGGATTGTGACACAAACTCACAGAGAGCTTGGACATAGAAAGAAAATAGAAACTGAGGTCACAGTGAGTCCAGAGCTACAGATTTTGAGATTTCTGTTTTAGCTGATCAGTCAGGCTGAAGAAGATGATGGTAATGATGCTATGGAGTTCCGTTCTGGTCTGAGACTGCTTGATGATAGAATATCCTGGTGTTGACCAGGCCTAAGAGAGACACCTGCAAGGTTAATATGGAAATTCGAGAAACTTCGAGAAATTTCAGATGATGTCTCCATTAAGCAGATGAAACTTGTCTAGGTGTGATTCCAGTCTTCCCAGTGGAGCCCATAAGGCACTTAACTTTAGGTTGAAGCTGGCCAGGGCTAAAAAAAAATTGCGCAAATGAATGGCTCTGATGGGACTCAGACTCACAGTCTTCCAGCCTGGAATCCACAGTGATTGCTGTGATCTGGGAGGGGGGGTAAAGAAAAATTACTGTTCCACCGAACATAAAAAGAGAAATTGCAAGACAAAACACAAGATGTTTCAACCTCTTTGGTCTTCTTCAGGCAAGACCAACAACATTCAAGACATTGAACACAAAGGACGAATATTTTCAGATCCATTTTGAGGCTTATTTGAAGAGAGAAGTGATTGTTCGTTCTTTGTTTTCATTTTCTTGCATGTTGTCTTGCCTGAAGAAGATCACGTAGGCCGAAACGTGTCGCATTCTGTCTTGTAACTTGTCTCTTTCATGTGGTGTAACAGTTATCTTTAATTTTTTTTAAAAATATTTTTTCTTTTAAATTTGTATTGTTTCTGTTAATTAAGTTTGTTTCAGTTTCTGCCTGCAGTCACCTCACTTTGAAACTAAATTGTAGACTGGTCAGTCAGAACAATAACAGGGCCACCCTGGGCTACTAAATTGTAGACTGGTCAGTCAGAACAATAACAGGGCCACCCTGGGCTACTAAATTGTAGACTGGTCAGTCAGAACAATAACAGGGCCACCCTGGGCTACTAAATTGTAGACTGGTCAGTCAGAACAATAACAGGGCCACCCTGGGCTACTAAATTGTAGACTGGTCAGTCAGAACAATAACAGGGCCACCCTGGGCTACTAAATTGTAGACTGGTCAGTCAGAACAATAACAGGGCCACCCTGGGCTACTAAATTGTAGACTGGTCAGTCAGAACAATAACAGGGCCACCCTGGGCTACTAAATTGTAGACTGGTCAGTCAGAACTATAACAGGGCCACCCTGGGCTACTAAATTGTAGACTGGTCAGTCAGAACAATAACAGGGCCACCCTGAGCTACTAAATTGTAGACTGGTCAGTCAGAACAATAACAGGGCCACCCTGGGCTACTAAATTGTAGACTGGTCAGTCAGAACAATAACAGGGCCACCCTGGGCTACTAAATTGTAGACTGGTCAGTCAGAACAATAACAGGGCCACCCTGGGCTACTAAATTGTAGACTGGTCAGTCAGAACAATAACAGGGCCACCCTGGGCTACTAAATTGTAGACTGGTCAGTCAGAACAATAACAGGGCCAACCTGGGCGCAAAGTATGTGTTTACTTATAGTATTTTGAATTTCATTTGCTCTGACCAGAGGATGATTACAAACAGATCTGTTTGTAATCTGTTTTAGATGTGTTATGGTTTTTACTATTTAACTTTCCGTCTTATTCCCAGCAAATCGAATACTTTGGAATAGATTAGATGGGAGCAAATTACCTATCTTCAGATCTCCATGCAACTCCTATAAAGAAAACAAGAGACCTGCTCGACCTTCCCTTTCTTCTTCTCTCCTATCTCCACCCCTGGAAAAAGTCGAGACATAGTGGGCTTCTAAATGGAAATAAGCAGGAAGAGTAACTGTGTGACCTTGTAAAGAAGATCCATGACTCCAGACAGACACTTGAATAGTGAAGGAGAGGAAAGAGATAGAGGGGAGGGATGGGAGGGACAGAATGAAGAAGGGAAGGGACAAGAGTGGGAAAGGGGACAACGAGTTTTTTTTGTTTTTTTATTGCTGTACTGTTTGCTAGGGGGAGTAATGGGCAGTATATTATCTTGGGGAGCATTAAGTTTGTAGCACAAAACCATGTTTACCTTTGTGGCACCATTACAAGTACAGCACAGAAATGGGTAATGACGTGATTGTACACATAGGACCACTTTGAACAAAAACACATACTTTCCTTTGGCAGTATGCCATTTCACTCATCTCAAAAATTGATGGAACATGAACAAAAGTAAAGCATGTTACTTTGTTAGCAGCCTGAGCTGCTGTGATTTTGTTTGTTGTTCACCACTCATTTCCATCCTTTTCATTGTAACAATAAACACAGTAACATATACAACATTTATGACAAACAGATAAGGAATACCCTTTGTCTTTTAGAAGTGCGAGCAATGTGTTTCATCTTTTCCGGCACATAGACATGCAAATGTAGGTAGCATCCTTTGGAATCGGCTTGTGTGGAGAGCTTGAGTCTTGATCTCTCAGTACTCTGAGGAGTAACTTTGCAGGTGTTTCTCCAGTGTCATCTGTTGCCAGTAGTCCGGAAACCATTCTGACACTTCATACAGGTTCTAGTTGAACTGGCCCATGGTTATTCTCTCCATTTGAGGAAAGCATGTTCTCTGATTCGATTCCTAATTCAGTTGTGAATCTGATATGGCATCATTCCCTTGTACACTGCCACAAATGGGAAGTCTTAACATTTTTACATTTGCCGACTTTGCTGCCATCCAACAAAATCTTTCTTCCCTCAGTTTTTTGAAGAATGTTTCCACAGTTCACAAAGTTTCTATTTTGGGTCCTATATGTGAAAGCATGGAAGCTCAAAGATGATTTTTTTAAAACTAATTTAAGTCAGGATAAAATAATTTTTTCTCAGAAAACATTAACATTGTGTAATAGAAATCAGGAAGAAAAGACTAACTGCTCTCTTCCCAGTAACACTTGTGACATGACTTGATTTCTTACTGGGAAAAAAAGAAAAAGAAAAAAAGAACGAGTCGGTACAGATGCCAGAAGTTGACAGCAGCTCGGTACATTGCATCTCCTGGTCAGCTAGATCTCTGTAATTAGTGTAAACTAAAGAGCAGTGTGTTGCAAATATAACAGGCGCTGCAAACAATGTACAGCTCCAGTGAACACCTGGACCTCTCCAGCAGCTCTCCTTTCTCCCTTTCCTCTCTCCCCCTACCCCCCCCCCCCCCCCCCTCCATGTCCGCACCCCTTTGCCCGCCTCCGTTGTCTGTCTTGTCTGCGTGCCTGCCTGCCTGCCTGTCTGTCTCTCTCCCTCTCTCTCTCTCTCTCTCTCTTCTCTCTCTCTCTCTCTCTCTCTTCTCTCTCTCTCTCTCTCTCTTCATTATGAAAAAACACTAACAAAATTAGCAGGTCACTTTAACCTTCACGTAATGAAGAAAACTTGGTTGAGCAGGTATGCAAACATAGTGTTCTGGGCGTAATCAATGATGAGAATTTTGAATTTCAATCCAGTTTGCAGCTATTGGCTTCCAGTTTATTTTTGCTCAATAAACTATTGGGACACTGATGCCCAGAAGCTAATTTTCAAAGCCCATTGCCATATTAACTATGCATTTTAGCCTTCAGTGGTGCTGGTGAGCATTACATCAAAGGAATTACTCAACAAATAGACGGGGAGCTAAGTCAGCTCTATCCAACAAGTCTGTATTAATAATTATCCACTGACAAATTAACAAAACTGAACATGGTTCCATGACAGTTCCAACTAACCTATAATAAGATGGCGTTGATGTTTCAAGGTTCATACAAATGTAGCACACCTTATCTACTGAGTTTATTCAAATGGCGACAAAGCAGTGTGTGAATCAATCAACTGTGCTTCACCATGTGTTTGGTCTATTTTTTCAAATTTACCTTTGAATTTTGGGGAACATATGTTTTGAACTCTATCAAAGTGTGTCAGTCGTTGCAGTCTTTTCACTAATTTCAGTTAGTAATACCCAAACCACTCCTTTAATAAGTCTTTGTGACCGATGGTTTCTATAAACATTAACAGACGCATGTGTCTGTCTTTCTGTCTGTCTGAGCTTTTATTACTTTATGGTATTATTGTCTTTGTGTTTATATGATGTGTTGGCTTACTTAATCTGTTTTTCATGTTTGCTTTCCTGCCTCAAACTCTTTTTGTGCTTTGTTTTAAAGCCTTTTTGTTGATAGTATGTTATTGTTAACATGTGTGTGTATGTGTTTAGTTTATGTGTGTGTGTGTGTGTTGTGTGTGTGTGTGTGTGTGTGTGCGCGCGCTATGCTGTTGAGATATTATTCTTTCATGATTGTTAGTATTGTATTAGTATTGTTTTGTTAATTTTTTTATCATTACTTTTTGCTTCATTAACCTTGTCATTATTCTATTTTGTGGTCTTACTTTGTGTTTTAGTAGAATGTTGTCAACATACAGTTGCAACAGACATTTTGGAAGATTGCCAAAAGTCTTTGAGTAGTAAAGTTTTTGTCCATCCCATCCCTTCACTGTTTGTCTGTCTGTCTGTCTCTGTCTCTCTTTCTCTCTTTCTGTCTGTGTCTCTCTGCATATCTGTCTGTCTCTTCTCTCCCTCTTTCTCTCTCTCTCTCTCTCTCTCTCTCTCTCTCTCTCTCTCTCTGAGTCTCTCTCTCTCTCTCTCTCTCTCTCTCTCTCTCTCTCTCTCTCTCTCTCTCTCTCTCTCTCCCCCTCCTCCTCCTCCTCCTCCTCCTGTTCTTCCTCCTCCTCCCCCCTCCGTCCCTCCCCCTTCTTTCTCTCCATCCATTTTGAATGCATATATATATATATATATATATATATATATATATATATATATATATATATATATATATATATATATGTATATATCTATGTGGAATATTTTTCGTTGAATTCTCTTGTTTTTCTGTTGACAGAAACTAATTACAGTGGATGAACATTTTGTGAGCAGCATTATAAAACATGTCAGCAGTCAGCGACCAGGTACTGTTGTGTTTTTTATTACTGTTTTGTCTTGATTTTTCTTCCCTTATAAATCATAGCATTTTTTTTTCTTTTGCCTACTGTGGAAAAATACTGTAGGTATCAGTTTATGAACCATCTGTTATGACTGTTTATGATAGCATGTGGATTGTAAAGAAATGGAACCAGAGACTGATTTAGTTAACTGTGGTTTTGAGGTGGCTTTTTTTCTCTCTCCCGTTAAGACTCATTTTTTTTCATAACGTTCTACATGGGTAGTTTGTAGATTTGCTATAAAAGTTCTTGACCTTTAGCTGTTTAGATGTTATGGAAAAGGTTTTGTTAATTTTTCATCTTCAGTCTTGAAATTACAGAAATCTTTCTGTCAACAGTATATTTGATTGATAAATTGAAGATAACCATTCAGATGGTAAGGCCAGCATATCTTAACTCTTACACATGCATTATTTTGTTAACCAATTAGAAAGGAACAAACCTGTCAGATCATCAGGTCCCAGTTGGAGTGAAAGTGCGAAGCAATGTGGACATCTGAATGGCAAATAATACTCTTTGACCATCAGAGTGAAACTGAAGGATACCACTTTATACATTTTCCCCGAAGTTGGAGTGTGGCTGCCTTAATGGCGGAATTAAAAACGGTCATACACACAAAACTCTGCTTTTTTTTTGTTGGGTTGATAGGATTAATCCTTGCCTGTCTATACAGGGTCCAGGGAGTGTCCGCAGGAGTATTAGCCTGCATACGCAGAAGAAGAAGGATATCACTTGGTGCATGAACCCGCACAAACAAACATCACTATATTGAAAAAAGAATGTAATGTAAATGTTAAAATCCACATACAGCAGGATTTCTCTTTGCTTGTGGTATTTAATGGGTGTGGTTTGTGTGGGCATACGTATGGTATAAAAGGTGTTACGTTTGTTTCATTTGCACAGCTCGGCGACTTAAGAAATCGGGTGACAGGGTAGACGAAGAGTCATTGTCGGCGCTTGTTCTGCCTGATTTCTGCTTTGTACCAGACAGTGAGAGCTGGAAGAATAATCCTTGCCCTCCTGCCACCATCAGTATTGAGATCAAGGTGGGTGCTGCTAACTTTGTTACCATGTGGCTTAGAACACTGTCTTCAATTGCAAAACTGAACCGATTACAGTGTAAAACAGAACTACTTCATAGGCTCTTAGAGATATCCTACGGAACAAATATTTCACTGCAAATTGAAAGCGTTTCAGTTATCTGTGGGGTATTTGTCATATGTGAATAACACAGATCTGAATACTTCACTAGCAAAGAACACTAATCCAGTGTACACACTCCCAATTGTCCCCCCCCCCCCTCCCCTCCACACACACACACACACACACTTTTAATGCCAATACAGTTTTCCATACGACACGTAACCGAGGTTACTTTACGTACAGATTTCGGAGTTTGATGCATAGATTTCCACATTGAGGGTTCCAAGGAGGATGCACTATTTTTAATTGCAAGTACAATTGTTTTTCCGCAACTCTGTTCAACGTGAAAAGTTCCAAACTTTCAAGAGATGCAGTGACTTGGTTTCATTGATGAGGGCAGTTGAATGAAATGGTCTCAAGAGTGTCAGCCCCTGATCTGAATCTTTGTTTTGGGGAAAGAAGCAATCATAGCTTTGACTTTGAATTGTGGCTTTTGCCTACATTCTTTTGAGGAAAAAGGGGTATCCCACCCTTCTCCTGCCCCACCTTCTCCCCTCTCCAAACAGATCTTACAAAAGAGGCTGACAAAAATAGGGGCAGTGTTCACACAGCTACCGAGACTATAGACGAGATTGACAAAGATAGTGGCAGTGTCCCTACAACTACTGGGGCCATTTATATACCTGAAACAAATGATGGTGGATCTTCACGGTTACAGAGTAGCATTTCAACACTAATACAGACTGGTGCTTGGGACAAGATCCAAGACGGCAAAAGAAATAGACTACCCTGTCCAGTTCCATACACTTGATGGATGCATCTCTGAGAGTGCTGCTCGCATTTCCTAACCGAAACATCAAGTGTCGGTATATCTTAGACCTAGCTGATGTGGGGATACATTGTGAAAGTAAGTATAGAGTATAGCTCTGTCACGCAGTCTCAGACCAGAATAGAACTACTTAGCATCATCTTCACTTTCTGTCTTCCTCGATCAGCATTAAAAAAGTCTCAGATTCTGTGGCTGTTGATGACCTACTGTCTTGGTGACCTTGGTTTTGATTTCCTCTCCACGTCTGTGTTCATGGTCAGTTCATGTTGATGTTGCGGATGTCGGCAAGTGCATGGGGACTGTACTGGTTGGACATGTGGTGCCCTATAGAGGGGATGCTCGATCATGCTGGCTGTGCGACTAAGCAATTATGTCATTAGATGGTGACTTTGGAGATGGTTTCCTGCATACATTTGATCAGAACAGGCACCACTGAACTCCGTCAAAGTGGCTGGGCAGCAGTGTCTCCTCTGGTGGGTTGTTATTCCTGCCGTGTTGCTTTGAATGATACAAAATTTAAGTTTTAGCTTGTTTGCAGTTCTGATACAGCCTTCATGGTCAGTTTGGCTACAAACAACAAATATTGAACACACACCAACATGCATCTGGACCTGTGTGTGTGCCATTCATCTCGCTCAGTTTTATTTCATAAGCAGTTTGCTTTGACTAACACAGTATATTCCCCTTTATGTTTTTCAGCCAAAAAAAATCCTTCATCTCTTCCGACTACTCTGAAGTCATCTCAGAAAGTTCAGGTGTCTGCAAATTTTGTATGCATCAGCATCTAAAGGTATGTGAATGTTGAATTAAATTTACACTGTTAAGTCACAAGTGGATAATGGATGCGTTGAGCACTTTGTACCTTGTTTAGGAAGTGTAGAGGAAAGATATGAAAGGTAGAACAACAATATTTTAAGGTTTGTTGTTTGAAGGTACATGAATTTTTGAAATCAAGAATTTGAATGTGACATGTGCAGTGTACAAACAGGTCTTAGAAGGAAATGGAATTTCAAACAGTAACTTTCCAGGACTGCAGAATCATGAAAAATCTTGACCAAGTCATGAAAAGGCATGGAGTTAAAAAACAAGAAACAAAAAAGCCCTCATGAACACACATGCTGAGTGTGGCCCTCTCAGATTATAGCAATTTTGATAACACATTGGATATATTTCTTACGTGAAAACAGCTTACTTGCGATCATGGAAATTTCGCAAAATGACAAGAAGTTGTGGAATTTTAAACTTGCCAGCATCCAAATCATGGCAAAGTCTTGGAGTTTAATAAAAAGGGAAGAAAGAAAAAGACTTCAAGAAACACACTTGCTAAGTGTGGCTATATCTGAAACAGTCATTTAGGAGTTTTGATAACAGAAGGAATATGTTTTGTGTGTGAAAATTACTAATTAGCAATCTTGGAATCTCTCAAAATGGCGTGGAAAAGTCTAGGAATTTTGAACTTGTCAGCCTGTATGAACCCTATTATTATGTTAAGTTGTGTATTCTGGGTAATGGAAAATGGGTAAACTGGTCAGGGTAGATCTAGGTATTCCTGTAGTGTACCATTAACCTGAAGTGGAATTTGTTGCAACTGTTGGTGACGTATATAGGGAAATATGCATCTTTGATGTCGGGCAGAGACAAACTGTCTTTTTTACATGAGACAGATGGAAGGTTTGAGAGAGTTAATTTCAAGTTTTTTCCTACTGCCTTGTTCATATTTGAAATTAGCCTTCATGTGCGCCATCCTTCTTTGGCTTCCAGGACATAGTTGAAACATATTGTCTGGGGACCTCTTCAACTTAGTTGTAATATCCTCTTCCCCTGACACTGACAGTGTTTCACATTCTCAAGGTAAACATTGATGTCTACTTGGCTAGCAATGCAGATAGTCGGTCAGATGAACAGGTAATGTGCAGTGTTGTCCAGTACTCATTGTCCCTGAGTCAGCACAGGCCATGTGTCAAGAAAATTCCTAACTTTACCAGCTACATAAAGTTTATTTCTTCTTGATTAGGGTTAGGGAAGAGAAAATCTTGCCTCAGTCAGTCAGTGTTAAGAGAGGGGGAGGATTCATGCTTGGTGTTTCTGTAGTAGATGGGTTTTGTTTTTTTCGTTCCCTGTTAGTTTTGGGACAGGTCTAAATGTGCTGGTGAGGTCAACTGAACCGTTGTCTGCTGGTCTGGGTTTTTTTTATCCTTGGGTCACAAAACTGATTTGAGCATGTGGGGCTGATGATGGAAAAATGTATTTCTTGCCTGTTTTGCTTGCTTCTTTTTTTTCTGTTTTGAAATTTCTTTTTTTTTTTCCTTTTTGTGCAGCCCTTTCAGAAGAGGAGACTGTTCTTTATGATTGTTGAGTTGCATTTTGTTGCTTACACTCCTATGTTCGGAACAGTCTTTTCGCTGTTTGAAGGGTCATGTTTGCACTAAATCCATAATGTCCACTACAGCTATGAGGCCCCAGGTAGTTCTGCAGCCAAATTAGTTTATAGTCGGCACAATTGGATTTCAGTTTCTTTCTTTATCTAATTGTAGAATTTAAAAAAAAGATTTTCTCTATTTCCTGGACAGGGGAATTTGTCAACAGTAAATCAGACTTTATTTCTACCCTTTTGGGCACCCAGCATTATCAACTTCCACTTGGGTTCTGTCCAGTCTTCAGCCATGAAAATATCATCGTTGTCCTCATCAGTGTTGAATTCTGATGTGGTATCGTCTTCCTCCAAACATGGGCATTCTCAGGGATGAAAACTCCTCCGCCGTTTCCGCCGTCTCCGCCGTTATTTTTTCGCATCTCCGCCGAAAGAAAAAGTCTCTGCCGAAAAATTATTCGAAGAATGATGCTCAGAAACGATCTCAACTTGTCTGCACAGCGAATTTATTCTCTGTCGGTAATGTTCTCAAACGGCGTAGTTCTCATTCTGTTTCCTTCCAGTATCATTTCTCATCATGGCGTCGATTCACAGTGAGAGTTTGCCGCCAGTGAGTGCAAACAAAACGAAAAAAAAAGAAAAGAAAGAAGTATGTGAACCACTAGAAGACCGAGTGGCAGCAGAAGGACATGTGTGACCGCAGAGTCGCGGATGTAATAAGAAAACATGACAAAGACGGCGAATTTGAAGTGTTTTGCGAGCCTTGCCAAAAACGTGTCTACTTTGGTAGTCGTGGCTTTGTGGCAATCAGAGATCACATCGAGCGTCCCAGTCACCAACAGAAAATGTGTGTGTTTCCCACACCATTACAGCATGTTTTCAGATCATTGGGTATGCAACAATCTACGTTTAATTTCCAAAGATAGTTTGACTCCTACTCTAAGTACTTCCACTCGTAGAGTCTTCAAAGCAAGGGAAAAACGTCAAAGTGACAAAAAGAATATAAAAGAACAAATGACATCAAAATAAACTGATGTCACAACAGTATTGTGTAACACTTTTCCCCTGGTATAATGCAAACGTTTGCTACATTTGTTAGGTGTCTGCTAACAGCCCCCTATGAAATCCTTTTCCATCAGCCCACTCCCCCACTACCTATATACTTCCTCTACTCCTCCTCCTTCTCCCCCAACCCCCACCCTCACCCCACAACACACATACCCCACACACTTCGCCCCCTCCCCCCCCCCACCCCCGTCCCCACCTCGCACACACCACACACACACACACACACACACACACACAATCACCCCCCCCCCCCCCCCCCCCACACACACACACACACACACTTGTCAAGAGGGGGGGGGGAGATATGATTAGTTGTAAGAGGGAAGTTGGGGGGGGGGGTACTGTTGTGACATCAGTTTGTTTTTATGTCATTTGTTCTTTTATGTTCTTTTTTGTGTTTAGTGTTTCCTGACGAAGGGTCTAAGGCCCAAAAGCTTCAGTTTTTTTTTTAAAGGACAAGTAATCATTTTTCATATTGTGTTTATTGAAGTCCAGCAGTCGTTTTCATACATCTGATTTACTTAGTTTGATTTCCCACTCTGATTTACTTATCTACAGGCCTTATTCTTTATGTCCTGAAAGCACTGTTTGTCAAATTTTCTTTAGCTAGAGTTCTGAGGATTCATCATACTGAATGTTTGTCTCAATTGACATAGTTTCTTTCCACATCAGTCTCAGTCTTCATGGTGTTGAAAGCTGTTCTATAGAATGAGTTGTTTAGAAGCAAAAAAGTTATTTCTAAAGATTTTTATGCCATATTTAATACAAAATATGCTTCAGCTTCAGGGGTGCCGCCCCCTGACCCCCGCCGGGCTGTTGCCCATGTACCCCACTGGGGGCCCATGGTGAACCCCAGATCCCCGCCAATCTCCTCTTTTTTTTTAAAAACTGTTTTCATCCCTGATTCTTTGACATCATCGAGCAGGGGGACTTAATTCGATACATGTACAAGAACTGTTGTTTTGGGCTAGCCATTTGTAGCCATCTCCTTTTGTGCAGAGCAGGCATTTCCTCAGCTCAGTCTTGCTTTTCACCGGAGCAGTCAGTTGATTCAAGTTTGTTTACATTATGAGGAAGGCTGCCTGATCTTTTGCACAGATTTTGGCGTTCTACAAGGCTAGCTGTGCACAAAGTCCACTGGCAAGAGAAGCTGTTCTGGTTGTTTCTGGTTTCTTCCCCAATTTTGTCACTGGTGCCACTCCAGAGTCACTATTACCCTGAACCTCTGCTTTACTGGTGACCTTGTCCATAGTGAAAAGAACATGAATGTAAACTGATGAGCTATAATAATTTTTTCCTTCTCAGTGAGTGCTGTTAAGGGGTGCTGTCAGACAGTTTGAGTTTGTTGCTGAGCAGCTTGAATTTGCTTAAACTTGCTACTAAGCAGCTCTGTGTAGATGCTGAGCGGTCAAGTGTCTTGTATCAGCTAAGCCATTGAGCAAAGCACTTGAAAATGAACACAGGTCGGTCATTGAATAAGAACACAAACTCATCAAAAATTGTCTTTCACAACTGAGTCTATGCACCAGTTATATTTTGGTGATGTATAATTCATATTAGGAATTGAAAGAAAACAAACTGACAGTATTATTATCTAATATTTAAGCTACAGAGATGAATTCTAAAATTCAATGACATTTATTTGCATGAATTTACATTAAAGTGACACTATGTTTATGTAACAAGATGATGGTATACTGTAATGTGTTGCCCAATAGTCCATGCAAACGCTTTTTTCTTTTTTTTTCCCTTTTTTTTTTGACATGTTTATGTGTATTAACTTGTAAAGACCCTCACTACAAAGAACTAGATTTTATGACGTTTCAGTAAGCTCTTTAATTGACCACAACAGGGTAAAATACTGTAATTAAAAAGTAAGCATAATCAAGCTGCCAGTACTTATCACCAGTTGAATTGACAGGACTGGTTGGTAAAGGAAGTCTGAAACTTTTTTCTTTGAATGTGATGACATTTAGACCACTACCATCAGTTTTGATTTCAGTCCCCTCTATGATGACTTTGTCTGTGAGTGTGGTCAAGACAATAGAAAACTTGCAATCTGTCATTCAAACGCTGACACAGTCGAGTACTTTAGGAGAGTGTTCACTCTTCACGTTACAGTTCTTTTATAAGGAAGAGTGTGAGGGGTACCAGAATTTTTGGGAGGGGGGGGGGGGGGGGGGGAGTTTCTGCCACTGGTTTTCTTCTTGGTGTTCTGGCAAAATCTGTTGCCTGTTTCCTGCATTTTGAAGTAAGTGTTGCCAAAGTTGCAGTGTTGTCCGATAACTGTCATAGGAACAGCTGCTGTGAGCGGTGTTTTCTTGTTTCAGTGCCAGTCAGGACAGTGGCCAGAAACCAGCAATTACTGCCCTCTGGATCTCTTCTCAGGGTCAGTCTGTATTGTATTTGTGTATCTTTGTGTGTGTGTGTGTTTAGATTTTTATGTGTGTGTCTAACACTACAGTTCAGTCCACAACTTCCGTTCACACAGTAACCTATTTTATGAAGTGAAGTTTGCATTCTCCACCAAAAGTTTCAAAATAATTGTTGTATTGGTCATAAGAAGCATCGTTTGAATCCACAGCTGCAGTAATAATGTATACAAGCAGATCAGAAGTTGAGCACTTCTCAGTTGTATGTAACTACCCAGTCGCTTAATGAGTAGCAGGTAGATTTTGCCTGATTACTTTTGTGAAGTAAAGATATTGCTTAGTGTCATTATAGAAACAGCTGTTGCATGGGTGCCACTCTTCCGTCTGGGTGACTGAAATCTGTTTTCTCAGCAAGGCCCCAGGCGGAAATTCAGTTTTTCAAGTTTTGTTATTAAAAAAAAAAAGGTTTTTTTTTAAAAAAAGTTGAATCGGCGGTATTATGACCGAAGCAGCACTGTAGCAGACGACCGGAAATGAGGAAGCGCTCTCTATCGTTGAAGACAACACAGGTCCAGCGATCTTTGTTAGCCTACGTCACGCCATTGTGCTGGTAGAAAAAGTTTTCCAGTTAGGCCCCTGGACCCCTGCCTCATTTTCAGTTTTTTTCAGTGTCACCCTTGCTGTTGAAGAAGCGAGTCAGTGTATGCATACTGTGATCATCTCCCCATGTTGGCTTTTTCACTCTTTATACACGTTTTGTACCAAATCTGACACTTCTTTAAGGGGGCCACTTTGACAAAACAACTTGGTTTCCATCACCAGATAGAAGATATGTGTCGGTATTTCAGTTATCAAACCAGTTTGATTCGAGATGTGTAGAATTATGGTTTAGATAGTTGCATAATAGAGGTTGCTTGTTGTGATGCGATACGATGTGGCAGCTGTGGTACTGACAGAGTTGTGTGAAGACAGGACTTGGCCTCTATGGTTAAAATAAGAAACATACCTTCACTCTACATGCTCATGATTCAAACATCAATTCAAGGTAGAATACTACACTGTTCTTTACAACTTTGAATTTGTATTTTAGAATGGCAAACTTCAGAGGAACAGAAAATTTCCACGTCAACGGAAAAAGATAAAAATCTATCTGCCACGGAAGGCTTTGTGTGTGAAAGAGGTATGTCTGCTTTCAGCAGAAGTCTGAAGTCTCAAATTCACAGACTGAGCCTGGCATGTTTAGGAGCATGTCAGTAGACTTTCATGGGTTAAGAAAACAAATGAAGCTTTTTCATTTCTAAAAGCCATTTTGCTTTGCTGGATGAAGCAGCCAAAGACTCTGTATTATACATCGTTGGTTTGGACTGCCAGCTGTAATTAGGTTACATTCAAGGGGAATCTACTCTGAAATGTAAGGGAAATGGCAACATAAAAATTTACAGTGAAAATGTTAATTTCTTACCATTCAGGACAAATTCTTTTTTTTTTTACTCACAAGAAAAGCTTCTGGGCCAGTTCTTCTTTTGAGTTTGTGTCCCATGTATGTTATGCATGATTATTGTCTAGGTTTAGAAGATTTCTTTTGTCCTGTGAAAGTTGTGTAAAATGGACTTCCGTATGTGCAAGCATGATCTGTTTGTCGATGTAAAAGGCACCCCAGTGCAGGGAGTTTTGTTGTTGTTTTAGACTGTATGTTGCACGACACAATATGACTAATTTCCTGTCGCGTTCTGCCATTTTTCTTTCTGTCAGCTGACTGTCGTAGTTTCTTCTGCCTTAACTGTCCATTTACCTATCTCTCCGTATTACCTGAATGCTTCCCAGCCAATCTTTCTGTAGTCTTCCTTTGCCTACACTTAATATGTATGCGCATGTGTGTGGACCTTGGCTGTCAGGAAGTGTCAGTGTCTATCCAGTTATTTTTGTATGTTTTTATATAATGTATATTAGATGGTAAGCTTACAATAGATATTTCAGTGATTTGGATTTACGTAGTGTTTGAGACTTCTGCTTTTGTTTAATCCTTTAATGAGAAGCGAGGAGTGCCCAGTACCTTGGCAATTTCATATTTGAAAATATTACAGTGACAGTAGCAAGCATTGCTATTTTGGAGGCACAGGCATTTATAGATTTTTACAGCCTTGTATCCTCAGTCATGAGTAACAGGGTAGAGGTGCAAATATTCCAGTACTTTAGGTTGTTGTTTTTATACACTTAGTGTGTGTCTTGGCTATCCATCCACTGTTAAACACTGCATAATGGGCTGGGACAGGAAGTCATGGAGAGATGCGTGTCCACCTTTCATGGTATCCTGTAGCAGAATGGTTATGGGTAGGGAGTCGTATTGAGACAAATGTTTATCCTCTAATGTAAAATGAAGAATAGTCTTAGGCAGAGGAAGTCATGTGGAAATGACATGTCCCCACCTGGCGAGCTTATGGCCCTTGGTATGTGTGAGAAGTTCTTACCTGTCAGCATCGTATCAACATGCTGACTGACATAGTTACCTGCCTTGTGATCCATGGGAAAGGCGAAGAATCGGTGTCAGGCACTGCCTCATGTTGTCGTCTGTCTTGTGTATCTTTGGAAATGCAGAGAGGCTGTGTGAAGCACTTGTTTTCAAACATCTCAGGGCTCCCAATGACGCACATATGTGCGTCCATGACGCACTATGAGCGAAAAGGACGCACTGACGAAACGTGTTAGCGAGTCCTGCGGGACGCACTACAAAATCAGGCAAACCCCAAAACGTGCCGCGGTCAGTGATCAAAGCTGAGCACACCACAAGCTTCGCGCGCGATTGCCTGCCGTCAAATTCAGGACAGCGTGTGCCCGCGAAAGTACAGTAAGCCGAGAAACTGCGTAAACACTGATAGGCTCGCCTTGTGGCCCACGTCACTGAATGGTTACTCAGTGGACCGGCTGACTTATTCAGACTGTGGCGCCCGCCGCCACTAATTAACCAATTCGATGACTCACAAGTTGTAACAATCGCGTGCACAAGCCTAGGCGAACGAAGCAGAAAGGAAGTTCACGGCTATCGCATCTTGCAAATATGTCGTTGCTTCAGTGGTTGGGCGCTCCTAAAAAACGCAAAGAAACGTCTTCTGAAGATGCTACAGACAGTGAATCGTCGATTCCTAAAGAAATATCTACAGCAACACCACCTAACAAGAAATGTTTTTTTTTAAAGAAATGTTTTCAGTGAGAGAGAGAGAGAGAGAGAGAGATTCATTTTTTCTGAAATGTTCAGATTATCAAGCCCATAATTAAAAAAGCAAGAAATACTACATTTTCTGTATTGGTTAATTTTGTTCATGGGGACTCTCTATACCCCCTCTGGGACCCTCTATAGCATCAGTGAAGGAGTCCCTGGGGCCCCCTGTCTGTCAGTACAAATGGTAGCCCTGCATCTGCATCTCTTACTAGATTGCTTACTAGAGATGATACTTCTCATTGATTTTCTTTTTTATTTATATGATGGTCTGGTGTTTATATATTGATTTTCTTTATCCCTGATAATGTGATATGGGCCCGTGACACTGGTTATTAGTGATATTCAAGAGTGAGTGTATATGGTGAGGTGTGACAAGAAGAGATTTTTTATCTCCGGTGATTGATTTGTTGTATGTTTTGGTATGAGCAATCTGGTGTCTTAATGTTGTTTTCTTTTACAGAAACCAAGAACGCATGAAACACGCATTACAGTCATTGATCAGAACACCGCAGAACAACTTTAAGTTATGGAGGGTGAGTTTGATTGTACACTGTTTGTTGATTGTAAACTGTTTATAGCACAAGATCCTTTGTACTTAGACATGGCAGTTTGGCTTTGTACTATGGCAGTGAACACATTGGTAGGTCAGGCAGGACTAAAAATGGCGTGGCTGTGTACTATGACCATGAGTCCTCCGGCCCGGGAGAGTAGTTTGAGTAGAGGAGTTGCCAGTTATCCAATATCATCGAAATTGAACCAAGTTTTTTGTGTAAAGCTATGCCGTTGCACATGATCTTTTAAAAACTGCTGGCACTTTTCTAGGTTAATGTCAGGCAAGTAGACTTCATGGTGTGAAGTGACCTTGTTTGGTTCAAGATGGTGGTAAGTGGTTGTTAGTTTACACTGTGCAGCAGTGGACAGCTCAGACTATGCAAGAAAAAATCACATATACTTCTGGTTGATCAACATATTGCAAATGCACCTCCTACACCTCAGTTTTCTTGTGTCAAATGTGGCAAAACTACTTTCCATAATATCCACATTTTTGACTCCTGTGTAGAAGGGCTAACACAGCCGCCGGATTGGCAAGTGCTTTATAGCATACAGAAATATGTGCTAGCAGTGAAATTATACAGTGCAATGCAATGTATGTATAGTATAATACATTGGAATGTATAGAACATAATGCCTGTAGAAAATAACGCACATAGTTTCCCTCAAAAGAGGAATATTAACATCACACTTAGGTAATAATATATTGACAACTGTCCAGGATGGGGAAGATGTGTACAGCGCTGAAACAAAACAAGACTTAGAGGACATACTCCACAAGTGGTTTGACAGCCCTTCGCTCAAGAAGCACAAGTGAGTAGCATAGACAGTGTCGACGGGCATGAAATTCTTATATTTCCAACAGAATCTGTACAATTTTTTTTTTCTTTTGTTGGTGTTGTTTTTTGTTTGTGTGTATGGAATTGGTTAAAAGCGCTAAATTATAATAATTGCAGCTAGAGTCAGCAGGGCTGTACTGTTAATAGAGTAAGTTGTGTGTAAAGTGGACAGAATCAACAGGCATAAAATTCTTCTGTTTCCAGCAGAAATTGAGCAAATAGTAGGGTTTTTCTTTTTTTTTTCTTTTTTTTTTCTTTTTTTTTGGGGGGGGGTGTTAAAAGCTAACAAACGGGGGACTGTAACAGATTTTTCACTGGAGGATATGGTTACAGGACGGAGCTTTTGCCTGTTGTCCCACAGATAATCCATTGTCAGATGCTGATTTGGACCTTGTCAGTGTCAGCACAAACCATTGCCCATAGCCCCATCTACAGACTAGTTTTGTGCATGGCAAAAGTTGTATGTCCCACATTTGAAGAAATTACAACAGAAGTGCTTTCTGCTGTCATGATCGGAGTGCTGCTGCTGATCCCTGTCAGCAATTCAGTCTGTGAAGGTGTTTAGCTTTGTCAGGAAGAACCTTAGAGATTTTCGTCCTTCCTTTGGTCAAGACACTGATGATTCTGAGGTGCCAAAGGGAGCCAAGTCATATGATGAAGCTTAGTGACAGTTTGCCTAGAAAATGTAAAAGAGCAACAGTGTTTTGGCTGAGACAGTCATTTCATGAAAGAAATTTGTCTCAATTTTCAAAAATATTCTTCTCAAGTCTCTTCAGAAGTTGGGAGCTCTGAGTGTAAGAAAAGTAGATTTTCTTAGCACACTAAAAGGAAACGGTAGAAAATGATTCTGTTTCAGATTATCAGTTCCTAAAAAAACTCTTGTCATAAGTTATTGTCATTTATGTTTGTAACTAATGGGAAATAAAATTGCCTAAAATCCACACTTTTGACAACAACAACAAAAACACCACTTTTGAATGATTGAAAGTTACTTGTTAAAATGAGCAGATGGTGTTTGGAAATATTGATGGTCAGAAAAAGGGTTTTTTCCAACCTTGTACAGTGCAGGCCAGCTTGCTGAATCACAACACTTTAAAGTTCCGTTCATGTGACCTCAATCAAACCTAAGCATGATACTAGATTCAGCTTATGGGTCGTTTCTCTGACTGTGTTTTTGAACCTATTTACATCACCATCCATGAGGTAAGTTTCAAGCAGACTGTATTTCACTGTGGGCTTGATCGCTATTTATACTGCAAGTTTATGGGTTCTATCATTATTGTACATAATTCTTCCCAGTGTTGAATAGCCTGTGACCAGATCGATATCAGATCAAAAACAAACAAGTTGTATCCTGGGAGGAATCGCCACAGTTTAGTTTGTTTTCCACTGTGGATCAAACTCATCTGACGACTGATTTTATTTTATTTTTTTACTTTTTTTTTTTTTTTTTTTCATTTGTAGGGAGTTTTGCACTGTTTACAATCTTGTTTATGTTGCGCTTTTGTTTTAAATTATTAGAACACATTTTCATGACAAAAGATAGATCCGCAAAGAAACCATATGTTGCAAAGAAAGTGTTTCCTTTGTCTCAAGGCCACATCCCAGGCTCTTGGACGTCCATGTATGTTTCATTTTTGTATCGTCCATCTCACCAGCACATGATGGCTTTCTTTTCTGTGGAAGGTGGAATGGGATTTAATGTGCATGCAAGAGTTCATTATGGATGTGTTGTGCATAAGACCTCGATTAAAATCTCAACTGGAGGACTAGGAGGGATTGGAATCTGCACAGATGATAACTTGGAAGAGAAACTCTTTTCCAATCTGGCCGGATGGAGTAGGAACTGAACAATAGACCGTGGAATAAGAGTCTAAGCTTTAACCACAAAGCCCGCCAGGGCCCCACGCCTCACCCTTTCGCCATCATGGTTTGATTGTAATTTTCCTTGTCCCAAAGGCATGAAGGGATTAATGTCAAATTCCAGTTATAGATCCTTACGGCCACTGCCTCAGTTGTCCATCCCCAGAGCCCTTTAGCTCTCATTTTTGCTACCAGTTCCTGGTGACATAAGTGAAGATCATGCCTTCATCCGTTTATTGGAAAGCAAGCGCACAGAAAAGGTTAGCATTTTCACATTGTCAGTTTTGTATCGCTGTGGTGTTGGAAATATGAATGTTGCCAATACGTATCACCCTTGGAAACCAAATAAACATTGCGATTTATATGGTCTTTTTTTCATGATTGTGAACATTGCTGGTACGTACCATCCTTGGAAACAGGAAAATTAATTGTAGAGAGCTACAGATATAGAGAGATGTAGAGAAACATGAGATATAGTTCTACAAATTGGAAAGAAGATGTTGAGTTATTCAGTTCCTGGGTTATCTGTCCGATTGTTCTCACACATGTTTCAACATGTGTACATTTGTTTATGATGTATGAATGAGATAAATGATAATGGTGTGTTAATGAGATAAACGATTGCTCACTAAAATGGAATAGAACATGACTAGAGTAATGTGGGTGACAGGGCGGTGAACATGTTCCTGGACATGGTGATAGAGATCCTGCTGATGTCCATCTCTCAGGACGACCCCCAGCCTCACTTGATCTCACAAGGTCGCCTACTCTGCAGCGTTGTCAGAGCTCGTCTTTCATGTACACCAAAAATGGTCACAGTGAGTGGGCCTTGCTGAATTCAGCAGTGTTTTGCTGCCTATATTATCAAGTGATGATGGCTTTGAAAATTGGAATTTTCCTGTTGTGATTGTAGAACTTTATGAAACTACTGTTTAAGAAGCTACTGTTATGTTTTAGTGATGAAGAAACCAGCACAACACAAGCTACAGACAAAAAGAAAAATGTGAAAAAAGGCAAGAAGAGAACAAGATGAGTACTGTAAAGAGGAAATTAGAGAGAAGATAATTATGTAACATTCCATCGTTTACTTAAGTGAAGAGAAGTTCTGTAGTAGTGAGGAACCTTTTAGGATTCTAGTGAGGTAGAATGTCAGAAATAGTGCAGATTCTTCCATGTCTGTTTTTCAAGGCCCCAGACTGTAGTAGTATGGACAAGTAAAAGAAAGAAAAACTAGGATCTTGTTGCCCACAGTTCTTATAATTTCGTTCCGTTATACTGGTTCAGTTTAGGACTTTTGGCCCTCTTGTGGGAGTAAAAATCATGCAGTACCGGTGGCGCAAGGGTTTTCACTCGTTCAGAAAATGGGCATCAAATAGGCCTCATGAAACTGATACTTAATTTTGAGTCAGTGATGAAAAAAAACAAAACCCAAATTGAAAAGCTCTCTGGTATTGGCAGTAACAAACGAGAGAACGATAATGTCAGTGGTTGCTAGTCTACAGTATTTACCAAAATATTCAGAAAAACATCCTTTGCTGAAGCTGAGTATATGGGTTCAGTTTCAAAGGGACAAGTCTTTCACCCTTTGTCTTCTGTGAGCTGTTGTTTTAAAACATCTCAATCAGACATGGGGAAGTTGTGATTGTTGAGGGCATGCAGAAGAAACTGTCAGATATTGATCAAAGGCAGATTCCAGAAAGTCCATACCCAAGTTTTCTCTTTGAAACTAATCGTCACATTTTTTAAATCGCTCCGTACTGGCCAATATGAAATTCAACATTCCTGTATACTGTGCGTTTGTACACATTTTTCTAAAAATCAATTAAAAAAAAGTTACACCACAACAAAAACACTTGAAATTTGGACACAATTGTTGTGTGATTGAACAGGGTCAGTACAAAGTTTCAAAGCTGTAGCATATACCATACACTTTTTGTAGCCAGATGAAGAGAGGTTATTTTTATATTTTGTGAAACTCAAGGTAGTTGCGCAGGCATAAAGTGAAATTTTCTCTGTTGTTGAAAAAAAGGCCCATTTTCATCATAAATCACTATGAGAAACCCAGTAGAGTGTGAAAAATAGCTACTTGACAGTTTCTTTACTGAGCAAAAGAACTTTAATCAGTATGATATGACAGAGTACTTTATAGTTTGTCGTTCAGTATTCTTCATGAGACTGGGTAATTGTTCAGTATTGGAAAAAAATCTTTTAAAAAAAAAGGCTACACACATTCTTGAAATTTTGACACATAATAACTGTGTCCTTGTATAAACAAAGTACATAATTCCAAAGCTCTTGCTTGTTCAGTACTCTGTCAGTCACAAAAAGAAGATGGGGTATCTTTCATGAGGTTAGTTTGAAATATAAACGGTGTGAACCTATGCTTCTAAAAAAAAAAAGGGCTTTTTCTATACAAATCTCATTTGAAATGCTGGCAAGTCTGTACACAAAAACTACCTGAAAGTTTCTACAGTATCAAAGTGAACAAACATCAATCAAACACTGTTGGCCATGAGCTGGTCACTGCGGTCCACCCCTGCCATGTTGGCTATGTAGTCCGGGACAGTTTTGGGCTTCATCTTCTTGCTTATCCTTGTGGGGGACCCCCCCCTCCGGGGGGTTGCGACCTTGTCGTGGTCGGAGGGTTTGCGTGGTCCAGTGATCCCTTAGGCTTTGCTGGCGGGGGCATCAATACTTGGAGATAGGCTGTTTTTTTCACATGCTTCTAGGCCTGAGAGGTGCAAAAGCTGTTTGGCCTAAGCGTAACGTGGTAAGGATTGATGCCCCTGTAGGGCTTCCCATGTTCAGATAGGCTAAGGGTGAGGATCCTGACTAAGAGTAACCCGCCTTTCTCCTTTTCTTGTTTTCCTGCCTCCCTTATTTGGCCTTTTCTATCTTTCGTCTCCCCTTCAAGTCTTCTTTTCCACACTCCTTTTTCTCTCTGTGGTCTCCTTAAGATCCGCCGCGTTTGCCGTGCGGTGCGACCTGTGTCGGAGGGGAATGGATCCTGGTGATTGAGAGGGGCCAGCGCTCTCAACACATCACTTTGGTCGGACCTCTCCTAGACAGGGAGTACATTTTGGGCCCCGGGGTTTTGTACTAATCGGCTCCCCTTTTTGGGGTTGGGGTCAAGACGGGCAGTTCCCCACTGGCCAAGTAAACCCCTGCAGTGCTCAGCTCTCTGTTCCCGGGAGTTGAGCATGATCAGGGGGGATAGGGTTGTTGCTTCTGCTTGTCGTATGTCTCTCCCGAAGCCTGGAAGGGGTCAAGACATTGGTTTCTTGGCCCTGGCCCCTTAGTTGGACTCCAAGGTGGGTGGGTAAGGGAGAGATGAATCACAATAAACTAAATAGACTTCATTAAAAAACTACCCCCCCCAAAAGGAAGAGGAAGCAGTATCCCCTATTTCAGGGAATTTGAAACAGACAGTGAATTCTGACAGTGAGGTAAGACAGAAGACAGGTTTCTGGCTTCCTGGCTCGTGGTGGAAGGACAGAGCAGGAAAGACCTCTTTCAGCTCTGAGCCCTTTGCTGTACAAAAGGGCTTTCATGGTATAGCAGGGTGAACCTAGGTCCATAAAACGATTGAGGAATGGTTCGTTTCTTTCTTCAATGTCGATCACAGAAGCAATCCGAACAGTTGCAGAAGGCAAAAAAGCTTGTGGATAGGGAGATCAGGTGACTCCCATTGCAATTAAATTCATCCAAAGTGTGATCGATGCAGAGATCTGGCGGGTGTTTCAGAGGCGGAAATAAAAACGGAGCTGGCGTCCCAGGGTGTGACGGAGGTGCGCAGGGTGACGATAAAGAAGGGCTCAGAGGATGGCCACCAACACCCTCTTTCTGACCTTCTGCACCCTTTTGCTGGCCCCCGGTCATCAAGGTTGGTTACCTAAATGTTCATGTTCAGCTATATGGCCATCCCCATTGGGGTTTGCTTCAGGTGCCAGAAGTTTGGCCATGTCAGGGACCGCTGTTCAGGGCAAGAGGTATGCGGTGTTTGCTGCAAGGCAAACCCATGATGGGCCGTGTCAAGATCCGGCACATTGTGCTAACTGCGGTGGCGACCATCCTCCTCTTCAAGAAACTGTCCTCTTTGGTTTCAGGAATCCGCAATTCAAAGACTAAAGACTGAAAAGAAAATTTCCTTTTTGAAGCCCGCAAGCAGGTTGTGGGCATTTCAGACGCCGACAGCCTCTTCCTTTTCTTCGGCTGTACGGAAAGTTCCCACAGTTTCCACTCGATCAGTCTGCTGTCAGACTGATGACTTTACGTTCTCGAAAAACATTGCAAGTCCGAACTGTCAACTCTGGTGGAAGCAGGTCCACCACCTCTCAACCCAAAATGTTTTGCCCCTGGTGGAGGCAAAAAATCCGCCACCCCTCAGACTGCCCAGCAGTCTAAAACATCTGCTGCTGGGCAGATTAAAAAAACCAGCATTTTCCCCTGAACCCTCGTCCAGTGCCCGTGCGGGCAAGGGAGTTCCACCCAGTGTGGAGATGGTGGAGATAAGGAAAAACCCCCCACCATCTCCCAAATCCAGACCTCCCCCTTCCCCAAACTCCGGCCTTTGTCACCTGCGGGCAAGTTGCCAGCAGGTCCAAAGCCAACACAGTCCAGTGAAACTACAAAAAAAATTCACTCCATTGGCGGCAGATGTCGATGGGGAAAGATGACCTGATCTCTCTCCTTTCCGCCCTCTGCACCATGGATAGTACAATATTACATTGGAATATCCGGGATTAAATTCCAACTTTGAGGAGCTGCAGCTTCTGTGTCAGTCTATAAAACCCTCCGTCGTGGCTCTTCAGGAAACTCAAATTCAAGCCAGAAGACCTTTACTCTTTCTGGCTTTAATATTCTTTCAATACTGCACAACCATCCATGTTGGACTGCGGGCGGTGTTCCCCTTCTCCTACACAAAACTTTGCTGTATAGTCCTGTCGTTTCTGTCTACCTCGCTTCAGGCTGTAGCTGCGAGAGTCACTCTCCACAAGACTGTGACCATCTGTTCTCTTTATCTACCCTCCTTCCCTGTCCCGGTTTGTCGTCAGGGACCTTGTCAGTCTGATAGGAGAACTTCCTCGACCTTTTTTGCTTTTGGGGTGACTTTAACGGTCACAATCCTCTTTGGGGTAGTGCCGGTACGTCACCCAGAGGTTGCTGTTTGAGGATGTCCTTTCAGACTTGGATTTGTGTTGTCTGAACGACGGATCTGCAACTTACCTCCACTCTTCCACAGGTTCACTTTCGTGTTTAGATTTGTCGGTTTGTGACCCCTCGCTGGCCCTGGATATGAGTGTCTGTCCATGACGATCTGCACGGAAGTGACCATTTCCCTGTCCTTCTAAAACCCTGTATTAACTGAAACGTCTCTGTCTCTCAACATCTCAATTATAAAAAAGAAAAACTGGGATCATTTGCAGCCACTATTTCACAAGAATTCCAGGACACTAAATTTTTTTCAGAGTCCAGACCCAGCAGAATCTCTGACTAACACTATGATCAAATGTGCTAAAGCCTGTACTCCAGTGTCTTCCGAAAAACTTCAAATGCCCAAAACACCCCGGTTCGATTCAGAATGCCAACAAATTTCCAAAGTTAGAAAACGGGCTCAGCGTCAGATAACCAACGACCTTCGGGTCCCAACGCTCGAGCCCATCAGAAACTCCGTGCTAAATCAAGACACACTTTTAAAATCAGTAAACGCGGTCCTGGAGAAGCTTTCTGCTCCAGGCTGACATCAAAACTTCTAAGAAAAAAAATGTGGAAACATCATTAAGAAAATCAAAAGGGGAAAAACACCTGTCCCACTGTGAAACCATCTCAAGTTTTCGGATTCTTTAATAACAGAGAAAAAAGCGTTGCTAATCTGCTTGCTTTTAAAACCATTGAAAGAAATTTCCCCCTCTTCTAATAAATCAGTCACTTTTGTCAAAAACAAAGCCCTCAAAGAAAAATCACCCTGCAACTTTTCATCCGACAACATGGAAGACTACAAATTTCCTTTCACATTAAACGAGCTGAATTTTGCCTTACTCTCTTTCAGCGATTCCTCTCCAGGTTAGATGACATTCATTATCAACTAAATTTAAACATCTTCCGCAAGAAGGTCTGAACATCCTGTTACAGGTCTACAAACCATGTGTGGACTACAGGTTGCTTTCCACCCTCTTGGCGGACAGCCCTCATTATTCCCATCCCCAAACCTGGAAAAGATCTTTTAATCCATCTAACTACCGTCCCATAGCTTTTACCAGCTGTGTCTGTAAATTGATGGAAAAAATGGTCAATGCTAGGCTCATGTGGAAACTCGAACCGATGGCCTTTTGGCGAAAGAACAGTGTGGTTCCGCAAACAACGTAGTACAGTTGACCATTTGATTCGTCTGGAATCTACACTTAGGAACGCTTTTTTTAAACAGACAGCATGCAGTGGCAATTTTCTTTGACTTGGAGAAGGCCTACGATACCACCTGGAAAATCGGGGATATTCATGATCCCACGATCTGGGTTTTCGAGGTCATCTTCCGCTTTTTATTCAAATTTTTTGACAGAACGACAGTTTCAGGTCCGGGTTGGCACCACTCTCTCTGATGTCCAAAGAGAGGAGTTGGGTGTTCCACAGGGGGGGCATACTATCTCCTGCCCTCTTAGTATTAAGTTTAACACATTGTTCAATCAGTTCAGCAGGGGTTTAGACTGCTCATTGTTTGTGGTGATTTTGCTGTCTACGCAACTGGAAGCCTGTACCCGAGTGTCCAGCGCAGGCTCCAGCTTTGCGTAGATAAAAACCATCGGTGGGCGGATGAAAAACGGTTTCACCTTTTCTGCTACAAAAACCCAGTGTATTCATTCCATAATTTCCGCCAGTTTTTTTCCAGATCCGGAACTTCAAGTAGGGAAATCTCCATTCCAGCTGTTAAAGAGGCCAAAATTTTTTGGGAGTCATTTTTGACCAAAAACTTAACTTTCTCAGCCATATTAAAACCTCAAAACTGCTTGCCAAAAGGCACTGAATATTCTGCGGGTCGTAGCACACCGACTGGGGCGCTGATAAGAAAACTTTGTTGCACCTCTACAGAGCCCTGGTCGTTCCAAATGGACTACGGTTGTGCTGTGTACGGCTCCGCAAGATCATCTTATCTCAAACTCTTGGACCCTATCCACCATCAAGGGCTTCGGTCTCTGTCTTGGAGCGTTCCGCACCACCCCTGTGTACAGCCTGTAAAGCAGAGGCAGGTGAACCTTCACTTTTCCAACCGCGGCTGAAACTGTCTTTGAATTATTACATCCCACTGTTCTCAGAACCGCAGAATCCTGCCTATGACTGTGTTTTTGACCCTCCGTTCCAAAGTAAGTTTGAAACAAACCCGAAATGTATTCCGCCGTTTGGGCTTCGGTATGCAGCCTCACGTGCGGAATGCAGGTATAGACCTGGGAGTAGTTTCGATTTTTCCAAGTTTCCGGATCAACCTCCATGGACCTTTTTCACACCAGAGATTCGTTTTGATCTCGCAGCTTTCCGTAAGGAGTCTACCAGCTCTCTGGCGTTTCAAGGCTTTGTATTGCCGAGCTCGTTCCAAATTCCCATCCTATCAAAAAGTTTTCACTGACGGGTTTCCCAAGTCTGAGGATGGAGTGGCCTGTGCAGCCTACTGCCCTGGGGCCCTTCTCAGATATTTTTGGAACATATACATTCAGATGCTTCTGTCTATTCTGCTGAACTTACTGCTCTAGTACTGGCTTTGAAGATAATCTCCCATTCTTCGAGGAGGGACTTTCTGTTCTGTCGGATTCCCCTGTCAGCTTTGGAGGCCATAGCTGGCCGCAACCTTCAGCATCCAGAACTTTTACTTTTTTTTGAACTTTTTAGCAAGTTGAAGGCGGCGGTTACAACATTACTCTTGCTTGGGTTCCTGGCCATGTTGGCATCGGCGGGGAACGAAATGGTTGATCGTTTAGCCAAGAACGCCACAAGAGAGAAAAATGTCCAACAAATTATATCCCCTGCTCAGATGTGAAACCCAAAATTAACGATTATGTGAGAGACCTCTGGCAGGAGGATTGGAACACACAGACGAATAACAAACCTTTCAGATCCGTCCAAACTTAAAGACTTCCTCCCATCTATGTCGGGTGGGCGTAAAGAGGAAACGGTTCTGTGCCGGCTGCACACCGGCCATTCGTATTTTACCCATTCTTACCTTTTTTAAAAAGTGAAGAAGCGCCGTGGTGCATTCCATGTCATGCACCACTCACAATGAACATGTCTTTTAGAGTGTTGGGGCTTGCACGATGTGAGAAAACAAACATTTTACAAACGAGGTCCAGGAAGATCCTGTTCAGGATGTCCCGCCTGACGTGATCCTTGGGTTTTTGAGAGAAATTAACATTTTTCATCTGATTTGAGATTTTACGGAAGAAGGATTTTTAACAAAGTTTCTGGTTCGTTTGTAGACGATGTCATTTAACGAGATGTGTGAAAGTTTTTTTTTTTTTTTTTTTTTTTTTTTTTTAAATGACTGGTGAGTTGATTTTAACGTGGTGACAGCCCTGATGTGGCCCTCTGCGGTCGGCTGGGCTATAAGCAACATTATCTTATCTTATCTTATCGTGGTGACCTCCTCCATTTCAGCTGGATCCACTTTGGTGGTGATCAAATAGACAGCTTTCTTTTTCCTTCGAATGGACAGTTGTTGTTTTTTTGTTGTCTCATCTTCTGTGCCACCTCAGTGGCAGTGCACCTACGCCGCTTATTCCGACCCTCCATCCACAGCCACAGCCCAGTCAGTCCTGCAACAGCCCTGGTACCCACAATCCACAGGGAGCAGTCGGTATCAGGTCGTCAAGAGGAAACCCACCGGAGGAGACACTGCACTGTTGCCAAGTCACTTCGATGGTGTTCAGTGGCGTCCGTTCTGATCAAACATACGCAGGACACCACCTACTAAGCCCCATACTGATGACAATAATTGCTTAGTCGCGGAGCCGGCGTGAGTGAGCTCTCCATCCAGAGGGTGCCACCATGTCCGCCCAGCGACAGCCTCCATGGACTCGCCGATACCGGTGACCCCAATGGAACCAAACCAAGGTTACAGATGTGGAGATGATATCGAAACTGAGGTCACCATGAGAGCAGGACATGAAGGGCCACAGAATTTTGAGACTTGTTATGGTGATCGATGAGGATGATGAAGATGATGCTACAGATTTCCATTCCGGTCTGAGACTGCATGACAGGGTTGTACACTACGCTTCCTTTCATGATATATCCCGGCGTCAACCAGGCCTTGGAGATACAGACACCTGCAGTGTTGGTCAGGAAATTTGAGCAACACTCTCGGAGACGCATCCATTAAGTGGATGAAACACGACTGTGTGGTCCCAGTCTTCCCAACTGAGCCCATAGCAAACTCAACTCTGGGTTGGAGCTGGTTGGGGAAGAAAAATCCTACGTGGCTCTGATGGGAATCGAACCCACGACCTTCCAGCCGGAAGTCCGCAACGCTAACCACAACGCCACGGCGGCTGGTATAGACAGCGTTCTTGTCCATCCACTTCAGGACACTCGTGACACTTTAAACAGACAAACAACAGGATCATAATTTTAGTCTCAATAAACAACAACATCACTGCCTTGGCTTAAGGCTGTGTCAGGCTAATTGACATAGGCTAGAACACCAAGGCTACATCAAAATGTTGTTATGCTCTGCATAGTTATGCGGGGATTGTCTTCAGTTGTGACAAGCTCCTAGCATAACATTATCAGTCTCTAAAATCCCCCGAAGTCGGAGTGTGGCTGCCCATGTGGCGGGGTAATCAAAAACGGTCACACACGTAATGTTCTCATCCCCAGCTGATGCATTTGTACCATAGTGTTCAAGTACTTCGGCTGTTTGGATGATCCCTGGAGTCTTTTAGCCAGGGTACGACAACAACAACAACAACAACAACATCATAATCAAAATCACAACTTTATTCAGTCTTCTTGTCAATAAAAAAAGAAAATTTGTCAAGTTCAGCATATTTGTTCATATGTACATGCAGAGTTGAAAAAGAAACACACACACACACACACACACACACACACACACACACACACACACACACACACACACACACACACACAATCACACACACACACACCACATACACATACATACACACACACACACAAACACAAACACACACAAACATAAACATATATATATGTACATATATGTTGCACACACACACTCACTCACTCGCTCACTCGATCGCTCAGTGGTCCGCAAACACATCATGATGTGGCCCACGCAGTGCTGAAAGGTGACTTCTATGATAATGAGGCTATCTCATGGCACGCTTCAGTTTCCATGACTCTGCATGACATTGGTTCTAAAAAACATTGCTAATGCGCGATCCGCGCATAGCGGATATCAGAGAGAAAGCGGTGTGTGTGGGACATCCACTATAGCGGACGTCAGAGAGAAAGCGGTGTGTGTGGGACATCCACTATAGCGGACGTCAGAATGGAGTGAGTTAACACATTGATAATTCACAAAGCTCACTGTTCAGACTGTCACATCACAAAGTCAAACCTCTAGTGACTGGACTTTTTTATTTTGAATAAACAGAGGCATTTGTATACATTAATACAAAGAGTACGACAGTTAATCATAAATCCTGTCGTGGTTAGTAAAAGGGAGAAGAGGACCTTAGGAGTTCATTAATGGAAAGGCCAGTATATTACACTACTAAAAACATCCATTATACCACTGAAAATTGGGATTCACAGCTTAGGGGTATTTGGGGACTTTCGTGAGTATTAATAGTTTTGCACATGCGTGTAACAGCACTCGCGTATGCATACGCTCGCTACCACACTATCTCTTTCCTATTATCGCTACTGCATAGCTGCCAACCCTCCCAGATTTTTCTGGAATTTCCCTAATTTCCAAACCATTCTTGAAATCCTGAATGTAATTGAAAAAAAAATTCAGAATTTCCAAATTTTGTCTAAAAATTTTGGGTTAGGTGGATCACTTTAAAAAAAAATATAGATGGTAAAGTATTGCAGAATAAAGCCCAGACAGCCCAGAGTGTTGGCAATTAAGTGTATAGAAAATTTATTTTCTTTTTAACCCTACGTTTGTCAGCTGAAACATGAGGGGGTTAAAAATATTTTCAGTAAAAGCTAAAATGCCCATTGTTCACCCACCGGTTTCATCCACTTGTTCACAAATGTTGACTCAGAAGGTTGGCAGTTGTGCTACTGCATCTTTCCATCCCACCCACTTTCCCACACTATTGTCATCCTAACCATGCCCCACCCTCCCCCTCGTTCTCCCCTTTCCACATGCATGCACACACACACACACAGACTCTCGCACAAACACACACACTCATGCACGCACACGCACATACACACACACACACACACACACACACACACACACACACACACACACACACACACACACACACGCAGACATCACTCTTAAAGGCCAACCTTTTCAGGTGCCTGTCAGTGGCTGTCAGAGGGGTGTGTGTTGGAGCGTGTGTATGCTGCACAGCTGCTGGATGACCTGGACGTGATGGGGGTGTACCCCCTGTACCTGCAGCTGATGAACCACCTCCACAGGGACCCTGGACTCTGGTCAGTTCTCCACATAGCACACTCAGCATGCACAGAGGCATGCACAAAGCTGGCCAGACTGCAGTCAGTGTCATCAAACTTCTTTTTTTTTTAATCTTGGTTTTGAAAACCTACAAGAACATGCACACACTAAGATCCCACAGAATCACTCATAGTTACTGGCTTTGTTTTTCTTTTGCGTTAAATATGACTCCTTGATTCTAAACGTGGGTGGTAGATTTGTGGGTTCAGCTGTATGTATGTATGTTTTGTGCATGCATTGTAAATACAGGTATGTTTCTAATGGAAACATTGGGAGGTAAGATTCAGTCAGTGTGACTTCCATGAAGCTTGTACAGGTAGTGAATCATGTCTGTGAAGGGGATAGTGAAGGCTTTTTCAGTACAAATAGCTTCCCTGGCTTCTGGAAATTCTGTGGTAGTGACTTCCTCTGTTCTGTTACTCATTTTTGCTCTAATTCTGTTTTTATTTTTATTTTGTTTTTCTCTTGTCATCGACTGTTCTGCCTTTGTGGACCATTGTTTTGTCTTTGGTTTGGAAACTTTACTTCTTTTTTTTTGACACAGTTTATGACATGCTTGCCTTTTTTGTTTTTTGTGTTTTAATCTGACAAGGTGTGAAAATTGTACACACTGTTTGAGTGGACACTAGCTGTCCATTCTGCAGTGTCTACTTGCCCGTTTAGCTCCTTTTTTCAATGTATTTCTTGATATATGTAAATGTTTTCCTTTGACTTTTTTTAAATTGTGTACTTCTTTTTAATCCAGAACCAAGAAATGGATGGCACTTTCTACCTTTGGCTTCAGGATGTTAGTTGCTTATCTGCCATTTCATTGTTTTATTGTTGTTTGTTGCTTTTTTTGGACTTTAATTTTTTTCAGAATGTGGCCTTATTTCCCAATCGACATTAACAGCCTGTGTGATGGGCTGGGTTATAGTTATAAAAACTATGAACTGTGATATGTGCAAGGTTCAAGTTGAAATTGTGTTGCAGGCCCGACGCTTGTTATTTTTATTCATGCACCTCACAAGAACCATTGCTTACAATCTTCTCTCTGTATCTGTATGCAACACACAATATCAGTGACTTTGCATTTTCAAAGAAATGCACAAGTACAAACTACTTTCATAAACTGAACAAACTGGCATGTGGCAATGGCATGGTAATCTATAAATGGCTTAGACCAAAGATACAAATAATTATGTTTATACCAGCTGACGTGGCGAAGTGTAGACCAAAGATACAAATAATTGTGCTTATACCAGCTGACGTGGCGAAGTGGTTTATGTTGCAGACTCCCGGTTGCAAGGTTGTGGGTTTGATTCCCATCAGAGCCATGTGGAATTTTTCTGCCCCGACTGGCTCCTATCCAGAGCTGAGTTTGCTACAGGCTCAGTTGGGAGCACACAGTTGAGTTTCATCCACTAAGTGGATGCATCTCTGGGAGTGTAGCTCGAATTTCCTGACCAACACTGCAAGTGTCTGTGTCTCTCAGGTCTGGCTGACGCTGGGATATATTATGAAAGGAAGCGTAGAGTACAGCCCTGTCATGCAGTCTCAGACCTGAATGGAAATCTGTAGCATCGTCTTCATCATCCTCATTCTCATTGATCAGCATTAGAAAAAACAGTCTCAAATTCTGTGGCCCTTCATGCCCTGTTCTTATGGTGACCTCCGTTTCAATGCCCTCTCCACGTCTGTGGCCTTGGTTTGATTCCATCAGGATCATTGGTATTGGAAAATTCATGGAGGCTGTTGTTGGACGGACGTGATGCCACCCTCCGGAAGGAGAGCTTACTCATGCCAGTTATGTGACTAAGAAATTATTGTCATCAGTAAGGGGCTTAGTAGGTGGTGTCCTGCGTATGTTGGATCAGAACGGCACCACTGAACACCATTGAAGTGACTCGGCAGCAGTGCAGTGTCTCCTCTGGTGGGTTGCCTCTTGACGGATTGACACTGACTGCTCCCTGTGGATTACCAGTGCCAGGGCTGTGGTGGGCCAGGCTGTGGTGTGGCTGTGGACGGGAGTCATAATGAGCAGCATGGGTGCAATGCCACTGAGGTGGCACAGAGAGAAGATGGGACAGCAAAAAAAAAAACAACAAAATGTTCATACGTGATCCTTAAGCGATCCAGGTGATTGGTTTGTGACCGTCGCATACCATAGGGGTAGAATGAATTAATGGGAGGAAACAGTATCTGTACCAGAAAAATCTCCATGCAGTAAAAATATATTATGTCATGGTAAAAATATTCTTGCATGTTGATTTAATGAGCATGTACGTACAGGCAGTTACTTAACCCATTAAGTGGGGTAGAAATGGAAGTCCCTGGACTTACACATAGTTGTTATACAAATGTTGTGACAGGGATGTTATAACAAACATTGATCTGTGTCATTGTTTGCCTGCTTTCTCTAAAGCATTATCTGCAATAGAAGAACAGGCTAAAATGCATGTCATGTTCTTTGTATCATCTTGCTTTTGGATGATTTCTTTTCAGTTCACTTTTCAGTTTTTGTGTGTTGATTCTTTTATAACTAGTGTTGTATTTGACTTTATTATTCTTATTATTGAGCCTGTTATACATGTGTTGGATGAATATGGATGCTAGAGTACTTTTTTTTAGGCAGAAAACAATGGAAGAGTTAGAAATCTAGTGATTGCAAATATCAGTCGGTGTGTATCATGCAGGTGGTAGAGGGTGTGTGTGTGCACATGTTGTGATAGGACTTGCTTTTCTCAGTCTGGTGATGTTCCTGACGGGCCCTGTGTGGTGCATGGGCTGTAACACAACTGGAAATGTAACAGTCGGTCGCGAGTGAAGACACTTGTTGTCAGGGCGAGATGCCAGTCCTATGGAAAACACTAGCTCTTATTAATAGATCTAAAACTTGCATCTATGGGCAAAATGAATGTCATGGTCACCTTCCTTTTAGCACCTTAAAGCTCCTCTTTGGAAGAAGCTGCCATAATTTCCAGCTGTAAACCGTACTGTTTAAGCCACGCCTGCCAAATTTTCAAAAACAATTGAACAAAACAAACACATAAGCTACAGCTGACTGATTAGCCACAAGAATGTTAGCTGTGAAAGCCTAGAAATGAAAGTGGTGAAGCAAAGCATGTGTGTTTTGAGGAATGATCTTCATGAACTGGCAAGCAACCCGGAAGGGGCAACACATACAATAAAAGTAAGAATCAGACATTCAAAATCCTTTTCATCGCTGTTCTCAGCCGCACAAAAACTACGTAAGGACTCGTCTTCAGAGTCAGACATGAAGGGTTTCAAGAACTCTTCCTGGACATTGGCCATGTTGTCCATGGACAACATTGCTGTCAGGACTGTGTATGCTTTTTAAAACCATTGATAATTGTGAACTGCTGTGATGTTTTTTCATCGAGAAAGTTTGCCTCGCTAAATACACCACCAGCTTGTGCTTCAGCAAGCCTGCCCTTCTGAAGAACCAGAACGATGGCCTTCAGTTTGAAATCTGCGTTGTATGTTTGGCTTCTTGACTTGAGCAGCTTTACTTGATCGTGTCAAGCTGACAAACGACTGATTTAGAAAAAACAATATTTAGATATTGTTAACAAGGCTCATTTTGAATGGCACTCATGCATGAATCTTTTTTTCTGTCAATTCTGCCAAATATTGGTTCTGAGTTTGCCCCATCAAGTGGAATCAGAAGATAACTTTACAGTACAGCAATTGGAGTCCAAAAAATTTTGAGGAGGCTGCTGCCAGTGTAGTAGCTCCTGGGAGTAGAAAATTATTGAGTTTTATAGCTTGACAATTACAGTACATTACATGTAATTTTAAAAGAAAGAAAATGATTCTGTGAATATATTGATAGATAGATATAGATCGATGAATAAATTTTCCCACCAGATTAAAATTAAAACTGTCACAGTTTTCAAGTGTTAATGAAAAATGGAAGGTGGTCTTGTGTCTTTCATGGTAAAAGTGTCTTTGAATAGTGACAGGTCTATGTTTGACAGGAAGGATATCCTAAATACTGTGACATGTGAAACAGTACAGTCCAAGAAAACGTTTTTTAATTTTTATTTTATATATATGTTGTTGTTGTTGTTTTTTTTTTTTTTTTGGGGGGGGGGGAGGGGGATTCTGTTTTTATTGTATGAAATTTAATGCATGTATGTATTGTTAGTTATGAGTGTGATGTTCGCTGTTCACCAAAAAAAAAAAAAAAGTTGCAGAATAGATGCTTGTGAGACAGTGTGTGTATGACCACAAGTCTTAATGCAGAGCTGACAGCCAGTTTATTCCGAACTGTATGGTGTGACTTCATGTCAGAGTGGGGATTTGAGAAGTGTGTATTGCATTACCTCGTATCAGAGTAGGTATTTGATGGCAATTTTATTCAGAGCTGTGTGTTGTGGGACTTCATATTAAAGTGGGGATTTGACAGTTATTTTATTCTGAACTATGTATCGTGTAACCTCAAGTCAGAGTGGGGATTTGGCACCCATTTACTTGAGAAATGTTGATTTTGTGACGTCATGTCAGAGTGAGCTTTTGACGGCCATTTAATTGAGAACTGTGTACTTTTTTTTTGTGACTTCATGTCAGAGTGAGTATTTGATGGCCATTTTAATTGAGAACTGTGTACTTTGTGACTTCATGTCAGAGTGAGCATTTGACATCCATTTATTTGAGAACTGTGTACTTTTTTGTGACTTCATGTCAGAGTGAGCATTTGATGGCCATTTTAATTGAGAACTTTGTACTTTGTGACTTACGTCAGAGTGAGCATTTGATGGCCATTTTAATTGAGAACTGTGTACTTTGTGACTTCATGTCAGAGTGAGCATTTGATGGCCATTTTAATTGAGAACTGTGTACTTTGTGACTTCATGTCAGAGTGAGTATTTGATGGCCATTTTAATTGAGAACTGTGTACTTTGTGACTTCATGTCAGAGTGAGTATTTGATGGCCATTTTAATTGAGAACTGTGTACTTTGTGACTTCTTGACAGAGTGAGTATTTGATGGCCATTTTAATTGAGAACTGTGTACTTTGTGACTTCATGTCAGAGTGAGCATTTGACATCCATTTTATTTGAGAACTGTGTACTTTTTTGTGACTTCGTGTCAGAGTGAGCATTTGATGGCCATTTTAATTGAGAACTGTGTACTTTGTGACTTCTTGACAGAGTGAGCATTTGATGGCCATTTTAATTGAGAATTATGTACTTTGTGACTTATGTCAGAGTGAGCATTTGACAGCCATTTCAATGTGTGCTTTGTGACTTCATGTCAGAGTGAGCATTTGACATCCATTTTAATTGAGAACTGTGTACTTTGTGACTTCTTGACAGAGTGAGCATTTGATGGCCATTTTAATGAGAACTGTGTACTTTGTGACTTACGTCAGAGTGAGCATTTGATATCCATTTTGATTGAGAACTGTACTTTGTGACTTCATGTCAGAGTGATCATTTGACAGCCATTTTGATTGAAAACTGTGTACTTTGTGACTTACGTCAGAGTGATCATTTGACAGCCATTTTAATGAGAACTGTGTACTTTGTGACTTACGTCAGAGTGATCATTTGACAGCCATTTTGATTGAGAACTGTGTACTTTGTGACTTACGTCAGAGTGATCATTTGACAGCCATTTTAATTGAGAACTGTGTACTTTGTGACTTCATGTCAGAGTGATCATTTGACAGCCATTTTAATTGAGAACTGTGTACTTTGTGACTTCTTGTCAGTGAGCAGTTGACAGCCATTTTAATTGAGAACTGTGTACTTTGTGACTTCTTGTCAGAGTGATC
>CM031604.1:23673723-23702954 GCA_018398815.1 Conus ventricosus
TTTTCTTGCTACAGCCCCCCTATGAAATCCTTTTCATCACCACTCCCCCACTACCTATATACTCCTCTACTCCTCCTCCTTCTCCCCAACCCCCACCCTCACCCCACCACACTACCCCACACACTTCGCCCCCTCCCCCCCCCACCCCCCCACCCGCACACACACACACAACACACACACCACACACAATCACCCCCCCCCCCCCCCCCCCACACACCACACACACACACTTGTCAAGAGGGGGGGGGAGATATGATTAGTTGTAAGAGGGAAGTTGGGGGGGGGTACTGTTGTGACATCAGTTTGGTTTTATGTCATTTGTTCTTTTATGTTCTTTTTTGTGTTTAGTGTTTCCTGACGAAGGGTCTAAGGCCAAAAGCTTCAGTTTTTTTTTTAAAGGACAAGTAATCATTTTTCATATTGTGTTAATTGAAGTCCAGCAGTCGTTTTCATACATCTGATTTACTTAGTTTGATTTCCCACTCTGATTTACTTATCTACAGGCCTTATTCTTTATGTCCTGAAAGCACTGTTTGTCAAATTTTCTTTAGCTAAGTTCTGAGGATTCATCATACTGAATGTTTGTCTCAATTGACATAGTTTCTTTCCACATCAGTCTCAGTCTTCATGGTGTTGAAAGCTGTTCTATAGAATGATTGTTTAGAAGCAAAAAAGTTATTTCTAAAGATTTTTATGCCATATTAATACAAAATATGCTTCAGCTTCAGGGGTGCCGCCCCCTGACCCCCGCCGGCTGTTGCCCATGTACCCCACTGGGGCCCATGGTGAACCCCCAATCCCGCCAATCTCCTCTTTTTTTTTAAAAACTGTTTTCATCCCTGATTCTTTGACATCATCGAGCAGGGGGACTTAATTCGATACATGTACAAGAACTGTTGTTTTGGGCTAGCCATTTGTAGCCATCTCCTTTTGTGCAGAGCAGGCATTTCCTCAGCTCAGTCTTGCTTTTCACCGAGCAGTCAGTTGATTCAAGTTTGTTTACATTATGAGGAAGGCTGCCTGATCTTTTGCACAGATTTTGGCGTTCTACAAGGCTAGCTGTGCACAAAGTCCACTGGCAAGAGAAGCTGTTCTGGTTGTTTCTGGTTTCTTCCCCAATTTTGTCACTGGTGCCACTCAGAGTCACTATTACCCTGAACCTCTGCTTTACTGGTGACCTTGTCCATAGTGAAAAGAACATGAATGTAAACTGATGAGCTATAATAATTTTTTCCTTCTCAGTGAGTGCTGTTAAGGGGTGCTGTCAGACAGTTGAGTTTGTTGCTGAGCAGCTTGAATTTGCTTAAACTTGCTACTAAGCACTCTGTGTAGATGCTGAGCGGTCAAGTGTCTTGTATCAGCTAAGCCATTGAGCAAAGCACTTGAAAATGAACACAGGTCGGTCATTGAATAAGAACACAAACTCATCAAAAATTGTCTTTCACAACTGAGTCTATGCACCAGTTATATTTTGGTGATGTATAATTCATATTAGGAATTGAAAGAAAACAAACTGACAGTATTATTATCTAATATTTAAGCTACAGAGATGAATTCTAAAATTCAATGACATTATTTGCATGAATTTACATTAAAGTGACACTATGTTTATGTAACAAGATGATGGTATACTGTAATGTGTTGCCCAATAGTCCATGCAAACGCTTTTTTTCTTTTTTTTTTTCCCTTTTTTTTTTGACATGTTATGTGTATTAACTTGTAAAGACCCTCACTACAAAGAACTAGATTTTATGACGTTTCAGTAAGCTCTTTAATTGACCACAACAGGGTAAAATACTGTAATTAAAAAGTAAGCATAATCAAGCTGCCAGTACTTATCACCAGTTGAATTGACAGGACTGGTTGGTAAAGGAAGTCTGAAACTTTTTCTTTGAATGTGATGACATTTAGACCACTACCATCAGTTTGATTTCAGTCCCCTCTATGATGACTTTGTCTGTGAGTGTGGTCAAGACAATAGAAAACTTGCAATCTGTCATTCAAACGCTGAACAGTCGAGTACTTTAGGAGAGTGTTCACTCTTCACGTTACAGTTCTTTTATAAGGAAGAGTGTGAGGGTACCAGAATTTTTGGGAGGGGGGGGGGGGGGGGAGTTTCTGCCACTGGTTTCTTCTTGGTGTTCTGGCAAAATCTGTTGCCTGTTTCCTGCATTTTGAAGATAAGTGTTGCCAAAGTGCAGTGTTGTCCGATAACTGTCATTAGAACAGCTGCTGTGAGCGGTGTTTTTCTTGTTTCAGTGCCAGTCAGGACAGTGGCCAGAAACCAGCAATTACTGCCCTCTGGATCTCTTCTCAGGTCAGTCTGTATTGTATTTGTGTTCTTTGTGTGTGGTTGTTTAGATTTTTATGTGTGTGTCTAACACTACAGTTCAGTCCACAACTTCCGTTCACACAGTAACCTATTTTATGAAGTGAAGTTTGCATTCTCCACCAAAAGTTTCAAAATAATTGTTGTTTGGTCATAAGAAGCATCGTTTGAATCCACAGCTGCAGTAATAATGTATACAAGCAGATCAGAAGTTGAGCACTTCTCAGTTGTATGTAACTACCCAGTCGCTTAATGAGTAGCAGGTAGATTTTGCCTGATTACTTTTGTGAAGTAAAGATATTGCTTAGTGTCATTATAGAAACAGCTGTTGCATGGGTGCCACTCTTTCCGTCTGGGTGACTGAAATCTGTTTCCTCAGCAAGGCCCCAGGCGGAAATTCAGTTTTCAAGTTTGTTATTAAAAAAAAAAAGGTTTTTTTTAAAAAAAGTGAATCGGCGGTATTATGACCGAAGCAGCACTGTAGCAGACGACCGAAATGAGGAAGCGCTCTCTATCGTTGAAGACAACACAGGTCCAGCGATCTTTGTTAGCCTACGTCACGCCATTGTGCTGGTAGAAAAAGTTTTCCAGTTAGGCCCCTGGACCCCTGCCTCATTTTCAGTTTTTTTCAGTGTCACCCTTGCTGTTGAAGAAGCGAGTCAGTGTATGCATACTGTGATCATCTCCCCATGTTGGCTTTTTCACTCTTATACACGTTTTGTACCAAATCTGACACTTCTTTAAGGGGGCCACTTTGACAAAACAACTTGGTTTCCATCACCAGATAGAAGATATGTGTCGGTATTTCAGTTATCAAACCAGTTTGATTCGAGATGTGTAGAATTATGGTTTAGATAGTTGCATAATAGAGGTTGCTTGTTGTGATGCGATACGATGTGGCAGCTGTGGTACTGACAGAGTTGTGTGAAGACAGGACTTGGCCTCTATGGTTAAAATAAGAAACATACCTTCACTCTACATGCTCATGATTCAAACATCAATTCAAGGTAGAATACTACACTGTTCTTTACAACTTGAATTTGTATTTTAGAATGGCAAACTTCAGAGGAACAGAAAATTTCCACGTCAACGGAAAAAGATAAAAATCTATCTGCCACGGAAGGCTTTGTGTGTGAAAGAGGTATGTCTGCTTTCAGCAGAAGTCTGAAGTCTCAAATTCACAGACTGAGCCTGGCATGTTTAGGAGCATGTCAGTAGACTTTCATGGGTTTAAGAAAACAAATGAAGCTTTTTCATTCTAAAAGCCATTTTGCTTTGCTGGATGAAGCAGCCAAAGACTCTGTATTATACATCGTTGGTTTGGACTGCCAGCTGTAATTAGGTTACATTCAAGGGGAATCTACTCTGAAATGTAAGGGAAATGGCAACATAAAAATTTACAGTGAAAATGTTAATTTCTTACCATTCAGGACAAATTCTTTTTTTTTTACTCACAAGAAAAGCTTCTGGGCCAGTTCTTCTTTTGAGTTTGTGTCCCATGTATGTTATGCATGATTATTGTCTAGGTTTAGAAGATTTCTTTTGTCCTGTGAAAGTTGTGTAAAATGGACTTCCGTATGTGCAAGCATGATCTGTTGTCGATGTAAAAGGCACCCCAGTGCAGGGAGTTTTGTTGTTGTTTTAGACTGTATGTTTGCACGACACAATATGACTAATTTCCTGTCGCGTCTGCCATTTTTCTTTCTGTCAGCTGACTGTCGTAGTTTCTTCTGCCTTAACTGTCCATTTACCTATCTCTCCGTATTACCTGAATGCTTCCCAGCCAATCTTTCTGTAGTCTTCCTTTGCCTACACTTAATATGTATGCGCATGTGTGTGGACCTTGGCTGTCAGGAAGTGTCAGTGTCTATCCAGTTATTTTTGTATGTTTTTATATAATGTATATTAGATGGTAAGCTTACAATAGATATTTCAGTGATTTGGATTTACGTAGTGTTTGAGACTTCTGCTTTTGTTAATCCTTTAATGAGAAGCGAGGAGTGCCCAGTACCTTGGCAAAATTCATATTTGAAAATATTACAGTGACAGTAGCAAGCATTGCTATTTTGGAGGCACAGGCATTTATAGATTTTTACAGCCTGTATCCTCAGTCATGAGTAACAGGGTAGAGGTGCAAATATTCCAGTACTTTAGGTTGTTGTTTTTTATACACTTAGTGTGTGTCTTGGCTATCCATCCACTGTTAAACACTGCATAATGGGCTGGGACAGGAAGTCATGGAGAGATGCGTGTCCACCTTTCATGGTATCCTGTAGCAGAATGGTTATGGTAGGGAGTCGTATTGAGACAAATGTTTATCCTCTAATGTAAAATGAAGAATAGTCTTAGGCAGAGAAGTCATGTGGAAATGACATGTCCCCACCTGCGAGCTTATGGCCCTTGGTATGTGTGAGAAGTTCTTACCTGTCAGCATCGTATCAACATGCTGACTGACATAGTTACCTGCCTTGTGATCCATGGGAAAGGCGAAGAATCGGTGTCAGGCACTGCCTCATGTTGTCGTCTGTCTTGTGTATCTTTGGAAATGCAGAGAGGCTGTGTGAAGCACTTGTTTTCAAACATCTCAGGGCTCCCAATGACGCACATATGTGCGTCCATGACGCACTATGAGCGAAAAGGACGCACTGACGAAACGTGTAGCGAGTCCTGCGGGACGCACTACAAAATCAGGCAAACCCCAAAACGTGCCGCGGTCAGTGATCAAAGCTGAGCACACCACAAGCTTCGCGCGCGATTGCCTGCCGTCAAATTCAGGACAGCGTGTGCCCGCGAAAGTACAGTAAGCCGAGAAACTGCGTAAACACTGATAGGCTCGCCTTGTGGCCCACGTCACTGAATGGTTACTCAGTGGACCGGCTGACTTATTCAGACTGTGGCGCCCGCCGCCACTAATTAACCAATTCGATGACTCACAAGTTGTAACAATCGCGTGCACAAGCCTAGGCGAACGAAGCAGAAAGGAAGTTCACGGCTATCGCATCTTGCAAATATGTCGTTGCTTCAGTGGTTGGGCGCTCCTAAAAAACGCAAAGAAACGTCTTCTGAAGATGCTACAGACAGTAAAATCGTCGATTCCTAAAGAAATATCTACAGCAACACCACCTAACAAGAAATGTTTTTTTTTAAAGAAATGTTTTCAGTGAGAGAGAGAGAGAGAGAGAGAGATTCATTTTTTCTGAAATGTTCAATTATCAAGCCCATAATTAAAAAAGCAAGAAATACTACATTTTCTTATTGGTTAATTTTTTCAGGGGGACTCTCTATACCCCCTCGGGGACCCTCTAATAGCATCAGTGAAGGAGTCCCTGGGGCCCCCTGTCTGTCAGTACAATGGTAGCCCTGCATCTGCATCTCTTACTAGATTGCTTACTAGAGATGATACTTCTCATTGATTTTCTTTTTTATTTATATGATGGTCTGGTGTTTATATATTGATTTTTCTTTATCCCTGATAATGTGATATGGGCCCGTGACACTGGTTAATTAGTGATATTCAAGAGTGAGTGTATATGGTGAGGTGTGACAAGAAGAGATTTTTTATCTCCGGTGATTGATTTGTTGTATGTTTTGTATGAGCAATCTGGGTGTCTTAATGTTGTTTTCTTTTACAGAAACCAAGAACGCATGAAACACGCATTACAGTCATTGATCAGAACACCGCAGAACAACTTTAAGTTATGGAGGGTGAGTTTGATTGTACACTGTTTGTTGATTGTAAACTGTTTATAGCACAAGATCCTTTGTACTTAGACATGGCAGTTTGGCTTTGTACTATGGCAGTGAACACATTGGTAGGTCAGGCAGGACTAAAATGGCGTGGCTGTGTACTATGACCATGAGTCCTCCGGCCCGGGAGAGTAGTTTGAGTAAGGAGTTTGCCCGTTATCCAATATCAATCGAAATTGAACCAAGTTTTTTGTGTAAAGCTATGCCGTTGCACATGATCTTTTAAAAACTGCTGGCACATTTCTAGGTTAATGTCAGGCAAGTAGACTTCATGGTGTGAAGTGACCTTGTTTGGTTCAAGATGGTGGTAAGTGGTTGTTAGTTTACACTGTGCAGCAGTGACAGCTCAGACTATGCAAGAAAAAATCACATATACTTCTGGTTGATCAACATATTGCAAATGCACCTCCTACACCTCAGTTTCTTGTGTCAAATGTGGCAAAACTACTTTCCATATATCCACATTTTTGACTCCTGTGTAGAAGGGCTAACACAGCCGCCGGATTGGCAAGTGCTTTATAGCATACAGAAATATGGCTAGCAGTGAAATTATACAGTGCAATGCAATGTATGTATAGTATAATACATTGGAATGTATAGAACATAATGCCTGTAGAAAATAACGCACATAGTTTCCCTCAAAAGAGGAATATTAACATCACACTTAGGTAATAATATATTGACAACTGTCCAGGATGGGGAAATGTTACAGCGCTGAAACAAAACAAGACTTAGAGGACATACTCCACAAGTGGTTTGACAGCCCTTCGCTCAAGAAGCACAAGTGAGTAGCATAGACAGTGTCGACGGGCATGAAATTCTTATATTTCCAACAGAATCTGTACAATTTTTTTTTTCTTTTGTTGGTGTTGTTTTTTGTTTGTGTGTATGGAATTGGTTAAAAGCGCTAAATTATAATAATTGCAGCTAGAGTCAGCAGGGCTGTACTGTTAATAGAGTAAGTTGTGTGTAAAGTGGACAGAATCAACAGGCATAAAATTCTTCTGTTTCCAGCAGAAATTGAGCAAATAGTAGGGTTTTTCTTTTTTTTTTTCTTTTTTTTTCTTTTTTTTTTGGGGGGGGGGTGTTAAAAGCTAACAAACGGGGGACTGTAACAGATTTTCACTGGAGGATATGGTTACAGGACGAGCTTTTGCCTGTTGTCCCACAGATAATCCATTGTCAGATGCTGATTTGGACCTTGTCAGTGTCAGCACAAACCATTGCCCATAGCCCCATCTACAGACTATTTTGTGCATGGCAAAAGTTGTATGTCCCCACATTTGAAGAAATTACAACAGAAGTGCTTTCTGCTGTCATGAAACGAGTGCTGCTGCTGATCCCTGTCACAATTCATCTGTGAAGTGTTTATCTTTGTCAGGAAGAACCTTTGAGATTTCGTCCTTCCTTTGGTCAAGACACTGATGATTCTGAGGTGCCCCAAGGGAGCCAAGTCTATGATGAGCTTAGTGACAGTTTGCCTAGAAAATGTAAAAGAGCAACAGTGTTTTGGCTGAGACAGTCATTTCATGAAAGAAATTGTCTCAATTTTCAAAAAAAATTCTTCTCAAGTCTCTTCAGAAGTTGGGAGCTCTGAGTGTAAGAAAAGTAGATTTCTTAGCACACTAAAAGGAAACGTAGAAAATGATTCTGTTTCAGATTATCAGTTCCTAAAAAAACTCTTGTCATAAGTTATTGTCATTTATGTTTGTAACTAATGGGAAATAAAAATTGCCTAAAAATCCACACTTTTGACAACAACAACAAAAACACCACTTTTGAATGATTGAAAGTTACTTGTTAAAATGAGCAGATGGTGTTTGGAAATATTGATGGTCAGAAAAAGGGTTTTTCCAACCTTGTACAGTGCAGGCCAGCTTGCTGAATCACAACACTTTAAAGTTCCGTTCATGTGACCTCAATCAAACCTAAGCATGATACTAGATTCAGCTTATGGGTCGTTTCTCTGACTGTGTTTTTGACCTATTTACATCACCATCCATGAGGTAAAGTTTCAAGCAGACTGTATTTCACTGTGGGCTTGATCGCTATTTATACTGCAAGTTTATGGGTTCTATCATTATTGTACATAATTCTTCCCAGTGTTGAATAGCCTGTGACCAGATCGATATCAGATCAAAAACAAACAAGTTGTATCCTGGGAGGAATCGCCACAGTTTAGTTTGTTTTCCACTGTGGATCAAACTCATCTTGACGACTGATTTTATTTATTTTTTTACTTTTTTTTTTTTTTTTTTTTCATTTGTAGGGAGTTTTGCACTGTTTACAATCTTTTTATGTTGCGCTTTTGTTTTAAATTATTAGAACACATTTTCATGACAAAAGATAGATCCCAAAGAAACCATATGTTGCAAAGAAAGTGTTTCCTTTGTCTCAAGGCCACATCCCAGGCTCTTGGACGTCCATGTATGTTTCATTTTTGTATCGTCCATCTCACCAGCACATGATGGCTTTCTTTTCTGTGGAAGGTTGGAATGGGATTTAATGTGCATGCAAGAGTTCATTATGATGTGTTGTGCATAAGACCTCGATTAAAATCTCAACTGGAGGACTAGGAGGGATTGGAATCTGCACAGATGATAACTTGGAAGAGAAACTCTTTCCAATCTGGCCGATGGAGTAGGAACTGAACAATAGACCGTGGAATAAGAGTCTAAGCTTTAACCACAAAGCCCGCCAGGGCCCCACGCCCATCACCTTCGCCATCATGGTTTGATTGTAATTTTCCTTGTCCCAAAGGCATGAAGGGATTAATGTCAAATTCCAGTTATAGATCCTTACGGCCACTGCCTCAGTTGTCCATCCCCAGAGCCCTTTAGCTCTCATTTTTGCTACCAGTTCCTGGTGACATAAGTGAAGATCATGCCTTCATCCGTTTATTGGAAAGCAGCGCACAGAAAAAGTTAGCATATTTCACATGTCAGTTTTGTATCGCTGTGGTGTTGGAAATATGAATGTTGCCAATACGTATCACCCTTGGAAACCAAATAAACATTGCGATTATATGGTCTTTTTTTCATGATTGTGAACATTGCTGGTACGTACCATCCTTGGAAACAGAAAATTAATTGTAGAGAGCTACAGATATAGAGAGATGTAGAGAAACATGTAGATATAGTCTACAAATTGGAAAGAAGATGTTGAGTTATTCAGTTCCTGGAGTTATCTGTCCGATTGTTCTCACACATGTTTCAACATGTGTACATTTGTTTATGATGTATGAATGAGATAAATGATAATGGTGTTTAATGAGATAAACGATTGCTCACTAACTGGAATAGAACATGACTAGAGTAATGTGGTGACAGGCGGTGAACATGTTCCTGGACATGGTGATAGAGATCCTGCTGATGTCCATCTCTCAGGACGACCCCCAGCCTCACTCTGATCTCACAAGGTCGCCTACTCTGCAGCGTTGTCAGAGCTCGTCTTTCATGTACACCAAAAATGGTCACAGTGAGTGGGCCTTGCTGAATTCAGCAGTGTTTTGCTGCCTATATTATCAAGTGATGATGGCTTGAAAATTGGAATTTTCCTGTTTGATTGTAGAAACTTTATGAAACTACTGTTTAAGAAGCTACTGTTATGTTTTAGTGATGGGAAAAACCAGCACAACACAAGCTACAGACAAAAAGAAAAATGTGAAAAAAGGCAAGAAGAGAACAAGATGAGTACTGTAAAGAGGAAAATTAGAGAGAAGATAATTATGTAACATTCCATCGTTTACTTAAGTGAAGAGAAGTTCTGTAGTAGTGAGGAACCTTTTAGGATTCTAGTGAGGTAGAATGTCAGAAATAGTGCAGATTCTTCCATGTCTGTTTTTCAAGGCCCAGACTGTAGTAGTATGGACAAGTAAAAGAAAGGAAAAACTAGGATCTTGTTGCCCACAGTTCTTATAATTTCGTTCCGTTATACTGGTTCAGTTTAGGACTTTTGGCCCTCTTGTGGGAGTAAAAATCATGCAGTACCGGTGGCGCAAGGGTTTTCACTCGTTCAGAAAATGGGCATCAAATAGGCCTCAATGAAACTGATACTTAATTTTGAGTCAGTGATGAAAAAAAACAAAACCCAAATTGAAAAGCTCTCTGGTATTGGCAGTAACAAACGAGAGAACGATAATGTCAGTGGTTGCTAGTCTACAGTATTTACCAAAATATTCAGAAAAACATCCTTTGCTGAAGCTGAGTATATGGGTTCAGTTTCAAAGGGACAAGTCTTTCACCCTTTGTCTTCTGTGAGCTGTTGTTTTAAAACATCTCAATCAGACATGGGGAAGTTGTGATTGTTGAGGGCATGCAGAAGAAACTGTCAGATATTGATCAAAGGCAGATTCCAGAAAGTCCATACCCAAGTTTTCTTCTTTGAAACTAATCGTCACATTTTTTAAATCGCTCCGTACTGGCCAATATGAAATTCAACATTCCTGTATACTGTGCGTTTGTACACATTTTTCTAAAAATCAATTAAAAAAAAGTTACACCACAACAAAAACACTTGAAATTTGGACACAATTGTTGTGTGATTGAACAGGGTCAGTACAAAGTTTCAAAGCTGTAGCATATACCATACACTTTTTGTAGCCAGATGAAGAAGAGGTTATTTTTATATTTTGTGAAACTCAAGGTAGTTGCGCAGGCATAAAGTGAAATTTTCTCTGTTGTTGAAAAAAAGGCCCATTTCATCATAAATCACTATGAGAAACCCAGTAGAGTGTGAAAAATAGCTACTTGACAGTTTCTTTACTGAGCAAAAGAACTTTAATCAGTATGATATGACAGAGTACTTTATAGTTTGTCGTTCAGTATTCTTCATGAGACTGGGTAATTGTTCAGTATTGGAAAAAAATCTTTTAAAAAAAAAGGCTACACACATTCTTGAAATTTTGACACATAATAACTGTGTCCTTGTATAAACAAAGTACATAATTCCAAAGCTCTTGCTTGTTCAGTACTCTGTCAGTCACAAAAAGAAGATGGGGTATCTTTCATGAGGTTAGTTTGAAATATAAACAGGTGTGAACCTATGCTTCTAAAAAAAAAAGGGCTTTTTTCTATACAAATCTCATTTGAAATGCTGGCAAGTCTGTACACAAAAACTACCTGAAAGTTTCTACAGTATCAAAGTGAACAAACATCAATCAAACACTGTTGGCCATGAGCTGGTCACTGCGGTCCACTCCTGCCATGTTGGCTATGTAGTCCGGGACAGTTTTGGGCTTCATCTTCTTGCTTATCCTTGTGGTGACCTCCCCCTCCGGGGGGTTGCGACCTTGTCGTGGTCGGAGGGTTTGCGTGGTCCAGTGATCCCTTAGGCTTTGCTGGCGGGGGCATCAATACTTGGAGATAGGCTGTTTTTTTCACACTGCTTCTAGGCCTGAGAGGTGCAGATGCTGTTTGGCCTAAGCGTAACGTGGTAAGGAGTTGATGCCCCTGGTAGGGCTTCCCATGTCAGATAGGCTAAGGGTGAGGATCCTGACTAAGAGTAACCCGCCTTTCTCCTTTTCTTGTTTTCTGCCTCCCTTATTTGGCCCTTTTCTATCTTCGTCTCCCCTTCAAGTCTTCTTTTCCACACTCCTTTTCTCTCTGTGGTCTCCTTAAGATCCGCCGCGTTTGCCGTGCGGTGCGACCTGTGTCGGAGGGGAATGAGATCCTGGTGATTGAGAGGGCCAGCGCTCTCAACACATCACTTTGGCTCGGACCTCTCCTAGACAGGGAGTACACTTTGGCCCGGGTGTACTAATCGGCTCCCCTTTTTGGGGTTGGGTCAAGACGGGCAGTTCCCCAGCTGGCCAAGTAAACCCCTGCAGTGCTCAGCTCTCTGTTCCGGGAGTTGAGCATGATCAGGGGGATAGGGTTGGTTGCTTCTGCTTGTCGTATGTCTCTCCCGAAGCCTGGAAGGGGTCAAGACATTGGTTTCTTGGCCCTGGCCCCTTAGTTGGACTCCAAGGTGGGTGGGTAAGGGAGAGATGAATCACAATAAACTAAATATGACTTCATTAAAAAACTACCCCCCCAAAAGGAAGAGGAAGGCAGTATCCCCTATTTCAGGGGAATTTGAAACAGACAGTGATTCTGACAGTGAGGTAAGACAGAAGACAGGTTTCTGGGCTTCCTGGCTCGTGGTGGAAGGGACAGAGCAGGAAAGACCTCTTTCAGCTCTGACCCCTTTTGCTGTACAAAAGGGCTTTCATGGTATAGCAGGTGAACCTAGGTCCATAAAACGATTGAGGAATGGTTCGTTTCTTCTTCAATGTCGATCACAGAAGCAATCCGAACAGTTGCAGAAGGCAAAAAAGCTTGTGGATAGGGAGATCAGGGTGACTCCCCATAAGCAATTAAATTCATCCAAAGGTGTGATTCGATGCAGAGATCTGGCGGGTGTTTCAGAGGCGGAAATAAAAACGGAGCTGGCGTCCCAGGGTGTGACGGAGGTGCGCAGGGTGACGATAAAGAAGGGCTCAGAGAGAGTGGCCACCAACACCTCTTTCTGACCTTCTGCAACCCTGTGCTGCCTCCGGTCATCAAGGTTGGTTACCTAAATGTTCATGTTCAGCTATATGTGCCATCCCCATTGAGGTGCTTCAGGTGCCAGAAGTTTGGCCATGTCAGGGACCGCTGTTCAGGGCAAGAGGTATGCGGTGTTTGCTGCAAGGCAACCCATGATGGGCCGTGTCAAGATCCGGCACATTGTGCTAACTGCGGTGGCGACCATCCCTCCTCTTCAAGAAACTGTCCTCTTTGGATTCAGGAATCCGCAATTCAAAGACTAAAGACTGAAAAGAAATTTCCTTTTTTGAAGCCCGCAAGCAGGTTGTGGCAGTCAGACGCCGACAGCCTCTTCCTATGCTTCGGCTGTACGGAAAGTTCCCACAGTTTCCACTCGATCAGTCTGCTGTCAGACTGATGACTTTACGTTCTCGAAGACATTGCAAGTCCGAACTGTCAACTCTGGTGGAAGCAGGTCCACCACCTCTCAACCCAAAATGATTGCCCCTGGTGGAGGCAAAAAATCCGCCACCCCTCAGACTGCCCAGCAGTCTACAACATCTGCTGCTGGGCAGATTAAAAAACCAGCAGTTCCCCCTCGAACTCCTCTGTCCAGTGCCCGTGCGGGCAAGGGAGTTCCACCCAGTGTGGAGATGGTGGAGATAAGGAAAAACCCTCCACCATCTCCCAAATCCAGACCTCCACCTTCTCCAAACTCCAGGCCTTTGTCACCTGCGGGCAAGTCTGCCAGCAGGTCCAAAGACCAACACAGTCCAGTGAAACTACAAAATAAATTCACTCCATTGGCGGCAGATGTCGATGAGGAGATGACCTGATCTCTCTCCTTTTCGCCCTCTGCACCATGGATAGTACAATATTACATTGGAATATCCGTGGATTAAATTCCAACTTTGAGGAGCTGCAGCTTCTGTGTCAGTCTATAAAACCCTCCGTCGTGGCTCTTCAGGAAACTCAAATTCAAAGCCAGAAGACCTTTACTCTTTCTGGCTTTAATATTCTTTCAATACCTGCACAACCATCCATGTTGGGACTGTCGGGCGGTGTTGCCCTTCTCCTACACAAAACTTTGCTGTATAGTCCTGTCGCTCTGTCTACCTCGCTTCAGGCTGTAGCTGCGAGAGTCACTCTCCACAAGACTGTGACCATCTGTTCTCTTTATCTACCTCCTTCTGTCCCGGTTTGTCGTCAGGACCTTGTCAGTCTGATAGGAGAACTTCCTCGACCTTTTTTGCTGTTGGGTGACTTTAACGGTCACAATCCTCTTTGGGGTAGTGCCGGTACGTCACCCAGAGGTCTGCTGATTGAGGATGTCCTTTCAGACTTGGATTTGTGTTGTCTGAACGACGGATCTGCAACTTACCTCCACTCTTCCACAGGTTCACTTTCGTGTTTAGATTTGTCGGTTTGTGACCCCTCGCTGGTCCTGGACTATGAGTGGTCTGTCCATGACGATCTGCACGGAAGTGACCATTTCCCTGTCCTTCTACAACCTGTATTAACTGAACACGTCTCTGTCTCTCAACATCTCAATTATAAAAAAGCAAACTGGGATCTATTTGCAGCCACTATTTCACAAGAATTCCAGGACACTGATTTTTTTCAGAGTCCAGACCCAGCAGAATCTCTGACTAACACTATGATCAAATGTGCTAAAGCCTGTACTCCAGTGTCTTCCGATAAACTTCAAATGCCCAAAACACCCTGGTTCGATTCAGAATGCAACAAATTTCCAAAGTTAGAAAACGGGCTCAGCGTCAGATATACCAACGACCTTCGGGTCCCAACGCTCGAGCCCATCAGAAACTCCGTGCTAAATCAAGACACACTTTTAAAATCAGTAAACGTCGGTCCTGGAGAAGCTTCTGCTCCAGGCTGACATCAAAACTTCTAAGAAAAAAGTGTGGAACATCATTAAGAAAATCAAAGGGAAGAACACCTGTCCCACTGTGAACCATCTCAAGTTTTCGGATTCTTTAATAACAGAGAAGAAAGCAGTTGCTAATCTGCTTGCTTCAACCATTGAAAAGAATTCCTCCTCTTCTAATAAATCAGTCACTTTTGTCAAAAACAAAGCCCTCAAAGAAAAATCACCCTGCAACTTTTCATCCGACAACATGGAAGACTACAATCTTCCTTTCACATTAAACGAGCTGAAATCTGCCTTACTCTCTTGCAGCGATTCCTCTCCAGGTATAGATGACATTCATTATCAACTATTGAAACATCTTCCGCAAGAAGGTCTGAACATCCTGTTACAGGTCTACAACCATGTGTGGACTACAGGTTGCTTTCCACCCTCTTGGCGGACAGCCCTCATTATTCCCATCCCCAAACCTGGAAAAGATCTTTCTAATCCATCTAACTACCGTCCCATAGCTTTGACCAGCTGTGTCTGTAAATTGATGGAAAAAATGGTCAATGCTAGGCTCATGTGGAAACTCGAAACCGATGGCCTTTTGGCGAAAGAACAGTGTGGTTTCCGCAAACATCGTAGTACAGTTGACCATTTGATTCGTCTGGAATCTACACTTAGGAACGCTTTTTAAACAGACAGCATGCAGTGGCAATTTTCTTTGACTTGGAGAAGGCCTACGATACCACCTGGAAGTCGGGGGTACTTCATGATCTCCACGATCTGGGTTTTCGAGGTCATCTTCCGCTTTTTATTCAAAATTTTTTGACAGAACGACAGTTTCAGGTCCGGGTTGGCACCACTCTCTCTGATGTCCACGAGCAGGAGTTGGGTGTTCCACAGGGGAGCATACTATCTCCTGCCCTCTTTAGTATTAAGATCAACAACATTGTTCAATCAGTTCAGCAGGGTTCAGACTGCTCATTGTTTGTGGATGATTTTGCTGTCTACGCAACTGGAAGCCTGTACCCGAGTGTCCAGCGCAGGCTCCAGCTTTGCGTAGATAAAATCCATCGGTGGGCGGATGAAAACGGTTTCACCTTTTCTGCTACAAAACCCAGTGTATTCACTTCCATAATTTCCGCCAGTTTTTTCCAGATCCGGACTTCAAGTAGGGAAATCTCCCATTCCAGCTGTTAAAGAGGCCAAATTTCTGGGAGTCATTTTTGACCAAAAACTTAACTTTCTCAGCCATATTAAAAACCTCAAAACTGCTTGCCAAAAGGCACTGAATATTCTGCGGGTCGTAGCACACACCGACTGGGGCGCTGATAAGAAAACTTTGTTGCACCTCTACAGAGCCTGGTCCGTTCCAAACTGGACTACGGTTGTGCTGTGTACGGCTCCGCAAGATCATCTTATCTCAAACTCTTGGACCCTATCCACCATCAAGGGCTTCGTCTCTGTCTTGGAGCGTTCCGCACCACCCCTGTGTACAGCCTGTACGCAGAGGCAGGTGAACCTTCACTGTCCAACCGCAGGCTGAAACTGTCTTTGAATTATTACATCCGACTGTTCTCAGAACCGCAGAATCCTGCCTATGACTGTGTTTTTGACCCTCCGTTCCAAAGTAAGTTTGAAACAAACCCGAAATGTATTCCGCCGTTTGGGCTTCGTATGCAGCCTCACGTGCGGAATGCAGGTATAGACCTGGGAGTAGTTTCCGATTTTTCCAAGTTTCCGGATCAACCTCCATGGACCTTTTTCACACCAGAGATTCGTTTTGATCTCGCAGCTTTCCGTAAGGAGTCTACCAGCTCTCTGGCGTACAAGGCTTTGTATGCCGAGCTCTGTTCCAAATTCCCATCCTATCAAAAAGTTTTCACTGACGGTTCCAAGTCTGAGGATGGAGTGGCCTGTGCAGCCTACTGCCCTGGGGCTCCTTCTAGATATTGTTGGAACATATACATTCAGATGCTTCTGTCTATTCTGCTGAACTTACTGCTCTAGTACTGGCTTTGAAGATAATCTCCCATTCTTCGAGGAGGGACTTTCGGTTCTGTCGGATTCGCTGTCAGCTTTGGAGGCCATAGCTGGCCGCAACCTTCAGCATCCAGAACTTTTACTTTTTTTTGAACTTTTTAGCAGTTGAAGGCGGACGGTTACAACATTACTCTTGCTTGGTTCCTGCCATGTTGGCATCGGCGGGAACGAAATGGTTGATCGTTTAGCCAAGAACGCCACAAGAGAGAAACTGTCCAACACTTATATCCCTGCTCAGATGTGAAACCCAAAATTAACGATTATGTGAGAGACCTCTGGCAGGAGGATTGGAACACACAGACGAATAACAAACTCTTTCAGATCCGTCCAAACCTTAAAGACTTCCTCCCATCTATGTCGGGTGGTCGTAAAGAGGAAACGGTTCTGTGCCGGCTGCACACCGGCCATTCGTATTTTACCCATTCTTACCTTTTAAAGAGTGAAGAAGCGCCGTGGTGCATTCCATGTCATGCACCACTCACAATGAAACATGTTCTTTTAGAGTGTTGGGACTTGCACGATGTGAGACACAAACATTTTACAGCGGAGTCCATGAAGATCCTGTTCAGGGATGTCCCGCCTGACGTGATCCTTGGGTTTTTGAGAGAAATTAACATTTTTCATCTGATTTGAGATTTTACGGAAGAAGGATTTTTAACAAAGTTTCTGGTTCGTTTGTAGACGATGTCATTTAACGAGATGTGTGAAAGTTTTTTTTTTTTTTTTTTTTTTTTTTTTTTTAAATGACTGGTGAGTTGATTTTAAACGTGGTGACAGCCCTGATGTGGCCCTCTGCGGTCGGCTGGGCTATAAGCAACATTATCTTATCTTATCTTATCGTGGTGACCTCCTCCATTTCAGCTGGATCCACTTTGGTGGTGATCAAATAGACAGCTTTCTTTTCCTTCGAATGGACAGTTGTTGTTTTTTTTGTTGTCTCATCTTCTGTGCCACCTCAGTGGCAGTGCACCTACGCCGCTTATTCCGACCCTCCATCCACAGCCACAGCCCAGTCAGTCCTGCAACAGCCCTGGTACCCACAATCCACAGGGAGCAGTCGGTATCAGGTCGTCAAGAGGAAACCCACCGGAGGAGACACTGCACTGTTGCCAAGTCACTTCGATGGTGTTCAGTGGCGTCCGTTCTGATCAAACATACGCAGGACACCACCTACTAAGCCCCATACTGATGACAATAATTGCTTAGTCGCGGAGCCGGCGTGAGTGAGCTCTCCATCCAGAGGGTGCCACCATGTCCGCCCAGCGACAGCCTCCATGGACTCGCCGATACCGGTGACCCCAATGGAACCAAACCAAGGTTACAGATGTGGAGATGATATCGAAACTGAGGTCACCATGAGAGCAGGACATGAAGGGCCACAGAATTTTGAGACTTGTTATGGTGATCGATGAGGATGATGAAGATGATGCTACAGATTTCCATTCCGGTCTGAGACTGCATGACAGGGTTGTACACTACGCTTCCTTTCATGATATATCCCGGCGTCAACCAGGCCTTGGAGATACAGACACCTGCAGTGTTGGTCAGGAAATTTGAGCAACACTCTCGGAGACGCATCCATTAAGTGGATGAAACACGACTGTGTGGTCCCAGTCTTCCCAACTGAGCCCATAGCAAACTCAACTCTGGGTTGGAGCTGGTTGGGGAAGAAAAATCCTACGTGCTCTGATGGGAATCGAACCCACGACCTTCCAGCCGGAAGTCCGCAACGCTAACCACAACGCCACGGCGGCTGGTATAGACAGCGTTCTTGTCCATCCACTTCAGGACACTCGTGACACTTTAAACAGACAAACAACAGGATCATAATTTTAGTCTCAATAAACAACAACATCACTGCCTTGGCTTAAGGCTGTGTCAGGCTAATTGACATAGGCTAGAACACCAAGGCTACATCAAAATGTTGTTATGCTCTGCATAGTTATGCGGGGATTGTCTTCAGTTGTGACAAGCTCCTAGCATAACATTATCAGTCTCTAAAATCCCCCGAAGTCGGAGTGTGGCTGCCCATGTGGCGGGGTAATCAAAAACGGTCACACACGTAATGTTCTCATCCCCAGCTGATGCATTTGTACCATAGTGTTCAAGTACTTCGGCTGTTTGGATGATCCCTGGAGTCTTTTAGCCAGGGTACGACAACAACAACAACAACAACAACATCATAATCAAAATCACAACTTTATTCAGTCTTCTTGTCAATAAAAAAAGAAAATTTGTCAAGTTCAGCATATTTGTTCATATGTACATGCAGAGTTGAAAAGAAACACACACACACACACACACACACACACACACACACACACACACACACACACACACACACAACACACACAATCACACACACACACACCACATACACATACATACACACACACACACAAACACAAACACACACAAACATAAACATATATATATGTACATATATGTTGCACACACACACTCACTCACTCGCTCACTCGATCGCTCAGTGGTCCGCAAACACATCATGATGTGGCCCACGCAGTGCTGAAAGGTGACTTCTATGATAATGAGGCTATCTCATGGCACGCTTCAGTTTCCATGACTCTGCATGACATTGGTTCTAAAAACATTGCTAATGCGCGATCCGCGCATAGCGGATATCAGAGAGAAAGCGGTGTGTGTGGGACATCCACTATAGCGGACGTCAGAGAGAAAGCGGTGTGTGTGGACATCCACTATAGCGGACGTCAGAATGGAGTGAGTTAACACATTGATAATTCACAAAGCTCACTGTTCAGACTGTCACATCACAAAGTCAAACCTCTAGTGACTGGACTTTTTTATTTTGAATAAACAGAGGCATTTGTATACATTAATACAAAGAGTACGACAGTTAATCATAAATCCTGTCGTGGTTAGTAAAAGGGAGAAGAGGACCTTAGGAGTTCATTAATGGAAAGGCCAGTATATTACACTACTAAAAACATCCATTATACCACTGAAAATTGGGATTCACAGCTTAGGGGTATTTGGGGACTTTCGTGAGTATTAATAGTTTTGCACATGCGTGTAACAGCACTCGCGTATGCATACGCTCGCTACCACACTATCTCTTTCCTATTATCGCTACTGCATAGCTGCCAACCCTCCCAGATTTTTCTGGAATTTCCCTAATTTCCAAACCATTCTTGAAATCCTGAATGTAATTGAAAAAAAAATTCAGAATTTCCAAATTTTGTCTAAAAATTTTGGGTTAGGTGGATCACTTTAAAAAAAAATATAGATGGTAAAGTATTGCAGAATAAAGCCCAGACAGCCCAGAGTGTTGGCAATTAAGTGTATAGAAAATTTATTTTCTTTTTAACCCTACGTTTGTCAGCTGAAACATGAGGGGGTTAAAAATATTTTCAGTAAAAGCTAAAATGCCCATTGTTCACCCACCGTTTCATCCACTTGTTCACAAATGTTGACTCAGAAGGTTGGCAGTTGTGCTACTGCATCTTTCCATCCCACCCACTTTCCCACACTATTGTCATCCTAACCATGCCCCACCCTCCCCCTCGTTCTCCCCTTTCCACATGCATGCACACACACACACACAGACTCTCGCACAAACACACACACTCATGCACGCACACGCACATACACACACACACACACACACACACACACCACACACACACACACACACACACACACACACACGCAGACATCACTCTTAAAGGCCAACCTTTTCAGGTGCCTGTCAGTGGCTGTCAGAGGGGTGTGTGTTGGAGCGTGTGTATGCTGCACAGCTGCTGGATGACCTGGACGTGATGGGGGTGTACCCCCTGTACCTGCAGCTGATGAACCACCTCCACAGGGACCCTGGACTCTGGTCAGTTCTCCACATAGCACACTCAGCATGCACAGAGGCATGCACAAAGCTGGCCAGACTGCAGTCAGTGTCATCAAACTTCTTTTTTTTTTAATCTTGGTTTTGAAAACCTACAAGAACATGCACACACTAAGATCCCACAGAATCACTCATAGTTACTGGCTTTGTTTTTCTTTTGCGTTAAATATGACTCCTTGATTCTAAACGTAGGTGGTAGATTTGTGGGTTCAGCTGTATGTATGTATGTTTTGTGCATGCATTGTAAATACAGGTATGTTTCTAATGGAAACATTGGGAGGTAAGATTCAGTCAGTGTGACTTCCATGAAGCTTGTACAGGTAGTGAATCATGTCTGTGACAGGGGATAGTGAAGGCTTTTTCAGTACAAATAGCTTCCCTGGCTTCTGGAAATTCTGTGGTAGTGACTTCCTCTGTTCTGTTACTCATTTTTGCTCTAATTCTGTTTTTATTTTTATTTTGTTTTTCTCTTGTCATCGACTGTTCTGCCTTTGTGGACCATTGTTTTGTCTTTGGTTTGGAAACTTTACTTCTTTTTTTTTGACACAGTTTATGACATGCTTGCCTTTTTTGTTTTTGTGTTTTAATCTGACAAGGTGTGAAAATTGTACACACTGTTTGAGTGGACACTAGCTGTCCATTCTGCAGTGTCTACTTGCCCGTTTAGCTCCTTTTTTCAATGTATTTCTTGATATATGTAAATGTTTTTCCTTTGACTTTTTTTAAATTGTGTACTTCTTTTTAATCCAAACCAAGAAATGGATGGCACTTTCTACCTTTGGCTTCAGGATGTTAGTTGCTTATCTGCCATTTCATTGTTTTATTGTTGTTTGTTGCTTTTTTTGGACTTTAATTTTTTTCAGAATGTGGCCTTATTTCCCAATCGACATTAACAGCCTGTGTGATGGGCTGGGTTATAGTTATAAAAACTATGAACTGTGATATGTGCAAGGTTCAAGTTGAAATTGTGTTGCAGGCCCGACGCTTGTTATTTTTATTCATGCACCTCACAAGAACCATTGCTTACAATCTTCTCTCTGTATCTGTATGCAACACACAATATCAGTGACTTTGCATTTTCAAAGAAATGCACAAGTACAAACTACTTTCATAAACTGAACAAACTGGCATGTGCAATGGCATGGTAATCTATAAATGGCTTAGACCAAAGATACAAATAATTATGTTTATACCAGCTGACGTGGCGAAGTGTAGACCAAAGATACAAATAATTGTGCTTATACCAGCTGACGTGGCGAAGTGGTTTATGTTGCAGACTCCCGGTTGCAAGGTTGTGGGTTTGATTCCCATCAGAGCCATGTGGAATTTTTCTGCCCCGACTGGCTCCTATCCAGAGCTGAGTTTGCTACAGGCTCAGTTGGGAGCACACAGTTGAGTTTCATCCACTAAGTGGATGCATCTCTGGGAGTGTAGCTCGAATTTCCTGACCAACACTGCAAGTGTCTGTGTCTCTCAGGTCTGGCTGACGCTGGGATATATTATGAAAGGAAGCGTAGAGTACAGCCCTGTCATGCAGTCTCAGACCTGAATGGAAATCTGTAGCATCGTCTTCATCATCCTCATTCTCATTGATCAGCATTAGAAAAAACAGTCTCAAATTCTGTGGCCCTTCATGCCCTGTTCTTATGGTGACCTCCGTTTCAATGCCCTCTCCACGTCTGTGGCCTTGGTTTGATTCCATCAGGATCATTGGTATTGGAAAATTCATGGAGGCTGTTGTTGGACGGACGTGATGCCACCCTCCGGAAGGAGAGCTTACTCATGCCAGTTATGTGACTAAGAAATTATTGTCATCAGTAAGGGGCTTAGTAGGTGGTGTCCTGCGTATGTTGGATCAGAACAGGCACCACTGAACACCATTGAAGTGACTCGGCAGCAGTGCAGTGTCTCCTCTGGTGGGTTGCCTCTTGACGGATTGACACTGACTGCTCCCTGTGGATTACCAGTGCCAGGGCTGTGGTGGGCCAGGCTGTGGTGTGGCTGTGGACGGGAGTCATAATGAGCAGCATGGGTGCAATGCCACTGAGGTGGCACAGAGAGAAGATGGGACAGCAAAAAAAAAAAACAAAAATGTTCATACGTGATCCTTAAGCGATCCAGGTGATTGGTTTGTGACCGGTCGCATACCATAGGGGTAGAATGAATTAATGGGAGGAAACAGTATCTGTACCAGAAAAATCTCCATGCAGTAAAAATATATTATGTCATGGTAAAAATATTCTTGCATGTTGATTTAATGAGCATGTACGTACAGGCAGTTACTTAACCCATTAAGTGGGGTAGAAATGGAAGTCCTGGACTTACACATAGTTGTTATCAAATGTTGTGACAGGGATGTTATAACAAACATTGATCTGTGTCATTGTTTGCCTGCTTTCTCTAAAGCATTATCTGCAATAGAAGAACAGGCTAAAATGCATGTCATGTTCTTTGTATCATCTTGCTTTTGGATGATTTCTTTTCAGTTCACTTTTCAGTTTTTGTGTGTTGATTCTTTTTATAACTAGTGTTGTATTTGACTTTATTATTCTTATTATTGAGCCTGTTATACATGTGTTGGATGAATATGGATGCTAGAGTACTTTTTTTTTAGGCAGAAAACAATGGGAAGAGTTAGAAATCTAGTGATTGCAAATATCAGTCGGTGTGTATCATGCAGGTGGTAGAGGGTGTGTGTGTGCACATGTTGTGATAGGACTTGCTTTTCTCAGTCTGGTGATGTTCCTGACGGGCCCTGTGTGGTGCATGGGGCTGTAACACAACTGGAAATGTAACAGTCGGTCGCGAGTGAAGACACTTGTTGTCAGGGCGAGATGCCAGTCCTATGGAAAACACTAGCTCTTATTAATAGATCTAAAACTTGCATCTATGGGCAAAATGAATGTCATGGTCACCTTCCTTTTAGCACCTTAAAGCTCCCTCTTTGGAAGAAGCTGCCATAATTTCCAGCTGTAAACCGTACTGTTTAAGCCACGCCTGCCAAATTTTCAAAAACAATTGAACAAAACAAACACATAAGCTACAGCTGACTGATTAGCCACAAGAATGTTAGCTGTGAAAGCCTAGAAATGAAAGTGGTGAAGCAAAGCATGTGTGTTTTGAGGAATGATCTTCATGAACTGGCAAGCAACCCGGAAGGGGCAACACATACAATAAAAGTAAGAGATCAGACATTCAAAATCCTTTTCATCGCTGTTCTCAGCCGCACAAAAACTACGTAAGGACTCGTCTTCAGAGTCAGACATGAAGGGTTTCAAGAACTCTTCCTGGACATTGGCCATGTTGTCCATGGACAACATTGCTGTCAGGACTGTGTATGCTTTTTAAACCATTGATAATTGTGAACTGCTGTGATGTTTTTTCATCGAGAAAGTTTGCCTCGCTAAATACACCACCAGCTTGTGCTTCAGCAAGCCTGCCCTTCTGAAGAACCAGAACGATGGCCTTCAGTTTGAAATCTGCGTTGTATGTTTGGCTTCTTGACTTGAGCAGCTTTACTTGATCGTGTCAAGCTGACAAACGACTGATTTAGCAAAACAATATTTAGATATTGTTAACAAGGCTCATTTTGAATGGCACTCATGCATGAATCTTTTTTTCTGTCAATTCTGCCAAATATTGGTTCTGAGTTTGCCCCATCAAGTGGGAATCAGAAGATAACTTTACAGTACAGCAATTGGAGTCCAAAAAATTTTGAGGAGGCTGCTGCCAGTGTAGTAGCTCCTGGGAGTAGAAAATTATTGAGTTTTATAGCTTGACAATTACAGTACATTACATGTAATTTTAAAAGAAAGAAAATGATTCTGTGAATATATTGATAGATAGATATAGATCGATGAATAAATTTTCCCACCAGATTAAAATTAAAACTGTCACAGTTTTCAAGTGTTAATGAAAAATGGAAGGTGGTCTTGTGTCTTTCATGGTAAAAGTGTCTTTGAATAGTGACAGGTCTATTGTTTGACAGGAAGGATATCCTAAATACTGTGACATGTGAAACAGTACAGTCCAAGAAAACGTTTTTTTTAATTTTTATTTTATATATATGTTGTTGTTGTTGTTGTTTTTTTTTTTTTGGGGGGGGGGGAGGGGGGATTCTGTTTTTATTGTATGAAATTTAATGCATGTATGTATTGTTAGTTATGAGTGTGATGTTCGCTGTTCACCAAAAAAAAAAAAAAGTTGCAGAATAGATGCTTGTGAGACAGTGTGTGTATGACCACAAGTCTTAATGCAGAGCTGACAGCCAGTTTATTCCGAACTGTATGGTGTGACTTCATGTCAGAGTGGGGATTTGAGAAGTGTGTATTGCATTACCTCGTATCAGAGTAGGTATTTGATGGCAATTTTATTCAGAGCTGTGTGTTGTGGGACTTCATATTAAAGTGGGGATTTGACAGTTATTTTATTCTGAACTATGTATCGTGTAACCTCAAGTCAGAGTGGGGATTTGGCACCCATTTACTTGAGAAATGTTGATTTTGTGACGTCATGTCAGAGTGAGCTTTTGACGGCCATTTTAATTGAGAACTGTGTACTTTTTTTTTGTGACTTCATGTCAGAGTGAGTATTTGATGGCCATTTTAATTGAGAACTGTGTACTTTGTGACTTCATGTCAGAGTGAGCATTTGACATCCATTTTATTTGAGAACTGTGTACTTTTTTGTGACTTCATGTCAGAGTGAGCATTTGATGGCCATTTTAATTGAGAACTTTGTACTTTGTGACTTACGTCAGAGTGAGCATTTGATGGCCATTTTAATTGAGAACTGTGTACTTTGTGACTTCATGTCAGAGTGAGCATTTGATGGCCATTTTAATTGAGAACTGTGTACTTTGTGACTTCATGTCAGAGTGAGTATTTGATGGCCATTTTAATTGAGAACTGTGTACTTTGTGACTTCATGTCAGAGTGAGTATTTGATGGCCATTTTAATTGAGAACTGTGTACTTTGTGACTTCTTGACAGAGTGAGTATTTGATGGCCATTTTAATTGAGAACTGTGTACTTTGTGACTTCATGTCAGAGTGAGCATTTGACATCCATTTTATTTGAGAACTGTGTACTTTTTTGTGACTTCGTGTCAGAGTGAGCATTTGATGGCCATTTTAATTGAGAACTGTGTACTTTGTGACTTCTTGACAGAGTGAGCATTTGATGGCCATTTTAATTGAGAATTATGTACTTTGTGACTTATGTCAGAGTGAGCATTTGACAGCCATTTCAATGTGTGCTTTGTGACTTCATGTCAGAGTGAGCATTTGACATCCATTTTAATTGAGAACTGTGTACTTTGTGACTTCTTGACAGAGTGAGCATTTGATGGCCATTTTAATTGAGAACTGTGTACTTTGTGACTTACGTCAGAGTGAGCATTTGATATCCATTTTGATTGAGAACTGTACTTTGTGACTTCATGTCAGAGTGATCATTTGACAGCCATTTTGATTGAAAACTGTGTACTTTGTGACTTACGTCAGAGTGATCATTTGACAGCCATTTTAATTGAGAACTGTGTACTTTGTGACTTACGTCAGAGTGATCATTTGACAGCCATTTTGATTGAGAACTGTGTACTTTGTGACTTACGTCAGAGTGATCATTTGACAGCCATTTTAATTGAGAACTGTGTACTTTGTGACTTCATGTCAGAGTGATCATTTGACAGCCATTTTAATGAGAACTGTGTACTTTGTGACTTTGTCAGTGAGCATTGACAGCCATTTTAATTGAGAACTGTGTACTTTGTGACTTCTTGTCAGAGTGATCATTTGACAGCCATTTATTGAGAACTGTGTACTTTGTGACTCATGTCGAGTGATCATTTGACAGCCATTCTAATTGAGAACTGTGTACTTTGTGACTTCATGTCAGAGTGATCATTTGACAGCCATTTTAATTGAGAACTGTGTACTTTGTGACTTCATGTCAGAGTGATCATTTGACAGCCCATTTAATTGAAAACTGTGTACTTTGTGACTTCTTGTCAGTGAGCATTTGACAGCCATTTTGATTGAAAACTATGTACCTTGTGACTTCAGAACTGTATTTGTGTTTGTGTCGCTGCTCCGAGTGGGACTTTGAAAGCCGTTTTCCTCAGAACTATGTGTGTGTGGATCAGAGGACCTCTTTCGTCAGAACTAAAAGTGTCCATAACCTCAGGTGCAGTCAGGGTTTGACCACCACTTCCCTAAGAATTTTGTATGCATTTGACCTCAGGTGCAAGTGGGGGTTTTGACGGCCACTTCCCTAAGATTTTGTATGCATTTGACCGTAGGTGCAAGTGGGGGTTTTGACGGCCACTTTCCTAAGAATTTTGTATGCATTTGACCTCAGGTGCAATTGGGGGTTTGACGGCCACTTTCCTCAAAATTTTGTATGCATTTGACCTCAGTGCAAGTGGGGGTTTGACGGCCACTTTCCTCAAAATTTTGTATGCATTTGACCTCGGGTGCAAGTGGGGGTTTGACGGCCACTTTCCTCAAAATTTGTATGCATTTGACCTCGGGTGCAAGTGGGGGGTTTGACGGCCACTTTCCTCAAAATTTTGTATGCATTTGACCGTAGGTGCAAGTGGGGGTTTGACCACTGCTTTCCTAAGAATTTTGTTTGCATTTGACATCAGGTGCAAGTGGGGGTTTGTAGGCCAGCTTCCTCAAAATTTTGTATGTATTTGACCGTAGGTGCAAGTAGGGGTTTGACCACTGCTTTCCTAAGAATTTTGTATGCATTTGACTAGGTGCAAGTGGGGGTTTGACCACCACCTTAAGAATTTTGTATGCTTTTGACTGTAGGTGCAGGTGGGGGTTTGACCACCACTTTCCTAAGAATTTTGTATGCATTTGACTTCCGGTGCAAGTGGGGGTTTGACGGCCACTTTCCTCAAATTTTTGTGTGCATTTGACCTCAGGTCAAAGTGGGGATGTGACGGCCACTTTCCTCAGAATTGTGTGTGAGTGACCTCAGGTCAAAGTGGGATGTGACGGTCACTTTCCTCAGCAATTGTGTGTGAGTGACCTCAGGTCAAAGTGGGGATGTGACGGTCACTTTCCCCAGAATTGTATGAGTGAGTAAGCTCAGGTCAGAGTGGGGATTTGAGCGCCACTTTCTTCAGATCTGTGTGCGTATGTGACATTACATCAAAGTTGGAATTGACGGCCACTTTCCTATAACTGTGTGTGTGATCTCAGGCCAAAGTCGGGATTTGATTACCTTTTTTTTTTTCCGAACTGTCTTGTGTGTGGCCTCGAGTCAAAAAGGGGATTTGACAGCGACTTTATTCAGAACTGTATTTGTGTATAACTACAGGTCAGAGTGGGGATTTGATGGTCACTTCCGTCAGAACTGGTTGCTTGACAGCGAAGCATTCAACACCCTGGAAGAGAACTCTCTGGACTGGAAGGTGCAGAAGGTCGGTTATCTACGTCTCTTTCTTTTTTTTTAAAACATAATTGGCACAATAACTAGTAATGCTATGGATATCTGATTCAGTAGAAGACCCATTTGCTCACCTTAGGAGTAACATGATTTGGCTTTTTCAATCTTGTGACTCGCTTTTGACTTTCTTATCAAGGAGAAGAAGAATTGTTACAAAATGAAGAATACATTTTTAGAGAGTTTCAGTTTGAAATGTCGTGACATGTAACCATCATACTACTGATTCAGAATATTGGTTGCACCTGATAAGTTGATAAAGGTTTTTTAACAGTAAAAGATGCGGTAGCTTCGCCATATGCAATCCAGGCCTCTTAACTCCCCTTTAAGGTTCTGGCCATTTAGCATTCTGTCTTGGGGACAGGTAAGGCTAAGCTCTTGGGTTTTCTTTGTTTTGAATACTGAATTTGTTTAGAGTTCAGTCAGTCTGATTTGAATGTATGAACATGACAAATACTTCAGCTCTTAAATCAGCAGTATTACAGTAGATTTCTTGATTACAGACAATCATGAGTATTTAACTAGTTCAAATGATAAAATACCAACACAAAATCTGCCACCGCTACTGTGCACCAGTTTGATTTTTGTTTGACAAGGGAAAATGAGCAATGATGTTTGTAGTACACAAATTTTATGGATTTCTGTTGCCAAGGTACCTGTTGTACGTTTACCTTTGCCTGCCCATTTTATTGACTTAGAAATTCCAGTGTAATCACGTGGTGTCAGTCATGGATCAGTGGTATTGGTGCCAATCATCAATTAAGATTTTCACTGTCAATTATTGATCAACATCCTGCCATCAATCTATAGCATCAGCAAGTGTGTGTGACAATAAGAGTTTGCACACATTGGCGAAAACAAGGAGGAAGCTGCGTTTTAGTGCTTGCAGTTTGCGCTTTGATGTACAGATTAACTAGCGTGTGCAGTTCAGACCATGTCTGAGTACTGAATCAATTCTTTGAGCGCACTGATATGGACATTGATATAAAAGTTCCTACCTACAACACATCTGCAACACAACTGTTTGTCAAAAAGATCCTTCCTACATGTTAGTCTGCAAAACAACTGTTTGTTAAAAAAAACTAGCCATATGTAGGGGCATCAGCATAGCAAAATGGGGAGTTTGTATTATACTCCCTGTTTGGCTAGTATACTTACCATGTCAGACAATAGCATTCACGGCAGTTAGTCTGCTCTGCCAGGCCGAAGTTTTTGTGTGGCTAATGCAGTGATAAGACAGTCACGTGGTGCCCAACCCACTTCCGCCGTAGGGAGAAGCCAGTGTAAGTCTCCCCTACGTCATTCATCGAGGCCTGCGCGCAAGGTAACCCCAGAACCTTGGCGCTAGCGGGAAGGTAGGGGGGCGGGGGGATTAGAGTCTACATGGGTAATAAAACCT
>CM031604.1:23703954-23731423 GCA_018398815.1 Conus ventricosus
AAAACAAAATTTTTAATAATTTTTGGGGGAAAAAAAAACAAGGGCCAGGCCAAACTGAACTGTTTTTTCATAAAAATTGCCCGGAAAAGATTTGGACTTGAGGAGGGGATTTGAAGATGGGGAACTGGAACATGAAATTTAAAAATAAAAAAAAATGTTACAGATATGAAAACTCTTCACTAGCTGCATAAGGGAACCATCGCAATCCCTTTTGAAGGCAGATATATTTGTATTGCCTGCTCCGAGGCCTTTCGCCTGCTGGGTCGGGACTCATCAGGGAGACACGGCTGGTTGTGTCTGCGCTCCCCGGCGTCAAATAGAGACACACCACAGTCCATAATACTGTGGTGTTCTCACCACCATGGGTGCAAAAAAGAATCCAATAGCACCCCCAAAGCAGCCAGCGAAGAGTAGTAAATGCAACCAAACGAAAGTGTGGGGAGGAAAAAAGTTGCTGTAAACCTAAAGACATGCAAATAATATAAAATATAGGGGACAGTCTTTGAGCCTACGCCTGAGGATCCACCCAAAGATGCAAGGGAAATCAAAAGACAAACACACAGATGGACAGAAACAAATACAAATAACCTCAATTTAATCAAAGCAAAATCGGAAATGAAATGAGGTAGGGAACAGTAAACCATAAACAGTAAACGAGTGGGTATGTTTAGCTCCCATAAGGAAACCAAACGCAGAGTAACTTTTCAAGACTGGCACAGCCTTTTAAACTTGAATAAAGTCAGACAAATACATAGATGAACAATCTAATAGTGGGGGAAAAACAAGCGCAGGCCAACAACTGAACTGTCTTCATAGTAATGACCTGGCAAAGATTTGGACTTGAGGGGAAGGGAGAGGGGAGTTTGAAGATGGAGAAACTGGGAACATGAAATTTAAAATTAAAAAAAAAAAAAAAAGTTACAGATATGAAAACTCTTCACTAGCTGCATAAGGGAACCATCGCAATCCCTTTTGAAGGCAGATATATTTGTATTGCCTGCTCCGAGGCCTTTCGCCCGCTGGGTCGGGACTCATCAGGGAGACACGGCTGGTTGTGTCTGCGCTCCCGGCGTCAAATAGAGACACACCACAGTCCATAATACTGTGGTGTTCTCACCACCATGGGTGCAAAAAAGAATCCAATAGCACCCCCAAAGCAGCCAGTGAAGAGTAGTAAATGCAACCAAACGAAAGTGTGGGGAGGAAAAAAGTTGCTGTAAACCTAAAGACATTATGCAAATAATATAAAATATAGGGGACAGTCTTTGAGCCTATGCCTGAGGATCCACCCAAGATGCAAGGAGATCAAATGACAAACACACAGACGGACAGAAACAAATACAAATAACCTCAATTTAATCAAAGCAAAATCGGAAATGAAATGAGGTAGGGAACGTCAAATAGTCTATTTGACGCCGGGAGCGCAGACACAACCAGCCGTGTCTCCCTGATGAGTCCCGACCCAGCGGGCGAAAGGCCTCGGAGCAGGCAATACAAATATATCTGCCTTCAAAGGGATTGCGATGGTTCCCTTATGCAGCAAGTGAAGAGTTTTCATATCTGTAAACATTTTTTTTTTTTTTAAATTTCATGTTCCCAGTTTCTCCATCTTCAAACTCCCCTCTCCCCTCGCCTCAAGTCCAAATCTTTGCCAGGTCATTACATGAAGACAGTTCAGTTGTTGGCCTGCGCTTGTTTTTCCCCACTATTAGACTGTTCGTCTATGTATTTGTCTGACTTTATTCAAGTTTAAAAGGCTATGCCATCTTGAATAAAAGTTACTCTGTGTTAGGTTTCCTTATGGGAGCAAAACATACCCCACTCGTTTGCTGTTTATACGATACGGTCAAAGAAAAAAAAAAATTGATTTGGGGTTTAATATATACTGACTCCATAAAAAACGCAAAATTTGAAAGGCTATTTTTCGGTGAAAAGGGGTGAATATACAATATTGAACCATTGTGGCAAGTTGTTTGGGTCCAAAACTCACGTGCAGTGAAAAAATTGTGTGAGCAACACATCATTCCCGGCATTGGAGGGTCAACAAAAATGGCAAACTGGTTGCTGCATGTGAGGCACGTGCACACCATGCAGAGCAAAGTTAACCAGCGACAAGTACGCAGGCATGCAGCCTTTATAAAGCCGCGCTACAAGGTTCAGGTAACGACTTGCCGTCTGAGCGCTACAGAGATGCCAAGACTACGAGCAGAGGAACGCAATCGTGCCCTAGGCCATCTGGAGGCTGGTGTGGATGCCAGGCAGGTCGCCAACATCTTTAACGTCCACATCTCGACCATCTATCATCTGCAGCACCGCATGCGAGTCACTGGTACCACTGATGATCGTCCCCGGCCAGGCCGTCCTTGGGTCACCACACAAAGAGAGGATCGCCATCTTGTTCGAACCCATCTGCGGGACAGGCGGCAAACAGCCGCTAACACTGCTCGAAAGGTGCCTGGGAATCTCCAGCAACGAATCAGCCTCAACACTATGCGGCGGCATCTTCAGGAGAACGGGCTGGCATGTAGGTGTCCTCACAGAGGTCCGGTACTGACACCAAGACACCGGCAGGACAGGCTGCAGTGGGCACAAGCCCGAATCAACTGGCGCAGGCAGCAGTGGGGACGCATACTATTCTCAGATGAGAGCCGTGTTTGTATTGACATGGCTGACGGTCGTGTCAGAATATGGCGTCGACCTGGTGAACGCTATGCTGACTCCTGTGTGGTAGAGCGGAACCCCTGGGGAGGCCCGAACGTTATGATATGGGGTGCAATTGGCATTAACCACGCCATAGGACCAGTCATCTTTCAGAACATTGGTCCTGGTCGCGGACAGGGTGTATATGCACAGCGCTACATCAACCAGGTGCTCAGACCCCATGTCGATCCTTTTTTTGTGCAACACCCAAACTGGACATTCCAACAGGACAATGCAAGACCACACACCGCCAGTACCACCCAGCAATTTCTTCAGCATAACGTCAATGTGCTGCCCTGGCCAGCCCTCAGTCCCGATTTAAACCCAATAGAACATTTTGGGATGAACTTGGCAGATGGTTGGACCTCCTGCGTCCACGACCAGCAACAGCGGTTCATCTTCACCAGGCCATCGTCCATGTGTGGGCTGGTGTGCCAAGGGGACGCATCAACCACCTGGTCCACTCAATGAGCCGCAGGTGTCAAGCAGTTGTCAACGCAAATGGTGGCCACACACGGTATTAGGACTTCAAGGTGGTTTGTCACGTGACCTTGGATTTTCCACACAAAAGACATATTGCTGATGACATTTTCACACATTACCGGTGTAATGAATCAAATCACGTTGAATTCTCGCTTCCACTCTGTACAATTGTGACCAATAAAATTCACCCCCAACCTTCAGCTTGTTTTGGGTTTTCCCCGTTTTTTTTATGGAAGTCAGTATATTTACAAACATAAAAAAAAAGACTTTGCTTTGTTGCGTGTACATAATCTTGATTTGAACTGCACTGGTGGTTAATGAAACAATCATTGTATGGAAAGCTCCTGAAGTATCAGAGGCAGGACCAGCCTGGATGTGGCTATGTAGCAGTCTCAGAGAGAGTGTGCACAAACAGACTTTTGTGATAGTCCTCAAAGGCCGAGTCTGACGTCACTATAGTATAAGGTAAATACTTTTAGACACTTCCTTCAATTTGGATTTTCTTTCAATTTGGATTTTCTTTTCTTCTTGACTCCAGTGTTTAAAGGTATAGCAAATATAGCAAATCCGACCACGCAAAGGCAGTTTCAGGCTGGGTTTTTGGTTGTTTTTTTTTAAACATGCAAAAAACAACTGGCCTTCTCTTCCGAAAGTTGGTGATGGGATTTTACGTGTGTGCAAGATGTTATGCGTGCGTTCACACACGGAACCTCGGTTTATAGTCTCATTCGAAGGACTATATGGGAATGGAGTCAGAACCAATGTTAATTCCGAGGGAAAAATCCCCCTATACCGAAATTCGAACCCGCAACCCCAGGATCACGAGTCCGGCGCTCTACCAACTGAGCTATCCGGCCCCCAACTGCTGTATCTAATCTTTGTTATTCACCTGGTGTTATCTGACCAATCGCTCCATATCTTTCATCGACAGCACCCTTGTTATCTGTTGAAAGTATTATGCTCACAGCAACACCACTACTTGTTCAAACCAAATTTGAACAAAGCTTTTGTGTGTAAAACTAGCTTCATGGTGGATGGTTGTATATCGACTAAACGACATGAGAACATGAACACTATCTGACATCTTTGCCCACGAGTCTAATTTCAACAAAGATAGCGTAGGAAACTAGCTGCAGGGTGGTCAGTTAGATGGGTAGTAAACATCAACTACACATACACAGGAACACTAACCTATTTGCCCACAAACATTCTGTTGAGGGGGTGGGGGCAGGGGGAGTGGGACAGTGAGGGGAATAAACATTCAATATGAAATGTTTTATCAAAATGGATGGGGCATAGGACTGAAAGAGACGCACCCTTCAGTGTATCGTTTGTCCAGACCAACATATACAAGTCGTTCTAAGCCTGTGTATAAACCAGGAGAGCACACCAGCATGTATTTGTAGGCCAGCTCCTGGAGCCACATTATCAGCATGACAATTCGTTAAAAAGCAACCAACCAACCAAAAATTGCAATTTTTCAATGTAAAAAATGATAAATGAAGAACATCAATATATGTTGACAACAGAACACCATGAAGAGACCTACAATCTAAATTTCAGAGCCATGCAATATCCATGTGAAAATATAGACCTCTAATATATTTGTAGTACAAGGCTAAGCTCCATCATTGGCAGCATGAGTCAATCAGTTTCACTCTGATCGAGATGAGACAATATATAGAAAATAGATTATTCTGAATGTCTCCATGATCAGACAACACGAGTCGCGTCAATTCACTCTAGATAGAGATCAGAAAATAAATAAAATTTAGAAACTAGATTATAGTTCTGAATATGTAAGCAACGCAATTATCATTCCAATCCTGCACACATTCATTTTCATGGCATCACCTAAACATAACAAAGATGGGCATCGGCACCAGGAAAGCATTCCTCAGCACGCTCACAGAACGTTCCCCAGGGTACTCACAAAACATGCTCACAAAGCATTTCTCGGTGTACTCGCAAAGCATTCCCCAATGTACTCGCTGATAACGGAGCATTTCTGTTGCTGTTGACCACACACTGCGAGTTCATGGGAAAAAAGTTTGCAAAGCTGAGCAGCAAGTCAAAGACTCCCCCCCCCCCCCCCCCCCCCCCCCCCCCCCCCCCCCCCCCCCCCCCCCCCCCCACTTCCTAGACTCATTTCTTTACTTGAGGCTATAAAGTAAGATCGAGCGACACAAAACTGTGCCCAACATTTGTGAAGGTATGGCTGCGTGCATGCATCATGCATTAAGTTGCAAGAACATCTAATTATCTAGAAAATCCCCTGATCTCTTTAAAACATTCCATAATTTGTTTTTCATGAAAGGATGGCGTTATGAAATCACAGATATACTTTGTTACCACCTGAACACATACATAAACTTTGTTACCTCCTGAATGCATCTCTGCATCCAAATGCAGTGTACTGATCTGTTAAATGCAACATACTTAAGTGCTAAAAACTTTACTAGTCTGCTCAATGCAACAAGTATGGTGAAACAGTGTGGAGAGGAAAACGGCAGTCCAAACAAAAAGACTTGCTGCTACCAGAAAAATCCAGATCACTAAACAGAACAGGCTATTCCACCAGGACTTGGTGCTTGCCTAAATGACTAATGATCTGCTGCCCAATCTGAACACTGGTTAAGTCTCTCCACCAGGACTTGGTGCTTGCCTAAATGACTAATGATCTGCTGCCCAATCTGAACACTGTTAAGTCTGAGGGTCCAATCCAAGTTCTGTCTAAGCCTTAGGGATAGGAGTAGAATCAGGGATATGGCTCCAATAGTGGTCAGCGTTTTGTGTTTAGGCAGTTGTCTCGAAGGGAAGCAACTCAACATCGATGCCACCAAAACGAAAACCTGCAACATGTATCACAGGCCAAGCCGTGTATTGGTGTAACAATACTCTGCTTGCCCAAAAGCTGCTGAATCTGCTTGTTAGTTCCTCACAGAGCACACAACTCACAAAGCTAAATGGCAATGCACAGCATGATAACTAACAAAGCAGAAATGCCATGACTTGAGCTCGGGTCCAATTTGGCAGTTGGAAAAAATATACAAAACTTTACTTGGTCGGAGTAGCACTTAACTTGCATACCCCGCCAGATAACCAACGGTAGGCTTTTACCACACAGACAGTAAGTGCAAACTGAACCAGTCAAGCAAATGCATGGGTTGCCGTCCACAGGACAGTAGCAACAAGGGAAATGACTTTATGGCATGTTTATGCTATAAATCAGCATGCTCCCCATCTACTGCCACACGCAGATCTCTGGCTTGATGATTTGCATACGTGGAGAAAGGTCAGAGGCTACTTATTCACTTGACATGATGGCACAATGAAGGCAATTCTCATTTCAAGGGGCCATTTGTGATGGGTGAAAGATCCAAAACTGAGGATGATGTAAAACTTTGTAATTCTCCCCCATGAATTTACTATTTGTTTACTTCAAGATAGGCTCACATAACTTGACAATTTCAGAATTTCATGAAATGATTAAGATTCATGAATTAATGAAATCAAACTACAAAAATTTACAAATATAACTGATGAAAAAGGAGGATATTAAAAAAGTAAATTTTAAGATTACATGTAGTTTACATGCTTTGGTCATTGTGAACAAGTCTGCTGAATTATAGCCCAATAACGATTTCGTAAGATGTCAACCATGTCCATTGTTTATATGCCATTGAGTTGATACTTACACCAAGCTATAACAAGTATAGTCAATCATGCAACACATTCCAGCTTTCAAGTCTTTGTGGACTAATTTTCCTTTCAGTTTGTCTGTAGTCCTGTACCCACAAAGTAGCTTGAGACAGATCATTCCCAATAATGTGGATGTGGACAGGTCAACGTTCAGATTCATGAAATCAATCCAAAATCCCATGTCAAGTCAGCCCTCTGACGATCACGCCTGTGAGCAAGTGAAAAACGTTAACATAAACAAATGATAATAATAACATTAAAAAAATAAGAAATGCCAGCGATATCAGAAGCAAAACCAGTGCAAACATTTCCATCTTCAAGTTAGACAATTATTCTCTCACAACATCAGGTGCATGATATAATTCTTAGCTGTGAAGCCTTTCGAGATGCAAACAAATCTTATGCTGATAATTGAAATGTAATAGGTAATAGCTGACTGAACTGATGCTTCCACTACTAGACTGATGAGTCTGGTAGGGTAAAACACCAACCAACCAAAAAAACACCATGTCATGCTGAACAAGACTCACGTTCAACACTTTCAATTTTGGTCATGATGCAGGATGCACTTTCCAAGCAAAAAGTAACATTCCAGATCTGTTCACATTTCTTGACATCAGAATGACACGAGATATATGCACGTGTCTGGAACGACCTTCCCAACATAAAGGATGAACCATAGTACATTAATTGTGACCAGAATCTATGCCTTGAGTTGACCTAAAGCACTTCCAGCCTAATTTCATCGACATCACGGTCCAAACATCTTTCTGAAATACTCCATAACAAAAATCACCACAGATCCTCTACCTTCCAGAAACACCACCCCATATGCTATGAAAGTCTGTCCAACCTGTGACTTCAGGTGATCTGGACTCCAAGCCACTCAAAATCCTGCGAGCAGAGACTATGTATACTGACATGCAAAAGAAATTTTCATGCTGCCATGCAGGCAACAAGACCAGCTTCAAAACTCTGATTCGGTGAGGTTAACCTTTCCCGTACAACGTGGGTCTGAGCACACCTAGTCATAGTTTTCACTTGATAACCGAACAAGTTTTTAAGCAAACGCCACGAAATTTTGTGACTTTGTCAATACAGCATAGCCCAACATCCGTACCAAAATTTGTTTGTTTTTGTCAGAAAATAAAACAGTAAACAAAAAACAAACTTCCAGTACATCATGGGTCTGCACGGATCCATATTTCCACGAAGGAACCTTGAGCGCCGTACGTCGTGGGTCTGAGCAGACCCATGCAATCTAAAGACACAGAATCTGAACCTCCTGTTAGCATTCCATTTCCCGCAAAGTGCTGGCCGGCTGGCATCACTTTCACAAACATGCAACTGCTGTGCATGCCGCCATACTTTACTTTCCGACAGTGGAATCACTACCTCCACATGTCTCTGAGACTGCAAGTTCTATGACAAATTCATCAGATCTTCCACAGCCCTGATGTGGCCCTCTGCGGTCGGCTGGGCTATAAGCAACATTATCTTATCAGATCTTCTTTTATAACCTGTGTGGTGTTTTACAATTAGCTTCGCATACAACTCGTAGAACGATATTAGAAAATCCTATTATATATTTCAGAAAGAGAATCACACAACAGGCGAAATTTCGATCTTAAAAGCAGAGCCGCAGTGACTGATACAGTCAGAGCACTGTGATTTGGATTACAGGCCTACAAACTAAATGTAACGGTACTTTATGAGATACTGACATCAAAAACAGCCAAAATGGGATATTGACACAGACATGAACCTAAGGCATGTGTAGGACATTCTCAACATCCCCTTCCTCGTGTTCTTCGTCAGGTCAGAATTTTTTTTTTAAATCAGCAGCAGACCAGATTGGGAACATAAACATCCTCATGGTGCTCCAACTTCTGCAGTGGCGGTATAGCCATTTCTAAATACTACACTGCGCTGTATCGCGATATTCTGAGGAACAGGGCAGCTGCCAAGCACTGACCTGGCAGCCCCTAATAGTGACAGGACAGTACATGACGTTGGCTGCAAAGACAAAGCATCAGCTCAACCAAGTCATGGTAATGATGTCCATTCACTGCAAATCTGTTATGAAGTTCACAGTATTATTCACTTCTGATTACTTCATTTAATAATTCACATTTGACGTATTATAAACTTTGAACATTGGAGATAAAATACATCACATCTTGTAAGCTGTGTTCATTAGCCTGCATGCGCAGATTTTGCAACTCTCTCTCTTGCTTGTGTGCTACTGTGTGTGTATGACGTGCGTGTGTGGGGTGTGTGTGGGGTGTGTGTGTGTGTGTGTGTGTGTGTGTGTGTATGTGCGTGTGTGTGTGGTGTGTGTGTGTGGTGTATGTGTGTGTGTGTGTGTGTGTGTGTGTATGTGTATGTGTGTGTGTATGTGTGTGTGGTATGTGTGTGTGTGTGTGTGTGTGTGTGGTGTGTGTGGTGTGTGTGTGTGTGTGTGTGTGTGTGTATGTGCGTGTGCATGTGATTTTCAGCTTACTGAACAAATTCAGTTTCTAATGAAGGCAATTATTACATCCATAAATAAATCAGTGTTGACAGAAAATGTACTTGTGTGTGTGTTGTTTTTCCGTTCCAGACTGAATAGACTTTACACTCTGTGTATAAGACATACTGTTAGAGAATTCAATGTAAATTCTCAATGGAGGTTCTTGTTATTGAAAATTAAGCTGAATCTTTGTTTTAGTATACTAAAGAAGCATCAATTTGGATACATGTACACACGCTACCTCTCTTACGTACCCATATTTTTTAGGTCCATCACAAGCACACCTTCTTCTCATACACATCTGTATGTGCTTGCATGCAAGATGCACATTCATACATACAGACCTGTTTACCCCCTATTCACTTGCTCAGTAGATTGGACCTCCCAAGTCAGTAGATTTGCATGTCAAGTCAGTAGAATTTTTCGCGCGTTTTTTCTTCGCGGCATTTCTTCTTAGGCAAAGAGTACAATATCAACTCATAGCAGTATTTAATTGAGAGTATATATGACAGCTTTAAAAAGTAAGCTAAAATGTTATTAAAGCAAACAAAGAAAGAAAAACAACAAAAACTCACCAAAGAAGCGCTGAAATAGCCCATACTCTCATACTTGCAGAACTTAGGTCATTGGTGTAGGAGGTGGGGATAGGAGGAAAAACCACAGTGCTTGAATGCCATCTCACTTTGAAGTAGGGGGTGGGGGTAGGAGGAAAAACCACAGTCCTTGAATGTCATCTCACTTTGAAGTAGGGGGTGGGGATAGGAAGAAAATACAGAACTTGGGTATTTACTATTATCTCACTCTGAAGAAGGGGTAGGTGGGAGGGAGGTGGTGGAGATGGGGGGACAGACATGACTGAAAGGATCTCACTGCTTCAGGCTGCTGGCATAAGCAGACTTCAGCTTCTTCAGAGAGAAGTTGCATTCAGCGATCACGCCACACAACGTTGCCTCAGAACGAGTGATCTGGAGTTCCAGCATGTTTTTTTTTCCTCTTCCGCAGGTGAAGCGGCCATAAAAAACTGAGTTATCCGTCCACCATCGCTGCTTGAGGCGTTCGACTTGTGGTTCTCAGTCTGGATGTGGCGTTTTATGTCGTGCTGTCCGCCGTGCCCAATTCCGAAGTGAACATTGCACTTTCGGCAAAACACAAAATCTTCGCCTTTGGGTGATGCCACTAATCCCGGAAAATCTTTCGAGTACGATGGTTTGAATCGTTGTAAATATTTCTTCTTTTTCGCCGATGATTTTCCACTTCCATGGCTATCTTCACGCCTAGTAGTGTCATCTTCACTGTCCGTTTCATGGAGCTTCGCTTCTTTCGCCGCCATCTTGAATGCAGATACTTTTCGCGCCTTTCGCACTAAAGAGTGACAAGCATCTTTGTACTGTACGCTAGGCAGCATGTGTGCTGCCGGCGTGATGCTAACCTATCTATGCGTCGCTTAGGCCTAGGCCTAGTGCCGTAGCGCGAGCGGACCTCGGGGTTTCTTTCGAAAGTGCCTTGTTTCAAACTGCCGAGTGCGTAGACGGCGCAAACCGGGAGAAAACCAAATCGGACATCGGGAGATCGATGCTATGACCGGGAGACCGGGATGTGACCTACGAAAACGGGAGAATCTCCCGGCGAAAACGGGAAGTAAACAGGTCTGTACATACACAACATACCTAGATGCACACACACATGCACTTGCATACACACAGCAACACACATACAAACACATGTCCACTCTTTGGTACACACACACACACACACCAGCACATTTTCATTCTGTGTATCACAACTGGTTTGACTACAACAGCGTGTGAGTGGCGTGATGTCAAAAGCCAGACGTTTGCCTGAGTGAATGTGTACTGGAGTGCGTGTACGCATGGTCACCTGTATGGATGGGCTATTCACATGACCAAGCATTTTGAAACAAACAAGTTCAATCTCGTGCATGTGTTACATTCATTTGTCATACACACAACAAATATAAATAGAATACTATTCCATTCCGCAGTTGCTTCGTTTCTTCACTAAAAGCATGGGTCCATGGAGAACGACGACGTACGGTGGCAAAATGTTAGGCGACATATGGGAAGGTACAAAGGTACCTCTGTGCTCAGATGAACTTAATAGATAAAGGAGACAAGCACATGGCATGGATGCAACAGACACTGACGCAAAATATCCGACTCAATTTCAAGGGATACACAAAAATTTAGAGTTGCACACATTGTGACCAGGGTCCAGCCCACTAAAATAAAAAGGCACATGAAGAAAACCGCACGTACTTCTTTTTTCGTTGTTGCAACCATGCCATGTGTGAATTCAAAGGAATCCAGCCCTGGTGTACTATAGGTGTGGATGCACAAGGCGGCCACACCAGGTACAGACAACAAGCACCCCTTTGCTGATGCTGGGGTCTGGTGACTGATGGTGCCTCTTGTTTTCTGGTTATCCATTGTGTTCACTGCTGACACTTTCCCTAAGTATTTGGAGTGCTTTACGACATTTTCAAACTCAAATCTTGCACTGAGACACAAACCTGACTTCCTGAATTTCTTTAGCATGTCAGTATATAAACACCTAAACACCTTTGAAAAGCATCAACTAAAAAAAGCAAAAAAGAAAAATCGTGAGGGAAAAAGTGCAAAATCTGACAAAATGCAACAGCTACCAGCAGATCAACTCTTGACTGGGGGTTCAAGGGGAGGGTGGCAGAGGTGGGGAGCGACTGAGATTCCAAAGATGACTTGCTTGTCTTCAGTTGTCCTAGTATGATTGCTTGTACGTTTGTTGATACGTCTTTTTCTTTTCAGAGGATGAAAAATGCAGAAAGATTTACTAAAGTTATGTTGGACTTGCTTAGACAGGTAAATGTATACATGCTTTATGTTTGTGTGTGTGTTGTGTGTGTGTGTGTGTGTGTGTGTGGTGTGTGTGTGGTGTGTGTGTGTGTGTGTGTGTGTGAAGTCCACACATAAAACAGAATGTGCAGAATGAGCACATCCATCACAGCATGTGTGGGGGCATGCTGCTGAACATGACCTATACACATCAGTGAAGTGGGATGTCATTACCTACACTAACTGTTCAAACTGTCAAAACAAGCTGACTGAAGATCAAGGAATTGGAACTCTCAAAAACCCAGGTTCTGTTCTCTTGCTGTGATCCACCATAACTCCAAGGTAAACAGGATCATTTAGACTCCTTAAACAACTATTTCTGACCTGATGCAGAAAGAAAAAAACAACATTACATCATATAAATAAGCATACAATTACAATTAGCAGCGTACAAAGTTCCACTACGGCCTATGTACTGAGGTAGGGTTTTCATGTATTCTTCTGCTTACAAAACTGAACATCACGAACCTTTATTTACAAGCCTTAGAATTCAGTACACATTTTATAAAATGACAAGCTTTTTTCACCACATGTTTATTGTCATTACATACAAAAGGAGCTTTTTAGGGGTCAACCACATAATCTTGAAAAGAAAAAAGATCTTTTCCCTGCAAGGTTCGACCATGATAAAAGTCACTGGAACGTGTAAAGAAAACTGTGCCCAAAACATCCTAAACTGACCACCTACCCCCCCCCTTTCAAAATTTTTTCCTGGTTACCATCATTTTTTAGTTTCAATCCAATGCCACACAAAAAACCCAACACACTTCACAACAGCATGATATAAGTTAAAACCATCCCCTCCACTCCCTCCCAGTCCTTGATGAAGGCAAAACCCAAATCTGTCTGTCCCGCTTTGGGGCCTTGAGGTCAGAACGGGAGGTAAAGGGTCAGCGAGCACGGCGGGCGGTGACTTTTAAGGAAAGGAGCGACTGCCCTTTTGGGGGAAAACGAGGAGGGAGGGAGTTGGGGCAGGGGTCCTGGAAGGGGGTTTCTGAGGGCGGAGCCTGCCCGGAAGTACGGGGTTTTTTGCCCAAAAGGTTTCGGGTCCGGGTCCACCCAACCCACCGACACCTTATCCCACGCCCCCCAAAACAGCAGCAGGTGTTCCCAAGGAAAATCCCAAAGGGGAAATTTCCCTCTAAACCCCTCCCGCAATTTGCATCTAATGTCAAAACAAAAAAATCCTCAACTCACTCTGAAAAGGAAACAGGGAAAAATGATACGTTTAAAAATATCAAATTTTAATGGCAATATGTGTATAATAAAAATGAAAAAAAAACAACATAAAGAAAATCAAAGGGAAACCATTTCGCAGAACATTTTGGGCTATACAACACCCCCGGGAAAAAATATAAAAAAGTTGTCCTCCTTAAAAAGGGTCCCTCCCCTTTTTCTTTCCTCTTTTTTTTTAAAACTGCCTGCATTGATTTTTTCCTTTTTCCCGAAAACCTCTATATGAAAAACCCCGGGAGAATTTCCCTTCGTAATGTGCAAATTTAAACCACAATCACCCATTTTCACCCAGGGTATTCAAACCCCTTTTGAAAACACCCAACATCATAAGAAAATGTTAAACCATGCGTTTTTTCCAACCCACATCTGCATATCTTCTCTATCCCAATAATTCCACATACTCATACCCAAAATTATCAAAAGCAATTTTAAAACATGCGCTTTTCCAAACAAATCCCCAATTATCTTCTCTTCCCCAATAATTCCACATACTCATCCCCCAAATTAAATCAAAACCCAATTTTCCAACAGCTGTTTTTCCTAACAAAACTGCATCATCTTCCCCTACACAAAAATTCCCCCCATACACTCACCCTAATTACCAAAACAATTTTTAAAACATGCCTGCTTTTCCTAACACATCGATTATCTTCTCAAACACAAAAATTTCCCATACTCATCCCCAAAAATTATCAAAACCCAATTTTTCAACATGCGTTTTTTCCAACCCACATCTGCATCACTTCTCTATCACAAAATTCCACATACTCATCACCCTAACACAAAGAAAATTTTTCAACTACTGTTTTTCCAAAACACTGCATTACTTCTCCACCCCCACATATTCATTTCGGGGCTACCACAGGGAAGTCATCTCCCCCGATAAAAGGCCCAAGCCCCTACTGCTTAAAAGTCCAAACCGACGGAAAAGGGGCCCATACAGGGCTGTACGCTTTGGGAAGTAAACCCACAAGCCCATTAAAAAAAAAAAAATTAAAAAAAAAAAAACAAAAAAACCCACCCTCCATTCACACCCCCCTTTAAAAAAGCACACCCAAAATTTTTTTCAAAATCTTTCCTCTGTAAAATCTTTGATCAGATGAAAAAAAAATCTTTTTCAGAAATCAAAAATCACATCAAAGGTTTGATACTCTGAATAAGGTTTTTTTAGTCTGCTGTAAAATGCAAGTGTTTCATACCCCTGCCCAAAACCCAACACCTAAAAAATAGGTTTTACAGTGAAGGTACATGAAAGGAATGCACCACAGAAATTCTCACCTTTTTAAAAAATAAGAAGGATTTAAAAGGGGTTCCTCTATAAAAAAAAGGCCAAGACTTCTTTTTTTCAAAAGGGCCCCCTCTATACCCTCCGTCCAAACCTTAAAACTTTTTTTACAGGAACACCGTAAAAACCTTTTTAGGTTTAAAGGGTGTTATAGATTTGAAATAGTTTTTATCCATCCCCCAAGTTCCATTCTTCTTGACCCGAGCTCTTTTAAAGTAAACCTGGGCTTTGGGTTTTAGATCAGGAGAGGTATAGACAACCTGCTCAAAATCTTTCCTGTTGCTTTCTCAAACAAGTTGATTTTACCAACTCCCTGCCTAGATGGGCCCCCCTGGCTGGGAACCCCAGCAAAAACAAAGTTATATCCATCTGATAACAGTAGAAGTTAAAGTGACAGACACACCTTGAGCAATTTTGCTGTCACTAGTGTCATGAATCATCTTCTTGAATAGGGAACCGGACGATCAGTGTTGACAGGACAGATTCGCGTCAGCCACCAGCCTACACATCATGATCATCATCTCAGCATTTGTCACCTGCTGCTCCAGGTCCCCCACTAGACTTCACCTTGGCCGTTTTCAATGCTTGCACAATTGAAGGAATTCATCATTTTGGATATTTTTTTATGCGATTTTGATAAAATATGCTTTATGCAGTCGCTGGCACCCTCCATGAGCACAACTAACAAGTGCACCACACCAAAGTTGGACCTTTTTTGAGCTTGGCACTAAGCACTTCCAAGTTTGCGTGGTATGCATTCAGGAAAGCTTGCTCCCTCATTTTGGCGGCCTCTTTTCAACATCTAGCTCTTCATCACTCTCATGAACGCGTAATTTCGCTGGTGGGGGCATTCTTTTGGCGGCCTCTTTTCCAACATCTAGCTCTTCATCACTCTCATGAACGCGTAATTTCGCTGGTGGGGGCATTCTCTTAGTAAGTATCTGTCAGTCCACTCACTATGAAAGATGGCTGACCATAGTGTAAGCGAGCACGCGCAAGCTGGAACGGGGGACAATAACTTGCGTCTTCAAACAAGAAAATAGTCCTTTTTTTGTAGCCAATGTTGCCGATTTTCGTATTTTTGTACTACTCGGCATATTATTTTATTTTCCATTCATATTATTTTATTTTCCATTAAAATTTCGTAAAATACGCTAAAAAAATTGTAGGGTAGGCAGGTCTGCAAATTACTTTCAAACCCATTATCAGCATACTAAAGTACACCGGTCATGCTCTCTCACCGGTTTTTCGACCTTACAGGGCACGTTGCCAAAGAAACGGACACTGCAAAACATAGCTTCGCGCGCAGAAGTTAGCGAGAGTTGTCGCTCTTTGGTCAAAGCCTTCACCGCAGTTATTTTCCACAAGTTCAATTACCGCTTAAGATCTTTATCTCCAGAATTTTTTGACGCATTTCTTTTTGATTTGTCGTATTCGTCATATTTTCCTCATCACATGTGTACAAAATAGGTGAAATTGTATGGTAAACAGATCTATACCCAGGTTTTGGGGTCAGAAGAGAGATTCAAAATCGGTTCAAGACAAGTTTCAGCTGACATTCGAGAGGGATGGTTCTCCTGCCTTAGCATACATGCTATATACAGGGGATGGTGCGGAATGCACATAGAGTCGAAGCGATGATGGTGGATGGATCGAGACTTTTCAGGAAGGAAGGTCTGGCCGAGCCATAGACTGCACACCCATAGTCCAGTATGAAGGAGATCAGAGCCCTGTAAAGATGGAAAAGAGTTTTCTTATCAGCGCCCCAATCTGTGTGAGCCACAACTCTCAGAATGTTCAGTGCTTTCTGACAAGCAGTTTTTTAGCGCTGCATGTGACTTTCGAAGTTCAGTTTTTCATTAAAAATAAACCCCGAAATTTGGCTTCTTTCACAGCTGGAATGGTGCATTTGTCCAGACGAATTTCAGGATCATCAAAGAACTGATGAAAATTGTGAAAATGAATACTACACTGCTTTTTGGTGCTCGAAAATGTAAACCCATTTTCCTCGGCACAGTGAAGCAGGAAGTGCCGGTCAAGACTCACGCCAAAAGTGGCAGACCGTCGGTCCGAGGGCCAAGTAGTGCCCAACCAACAGTCGTACTAGCTGCAGGGGGTTAAAGGGAACAGTCTGTGCAGAAAACTCGGGTCTCATATTTGTCGAGGGTTGAAACTGGTCTTCAACAGAAGTTGCAAATTCTGGAAACTGGAGGTGCAGAAAAAATGTTGGCCACTTGGTGTGCACTGAGGGTCCCTGTAATGGCAGTGACTGTACAGAAAAAGGGTATCTTTAAAAGCTTTTTTGAATTTTCTTCTTGGGCAGGATTCTCTTCTGAAGGGAATGCCGAGTCGAAGAATTGCTTCTGAGAATCCATGGTAGAGCGCTCAAGTCGAGAGTGCGAGAAGCGTGTTTCTCACCAAGGAAAAGGAGAAAACTGAATTCTGCCTATTGGAGCGAGTTGAAAACCATGTTCACTAGGGGAGACCACTCCTGTATTCATGTAGTTTAAGGTACAGTTATCTCCCTGCTTACCACTTACATTTTTTTTTTTCTTTTTTGAAATACATGCAATTACTAGATTTCTGATGAATAGCACGTTCTGTGCCAAGTGGTGACAAGGCATTTGTTTAGACAGGTAAAATTTGAAGAAAACCATGACTTAGGGCCAGATTAGCAAGCAGACCGACAGACCGACCGACTGACACAGACCTGTTGGTGAGGGGTCTCACAGCCACCATGATGGAGCATCCTGTAACGTCTTGGACACCAGGAATCGTTTCACCTGCAACACACACACACACACACACATACACAATTTAGTCACATCACCAAATACACTCATGTACACACATGTGCATTCTTGACCATCCAGCCCCAAACAGACATCAAAAGACAGAAAATGAAGAAGGTACAAATACTCCCCATGGTTTTCACATTATAAGGTCCTATTTTGGCCATGTCCACATTTATCCCGAAGAAAAGATACTTTATTGATGTGTAGAAATTCAATGAAAAATTCAGGTGGCTGCTTTCTTTCAACAGATATTATTTCTCTACAAGTGGTAAATGTGGATACAGCCCATCTCTCTTTACCCATCATGACCAGCATGTTTGGCGTCATATACTGTACCATGTCAGACAATAGCATTCACGGCAGTTAGTCTGCTCTGCCAGGCCGAAGTTTTTGTGTGGCTAATGCAGTGATAAGACAGTCACGTGGTGCCCAACCCACTTCCGCCGTAGGGAGAAGCCAGTGTAAGTCTCCCATACGTCATTCTCTCTCGGCCTGCCGTCCAAGCAAGATAAGTCTTGTGCTCTGTCTCGCCTTCTCTTTGCCGTTGTGTTAAGATAGCCTTGTGTTGCTTCTTTGCTTATTTGTTGTGGCTTGCGCGCTTCACCCTATTCATTCTTGAACCGGTGGGGCTTTTGGTTTGGTGTGCTTTATTCATTTGTTTAACCACGCCATCCTCGCCTTTGTGCCTTTGTCTCGGCACTCGCGACTTCGCATTCCGCTCTTTTCGATCTTCGAAAGTCGGAACTCCATCGCGGTTTCGCCCTTTCTCCCCAGTTTTGGCTTTTACGGCCCCTTGTTCAACGAATCTCGGTCCCTTCTCCTTCCATTTGGACTCCCGATTCGCCTAACTTTCACGTCGTCCACTCGGCTTCCTTTTCTTCGCCGGTCGTTCCGCCATTTGTTTTCGACCGGCCAAAACCGCGTCCTTACGATCGACCGCCTCGATCTCTCACTGAGATCTCGTTGCATTTAATACAATTTCAGTGTCTCTCCCGAGGTTGGTTGAGCCCTTTATATCCCTCAATCCACCTCTTTGTCTCCCCTTTGCGATCGTGCGTTCCGTGTTTGTTCCCCCCACCAGTGCCCAACATGGTGAAGGACACTAACGGCTCGAGGCGCTCCACTCTTCGGCAGTCGCTCTCTACCCCGGAGGGGCCGCGTGTCGATTCCACGGACAAACCGCTCACGCACACGATGAGCGTACGGTCGGTGTAGAGGAGGGTTCCGTGCAGGGGACGCGCGACCATCATCCGATTCCCCCTCTACCCGACCGGCGGATACACGATCGTCGCGATCGAAGTCCAACAGTCAGTCCCAGTCGGATGAACAATCGGCAGTCATTGCCGACTGTTTTTCATTTGCTTCTTTCCCTAAGCCCAAATCCAAGGGCAAGGCTCCCATGAAAGGACCTGCCCGTTCTAAATCTTCCCGTTCCCTGACTGGTTCGCCTGTTCGACTTCGACCGCGTAAGGAGACCCTCTCCCATCATGCCGCGTCCGGCGATCATCGGCCCCAGGGGACCCTTGCCGATACCCGGACCGGCAACGGGTGGCGACTCGCGGACGGAATCACCCACGTCCCCCGATCTATTGAGACTCGTGACGCTAGCACCTCCCCCACTAACGTCACACAGTCTCAGCACGCTCTCCCCAACCGTGTCCGGGTTCAGCCACGACCCGGACACGAGGAGCGTCAACACTCCGGTGAGGGAATGTGGCCGTCTTCGGTGGAACCCCCCCACTGACCACAATCCCGGGTCAGGTACGCAGCATCGAGTAGCTCGGATCTGCGACCTCACCCCCGACGGTCGAACCACCCCGATCGATCGTCTCAATCTCCCTAGGGGTACAGGACGTTGGGGAGCCGGACTTCTTCCGCTCCCCTATTGGGCAACGTCCGCGGTCCCGTTCCTCAGGGGGGAGGATCGACCAGCGGGGCCAGGGGTAACCTTTCGTCCCTTGAGCCTATACGCGTCGTCTCAGCCATCCCCGTCCGCTACCACACGGCCAGGAGGCTCAGCGATCGTAACACTCACCGACCCCTACTGCCACGCAAGGGGCCGGCGCGGACCCCACCCGGGAGATGCAGGAGGCAGTGCTCTCCCGGGGTGCGCAAGGTTACCCGGGTCCCCGAGGAGACTCTGCCTCTGGGCCGCCACAGCCCTCCTTTCTCCCCGGGGACAGGTGGTTCTATTCCCCCGAGAGGAATCAGTGGCTTAGCTCTGACTCTTCCCCTGACTCCATCTTTGGCCTCATGTGGCATCCGGCCTCCCAGAGCTGGATCGACCTGGGCCCCCATTCCTCTCGGGCGCTGTCCGATCGGCAGTCCCCTAGTTTTCACGCCGATTAACGGAACCCACCGGGGAGTCGTCCTCGTTTTCACCCTCTTCCCAACGAGTTCACGACTCCCACGCACCCCTGTCATGGCCTTCCGAAGGTGGACCTGAACTTCCCCTTCACGAACAGACTGACCCACAATTGGAGGAGGGGTTTGAGGATTTCCTCCCCCAGTCTGGGGACCTTTCCATTTTGGAGAGCTGGCGCCCTGATCTTGTTGTTAGGGAATCCCCTCCCTCTAACAACATCTTCGCCCTTTCCCATTTCACTGGGTCACCCCCTACCCAGCGATCACGGCCAAGGATAGCCGCCCCCCAGACCATCACTCCTTTGTTGGACAGATCGGCCTCGCTCGCCAGGGGTGCACATGCCGTTCCCCCACCGGGGACTGACTTCTTATCAGCCCCCAACGCGGCCCAGTAGGAGTATTCCCAAGGACTCGCGTCAGGCCCCTCATGTCTTTTCTCTCTTTTCTGCCAATCCGGCCACCAGGGAGATTGCCATTTCCCCAGCTGACCTCAGGCTCACTCCCAACCGCCCCCCTCCCACATCCACCTCTCTTTCTATCAAAACCCTGATAGAGTGGGACAGAATCGCCAGGGCTGGCATTCGCACCACCCCGGGGCATGCCTTCATTGACATGTTCCTACAGCGAGCGGAGGAACTCTGGCCAAATGAGGGAGGCATTGTCTCAGCGTCTTCAGACCCGGGCGACACCGAGTCAGGCCCCAGCCTGTTTGATGACCCCCTTATGCGTTTTCTTGTCAACAAGATAGCGCACCACTTTGGGGCTGCGGCGGACAGCGCAGCCAGGAGTCACTTTAACTGCCTTCTGGCAGTGAGAGACGCCCTGCTATCACAGGCCCATCTCTCCCCAGCGCTCAAGGCGGCCTTAACGCTGCATTCCGGGTCAGGAGCAGTCGCTTTTTGGCGACTATTCCTCTGCGGTCATTTCCCATGCCGTCGAGGAGCGCAAACAGGCCGCTTCTTTTGCGACCACAAACCCTCGTCAGCACCGCCCTTCTAGGCCATTCTTTCGTCAGGCCCCTACCACAGCCAGACCCCAGCCCTACCCCAAGCAGCGTCCCTCGAGGCCCGCCAAACACCCTACGCCCAAACCGAAAAAACCCCAACAGAATTTCGGTTCGGCCAACAGGCCCGACCCCGGAGGGTGACTAGCGGACCCACCTTCCGAGGGGCGGGAAATGTCAGTCTTCCAGACACACCTCGGCCCCTCTGCCCCCTGGCAGGCAGTCTGTCCCGGCATGCCCACCAGTGGCGGCGCATGGGTCTCAACCCCTGGGTGGTTTCTGTTCTGCAGGAGGGGTTCCGTCTACCCTGGGCACAAGAACGCCCTCCCCTTCTGTCCTCCCCTCCTCCTTCCACCGGCGATCCACCTCCCGCCCAGGCGGAGGCCCTTCGCCTGAAATCGAGGAGCTTCTCCGGAAGGGCGCCATCACCGAGGTACCACACCCCAACCCGGGTTTTACTCTCGTCTCTTTGTAGTCCCAAAGGCCTCGGGCGGCTGGAGGCCCATCCTCGACCTTTCCCCTCTCAACAGATTCCTCAGGACAACCAGATTCAGATGGAGACCCCGCCCAGATCAGGGACTCCATCCACCATCTGGACTGGGCCACCTCGATAGATCTGAAAGATGCTTACTTCCAGATCCTCATCCACCCGTCCCACAGACGATACCTTCGTTTCGTCTGGCGGGGCCGGGGTGTTTCAATTCAAGGCCCTCCCATTCGGACTCTCCTGGCTCCCTTCCTCTTCACGAAGGTAGTCAAGGAGATGGCCTCCCTTGCCAGACAGGAGGACATTCGCCTCCTTGTCTACCTCGACGACTGGCTCGTCCTGGCCCCCTCTCAGGCCCTAGCCCAATCCCACACCTCCAAGCTACTTCATCTTTGCTCCTCTCTGGGGTTCGTCACCAACCCCTCAAAATGCGAGCTCTCGCCCAGTCAGCAATTCACCTTCCTGGGCATGAGCTTCGACACCACCTCCATGGTAGTCTCCCGACCCCGGAGAGGTCCGCTCGCCTAGTGGATCTCATTCCCACTTCGCCTCTCTCCCCTCACTTCGGCAAGGACACTTTCCTCCCTCCTGGGGATGATGGAGTCCCTGTCTCCTCTCATTCCCCTAGGCAGAGTTCCAAAGCGACAGCTTCAGAGGGAGTTCCGCCGTCGTTGGTCCCCGACCAACGACGACAGCTGGAACCAGCCCGTCCCCCTAGGGCCTTGGTTCGTTTGGGCCACGGAGGAGTGGCATCAGCCATCCACCCTGGCCCCCGGAGTTCCCATCTCCCTCCCATCCCAGGCCCTGGAACTTTTCACAGACGCCTCCAACTCGGGCTGGGTGGCCCATCTGGAGAGCAGTCACGCCTCGGGGGTTTGGGATCCTCTGACTGCTCGTCTTCAACATCAACATCTTGGAACTGGAGGCGGTCAGGCTCGCCCTCCTCCGTTCCAGTCCATAGTCGCCCACCGATTTGTTCTCCTTTTCACGGACAACACTTCGGTAGCTTGTTTACATCAACAAAGGGGGGGGGGCACACTCCATCGGCCTCTCCCTCCGTACAGAGGCCCTCCTCCGCTGGTGTCACACGCAGGGGGTCACCTTCGCGCGAGACACATAGCAGGGACTCACAACATCCTGGCAGACTCTCTCAGCCGATCCAAGTCTGTACTCCACACGGAATGGACCCTCAGCCGGCTTACCCTTTCAACCGTGTGGGAACATTGGTTCAGACCATTGATCGACCTCTTTGCCACACGGTTTCATACCATCGTCTGCAGTGTATGTGTCCCCGGTCCCGACCCCCAGGCTTACGCCATCGACGCCCTGTCCCTTCCCTGGTCCGGCCTCATAGCTTACGCCTTCCCTCCCTTCCCGATCCTCCACAAGGTGATCAGGAAGGCGAGACTCGAGAGACCCAGGCTCATTCTCATAGCCCATGGTGGCCCACTCAGTCCTGGTTCCCGGACCTCAAGTCCCTCACTCACGAACCCCCTCTCAGTTGAACACCAGGTGGGACATGCTCAGGCAACCCCGTTCGGGGCCTCCCTCACGCCAATCCCCAGGTTCTTCACCTCCACGCCTGGCTTCTGTGTCAGCCCGGCTGCGAACATCCAAATCCCCCTCTCGAACGGACAGGTCCCGTTCCGTCCTCAATACCCTCTCCATCGCCGGGGCCTCTCAGGAACTCCGAGACCTAGCCATGTCCTCTCGCAGAGCTAGCACAGAGTCCCTTTACGATTGCAGATGGAGGAAATGGGTCTCATGGTGCAAAGCCAATTCTGTCCCTCACATTCGCCCCACCAACATCCAATAGGAAATTTCCTGTCCCAACTTAACCTCTCTGCTAGCTCCATCAGGGGCTACAGGTCGGCCATCTGCACGACCACCTCCAAATGCGGACCTTCCTTTGAGAATGATTTCCTTCTCAGAGAGATCTCCAGGAGGGGCTTCTCTTCGTGAGGCCCAATCCCCTAGACGTGTTTCCCCTTTGGGACCTCTTCACTGTTCTTGACGTCCTCAATAAACCCCCCTTTGAGCCTTTGTCCTCCATTCCTTTCGACCTTCTGTCTATGAAGACTACCTTCCTCCTCGCCCTCGCTTCCGCGAGACGGCGATGGCGAGATCCATGCCCTTAGCGGGACCCCAGAGACATTGCCTTCCACAGAGACGGCTCCGTCTCTCTTAAGTTCCTTCCCGAGTTCCTAGCCAAGAACCAGGAACCCGGCAGTCCCTCCCCTTACCTCGTCATCCGCCCGCTGGCGGATACACTAGGGGCGACACCTCTTCGACATAGCCCTTTGCCCTTCTCGATGTCTAACACACTACTGGGAACGCTCGCGCCCAGGCGCGTTTCACAAAGACGTCTTCTTATTTCCATCAACCCCAGTAACACGAAAGACATCTCAGCTGGCACTGTCTCTAGGTGGCTCTCCAAGACGGTCAGAACTGCCTATTCCAGGCATCCGAGGATCTCCCGCTCTCTTCCCCCGGGCCCATGAGGTCAGAGCGCTGGCCACTTCGGCAGCATTCCAGCACTCTGTTTCCCATGCGCCACCTCCTGGAGGCAGCCTTCTGGCGTTCGGAGAATCCCTTCATAAAATTTTATTGTGAGGGACATCCGCATGACCAGGGCTGATGGTTCAATGGGATATCCTTTGTGGCGGCTAATGCATCCATATCGGGTAACCCCAGGAACCACTAGGGCACTCGCCCTCCTCCTTTTACTATGAATTTCTGCTATTATCTGACATGGTACAGTATATGACGCCAAAATGGGAGTTTGTATTATACTCCCTGTTTGGCTAGTATACTTACCATGTCAGACTCTAATGCCCGCCCTACTTCCCCGCTAGCGCCAAGGTTCTGGGGTTACCTTGCGCGCAGGCCTCGATGAATGACGTAAGGGAGACTTACACTGGCTTCTCCCTACGGCGGAAGTGGGTTGGGCACCACGTGACTGTCCTTATCACTGCATTAGCCACACAAAACTTCGCCTGGCAGAGCAGACTAACTGCCGTGAAATGCTATTGTCTGACATGTAAGTATACTAGCCAAACAGGGAGTATAATACAAACTCCCCATTTTGCTATGCTGATGCCCCTACATATGGCTAGTTTTTTTTAACAAACAGTTGTTTTGCAGACTAACATGTAGGAAGGATCTTTTTGACAAACAGTTGTGTTGCAGATGTGTTGTAGGTAGGAACTTTTATATCAATGTCCATATCAGTGCGCTCAAAGAATTGATTCAGTACTCAGACATGGTCTGAACTGCACACGCTAGTTAATCTGTACATCAAAGCGCAAACTGCAAGCACTAAAACGCAGCTTCCTCTTGTTTTCGCCAATGTGTGCAAACTCTTATTGTCACACACACTTGCTGATGCTATAGATTGATGGCAGGATGTTGATCAATAATTGACAGTGAAATCTTAATTGATGATTGGCACCAATACCACTGATCCATGACTGACACCACAGTGATTACACTGGAAATTTCTAAAGTCAATAAAATGGGCGAGGCAAAGGTAAACGTACAAACAGGTACCTTGGCAACAGAAATCCATAAAATTTGTGTACTACAAACATCATTGCTCACTTTCTGTCAAACAAAAAATCAAATGGTGCACAGTAGCGGTGGCAGATTTTGTGTTGGTATTTTATCATTTGAACTAGTAAATACTCATGATTGTCTGTAATCAAGAAATCTACTGTAATACTGCTGATTTAGAGCTGAAGTATTTGTCATGTTCATACATTCAAATCAGACTGACTGAACTCTAAACAAATTCAGTATTCAAAACAAAGAAACCAAAGAGCTTAGCCTTACCTGTCCCAAGACAGAATGCTAATGGCCAGAACCTTAAAGGGGAGTTAAGAGGCTGGATTGCTATATGGCGAAGCTACCGCATCTTTTACTGTTAAAAAACCTTTATCAACTTATCAGGTGCAACCAATATTCTGAACATCATGTAGTATGATGGTTACATGTCACGACATTTCAAACTGAAACTCTCTAAAATGTATTCTTCATTTTGTAACAAATTCTTCTTCTCCTTGATAAGAAAAGTCAAAAGCGAGTCACAAGATTGAAGAAGCCAAATCATGTTACTCCTAAGGTGAGCAAATGGGTCTTCTACTGAATCAGATATCCATAGCATTACTAGTTATTGTGCCAATTATGTTTTAAAAAAAAGAAAGAGACGTAGATAACCGACCTTCTGCACCTTCCAGTCCAGAGAGTTCTCTTCCAGGGTGTTGAATGCTTCGCTGTCAAGCAACCAGTTCTGACGGAAGTGACCATCAAATCCCCACTCTGACTGTAGTTATACACAAATACAGTTCTGAATAAAGTCGCTGTCAAATCCCCTTTTTGACTCGAGGCCACACACAAGACAGTTCTGGAAAAAAAAAAAGGTAATCAAATCCGACTTTGGCCTGAGATCACACACACAGTTATAAGGAAAGTGGCCGTCAAATTCCAACTTTGATGTAATGTCACATACGCACACAGATCTGAAGAAAGTGGCGCTCAAATCCCCACTCTGACCCGAGCTTACTCACTCATACAATTCTGGGGGAAAGTGACCGTCACATCCCCACTTTGACCTGAGGTCACTCACACACAATTCTGAGGAAAGTGACCGTCACATCCCCACTTTGACCTGAGGTCACTCACACACAATTCTGAGGAAAGTGGCCGTCACATCCCCACTTTGACCTGAGGTCAAATGCACACAAAATTTGAGGAAAGTGGCCGTCAAACCCCCACTTGCACCGGAAGTCAAATGCATACAAAATTCTTAGGAAAGTGGTGGTCAAACCCCCACCTGCACCTACAGTCAAAAGCATCAAATTTTAAGGTGGTGGTCAAAACCCCACTTGCCTAGTCAAATGCATACAAAATTCTTAGGAAAGCAGTGGTCAAACCCCTACTTGCACCTACGGTCAAATACATACAAAATTTTGAGGAAGTGGCCTACAAACCCCCACTTGCACCTGATGTCAAATGCAAACAAAATTCTTAGGAAAGCAGTGGTCAAACCCCACTTGCACCTACGGTCAAATGCATACAAAATTTTGAGGAAAGTGGCCGTCAAACCCCACTTGCACCCGAGGTCAAATGCATACAAAATTTTGAGGAAAGTGGCCGTTTAACCCCCCACTTGCACCCGAGGTCAAATTGCATACAAAATTTTGAGGAAAGTGGCCGTCAAACCCCCACTTGCACCTGAGGTCAAATGCATACAAATTTTGAGGAAAGTGGCCGTCAAACCCCCAATTGCACCTGAGGTCAAAAGCATACAAAATTCTTAGGAAAGTGGCCGTAAAACCCCCACTTGCACCTACGGTCAAATGCATACAAAATTCTTAGGGAAGTGGCCGTCAAACCCCCACTTGCACCTGAGGTCAAATGCATACAAAATTCTAGGGAAGTGGTGGTCAAACCCTGACTTGCACCTGAGGTTATGGACACTTTTAGTTCTGACGAAGAGGTCCTCTGATCCACACACACATAGTTCTGAGGAAAACGGCTTTCAAAGTCCCACTCGGAGCAGCGACACAAACACAAATACAGTTCTGAAGTCACAAGGTACATAGTTTTCAATCAAAATGGCTGTCAAATGCTCACTGACAAGAAGTCACAAAGTACACAGTTCTCAATTAAAATGGCTGTCAAATGATCACTCTGACATGAAGTCACAAAGTACACAGTTCTCAATTAAAATGGCTGTCAAATGATCACTCTGACATGAAGTCACAAAGTACACAGTTCTCAATTAAAATGGCTGTCAAATGATCACTCTGACATGAATCACAAAGTACACAGTTCTCAATTAAATGGCCATTCAAAAGTTTACTTGACAAGAGTCACAAAGTACACAGTTCTCAAATTAAAAAGGCTGTCAAATGTCACTTGCATGAAGTCACAAAGTACACGTTCTCAAATTTAAAAAGGTGTCAAATGTCCCTGACATGAAGTCCAAAGTAACATTTTTTAAAATTAAA
>CM031604.1:23732423-23776201 GCA_018398815.1 Conus ventricosus
ATTTGACAGCCATTTTAATTGAGAACTGTGTACTTTGTGACTTCATGTCAGAGTGATCATTTGACAGCCATTCTAATTGAGAACTGTGTACTTTGTGACTTCATGTCAGAGTGATCATTTGACAGCCATTTTAATTGAGAACTGTGTACTTTGTGACTTCATGTCAGAGTGATCATTTGACAGCCATTTTAATTGAGAACTGTGTACTTTGTGACTTCTTGTCAGAGTGATCATTTGACAGCCATTTTAATTGAGAACTGTGTACTTTGTGACTTCATGTCAGAGTGATCATTTGACAGCCATTTTAATTGAGAACTGTGTACTTTGTGACTTCATGTCAGAGTGATCATTTGACAGCCATTTTAATTGAGAACTGTGTACTTTGTGACTTCTTGTCAGAGTGATCATTTGATGGCCATTTAATTGAGAACTGTGTACTTTGTGACTTCATGTCAGAGTGATCATTTGACAGCCATTTTAATTGAGAACTGTGTACTTTGTGACTTCATTCAGAGTGATCATTTGACAGCCATTTTAATTGAGAACTGTGTACTTTGTGACTTCATGTCAGAGTGATCATTTGACAGCCATTTTAATTGAGAACTGTGTACTTGTGACTTCTTGTCAGTGAGCATTTGACAGCCATTTTGATTGAAAACTATGTACCTTGTGACTTCAGAACTGTATTTGTGTTTGTGTCGCTGCTCCGATGGGACTTTGAAAGCCGTTTTCCCTCAGAACTATGTGTGTGTGGATCAGAGGACCTCTTTCGTCAGAACTAAAAGTGTCCATAACCTCAGGTGCAAGTCAGGTTTGACCACCACTCCCTAAGAATTTTGTATGCATTTGACCTCAGGTGCAAGTGGGGGTTTGACGGCCACTTCCCTAAGAATTTTGTATGCATTATGACCGTAGGTGCAAGTGGGGGTTTGACGGCCACTTTCCTAAAATTTTGTATGCATTTGACCTCAGGTGCAATTGGGGGTTTGACGGCCACTTTCCTCAAAATTTTGTATGCATTTGACCTCAGTGCAAGTGGGGTTTGACGCCACTTTCCTCAAAATTTTGTATGCATTTGACCTCGGGTGCAAGTGGGGTTTGACGGCCACTTTCCTCAAAATTTTGTATGCATTTGACCTCGGGTGCAAGTGGGGGTTTGACGGCCACTTTCCTCAAAATTTTGTATGCATTTGACCGTAGGTGCAAGTGGGGTTTGACCACTGCTTTCCTAAGAATTTTGTTTGCATTTGACATCAGGTGCAAGTGGGGGTTTGTAGGCCAGCTTCTCAAAATTTTGTATGTATTTGACCGTAGGTGCAAGTAGGGGTTTGACCACTGCTTTCCTAAGAATTTTGTATGCATTTGACTAGGTGCAAGTGGGGGTTTGACCACCACCTTAAGAATTTGTATGCTTTGACTGTAGGTGCAGTGGGGTTTGACCACCACTTTCCTAAAATTTTGTATGCATTTGACTTCCCGGTGCAAGTGGGGGTTTGACCGGCCACTTTCCTCAAATTTTTGTGTGCATTTGACCTCAGGTCAAAGTGGGGATGTGACGGCCACTTTCCTCAGAATTGTGTGTGAGTGACCTCAGGTCAAAGTGGGGATGTGACGGTCACTTTCCTCAGAATTGTGTGTGAGTGACCTCAGTCAAAGTGGGGATGTGACGGTCACTTTCCCCAGAATGTATGAGTGAGTAAGCTCAGGTCAGAGTGGGGATTTGAGCGCCACTTTCTTCAGATCTGTGTGCGTATGTGACATTACATCAAAGTTGGAATTTGACGGCCACTTTCCTTATAACTGTGTGTGTGATCTCAGGCCAAAGTCGGGATTTGATTACCTTTTTTTTTTCCAGAACTGTCTTGTGTGTGGCCTCGAGTCAAAAAGGGGATTTGACAGCGACTTTATTCAGAACTGTATTTGTGTATAACTACAGGTCAGAGTGGGGATTTGATGGTCACTTCCGTCAGAACTGGTTGCTTGACAGCGAAGCATTCAACACCCTGGAAGAGAACTCTCTGGACTGGAAGGTGCAGAAGGTCGGTTTATCTACGTCTCTTTCTTTTTTTTTAAAACATAATTGGCACAATAACTAGTAATGCTATGGATATCTGATTCAGTAGAAGACCCATTTGCTCACCTTAGGAGTAACATGATTTGTGGCTTCTTCAATCTTGTGACTCGCTTTTGACTTTTCTTATCAAGGAGAAGAAGAATTTGTTACAAAATGAAGAATACATTTTTAGAGAGTTTCAGTTTGAAATGTCGTGACATGTAACCATCATACTACATGATGTTCAGAATATTGGTTGCACCTGATAAGTTGATAAAGGTTTTTTAACAGTAAAAGATGCGGTAGCTTCGCCATATGCAATCCAGGCCTCTTAACTCCCCTTTAAGGTTCTGGCCATTTAGCATTCTGTCTTGGGGACAGGTAAGGCTAAGCTCTTTGGTTTCTTTGTTTTGAATACTGAATTTGTTTAGAGTTCATCAGTCTGATTTGAATGTATGAACATACAAATACTTCAGCTCTTAAATCAGCAGTATTACAGTAGATTTCTTGATTACAGACAATCATGAGTATTTAACTAGTTCAAATGATAAAATACCAACACAAAATCTGCCACCGCTACTGTGCACCAGTTTGATTTTTGTTTGACAGGAAAGTGAGCAATGATGTTTGTAGTACACAAATTTTATGGATTTCTGTTGCCAAGGTACCTGTTGTACGTTTACCTTTGCCTCGCCCATTTTATTGACTTTAGAAATTTCCAGTGTAATCACTGTGGTGTCAGTCATGGATCAGTGGTATTGGTGCCAATCATCAATTAAGATTTTCACTGTCAATTATTGATCAACATCCTGCCATCAATCTATAGCATCAGCAAGTGTGTGTGACAATAAGAGTTTGCACACATTGGCGAAAACAAGGAGGAAGCTGCGTTTTAGTGCTTGCAGTTTGCGCTTTGATGTACAGATTAACTAGCGTGTGCAGTTCAGACCATGTCTGAGTACTGAATCAATTCTTTGAGCGCACTGATATGGACATTGATATAAAAGTTCCTACCTACAACACATCTGCAACACAACTGTTTGTCAAAAAGATCCTTCCTACATGTTAGTCTGCAAAACAACTGTTTGTTAAAAAAAACTAGCCATATGTAGGGGCATCAGCATAGCAAAATGGGGAGTTTGTATTATACTCCCTGTTTGGCTATGTATACTTACCATGTCAGACAATAGCATTCACGGCAGTTAGTCTGCTCTGCCAGGCCGAAGTTTTTGTGTGGCTAATGCAGTGATAAGACAGTCACGTGGTGCCCAACCCACTTCCGCCGTAGGGAGAAGCCAGTGTAAGTCTCCCATACGTCATTCATCGAGGCCTGCGCGCAAGGTAACCCCAGAACCTTGGCGCTAGCGGGGAAGGTAGGGCGGGCATTAGAGTCTGACATGGTAAGTATACTAGCCAAACAGGGAGTATAATACAAACTCCCCATTTTGGCGTCATATACTGTACCATGTCAGATAATAGCAGAATTCATAGTAAAAGGAGGAGGGCGAGTGCCCTAGTGGTTCCTGGGGTACCCGATAATGGATGCATTAGCCGCCACAAAGGATATCCCATTAGAACCATCAGCCCTGGTCATGCGGATGTCCCTCAAATAAAATTTTATGAAGGGATTCTCCGAACGCCAGAAGGCTGCCTCCAGGAGGTGGCGCATGGGAACAGAGTGCTGGAATGCTGCCGAAGTGGCCAGCGCTCTGACCTCATGGGCCCGGGGGAAGAGACGGGGAGATCCTCGGATGCCTGGGAATAGGCAGTTCTGACCGTCTTGGAGAGCCACCTAGAGACAGTGCCAGCTGAGATGTCTTTCGTGTTACTGGGGTTGATGGAAATAAGAAGACGTCTTTGTGAAACGCGCCTGGGGCGCGAGCGTTCCCAGTAGTGTGTTAGACATCGAGAAGGGCAAAGGGCTATGTCCGAAGAGGTGTCGCCCCCTAGTGTATCCGCCAGCGGGCGGATGACGAGGTAAGGGGAGGGACTGCCGGGTTCCTGGTTCTTGGCTAGGAACTCGGGAAGGAACTTAAGAGAGACCGGAGCCGTCTCTGTGGAAGGCAATGTCTCTGGGGTCCCCGCTAAGGGCATGGATCTCGCCTCGCCGTCTCGCGGAAGCGAGGGCGAGGAGGAAGGTAGTCTTCATAGACAGAAGGTCGAAAGGAATGGAGGACAAAGGCTCAAAGGGGGTTTATTGAGGACGTCAAGAACAGTGAAGAGGTCCCAAAGGGAACACGTCTAGGGGATTGGGCCTCACGAAGAGAAGCCCCTCTGGAGATCTCTCTGAGAAGGAAATCATTCTCAAAGGAAGGTCCGGCCATTTGGAGGATGGTCGTGCAGATGGCCGACCTGTAGCCCCTGATGGAGCTAGCAGAGAGGTTAAGTTGGGACAGGAAATTTCCTATTTGGATGTTGGTGGGGCGAATGTGAGGGACAGAATTGGCTTTGCACCATGAGACCCATTTCCTCCATCTGCAATCGTAAAGGGACTCTGTGCTAGCTCTGCGAGAGGACATGGCTAGGTCTCGGAGTTCCTGAGAGGCCCCGGCGATGGAGAGGGTATTGAGGACGGAACGGGACCTGTCCGTTCGAGAGGGGGATTTGGATGTTCGCAGCCGGGCTGACACAGAAGCCAGGCGTGGAGGTGAAGAACCTGGGGATTGGCGTGAGGGAGGCCCGAACGGGGTTGCCTGAGCATGTCCCACCTGGTGTTCAACTGGAGAGGGGGTTCGTGAGTGAGGGACTTGAGGTCCGGGAACCAGGACTGAGTGGGCCACCCATGGGGCTATGAGAATGAGCCTGGGTCTCTCGAGTCTCGCCTTCCTGATCACCTTGTGGAGGATCGGGAAGGGGGAAGGCGTAAGCTATGAGGCCGGACCAGGGAAGGGACAGGGCGTCGATGGCGTAAGCCTGGGGGTCCGGGACCGGGGACACATACACTGGCAGACGATGGTTGAACCGTGTGGCAAAGAGGTCGATCATTGGTCTGAACCAATGTTCCCACACGGTTGAAAGGGTAAGCCGGCTGAGGGTCCATTCCGTGTGGAGTACAGACTTGGATCGGCTGAGAGAGTCTGCCAGGATGTTGTGAGTCCCTGCTATGTGTCTCGCGCGAAGGGTGACCCCCTGCGTGTGACACCAGCGGAGGAGGGCCTCTGTACGGAGGGAGAGGCCGATGGAGTGTGCCCCCCCCCTTTGTTGATGTAACAAGCTACCGAAGTGTTGTCCGTGAAAAGGAGAACAAATCGGTGGGCGACTATGGACTGGAACTGGAGGAGGGCGAGCCTGACCGCCTCCAGTTCCAAGATGTTGATGTGAAGACGAGCAGTCAGAGGATCCCAAACCCCCGAGGCGTGACTGCTCTCCAGATGGGCCACCCAGCCCGAGTTGGAGGCGTCTGTGAAAAGTTCCAGGCCTGGGATGGGAGGGAGATGGGAACTCCGGGGGCCAGGGTGGATGGGCTGAGCCACTCCTCCGTGGCCCAAACGAACCAAGGCCCTAGGGGGACGGGCTGGTTCCAGCTGTCGTTGGTCTGGGACCAACGACGGCGGAACTCCCTCTGAAGCTGTCGCTTTGGAACTCTGCCTAGGGGAATGAGAGAGACAGGGACTCCATCATCCCAGGAGGGAGGAAAGTGTCCTTGCCGAAGTGAGGGGAGAGAGGCGAAGGTGGGAAATGAGATCCACTAGGCGAGCGGACCTCTCCGGGGTCGGGGAGACTACCATGGAGGTGGTGTCGAAGCTCATGCCCAGGAAGGTGAATTGCTGACTGGGCGAGAGCTCGCATTTGAGGGGTTGGTGACGAACCCCAGAGAGGAGCAAAGATGAAGTAGCTTGGAGGTGTGGGATTGGGCTAGGGCCTGAGAGGGGGCCAGGACGAGCCAGTCGTCGAGGTAGACAAGGAGGCGAATGTCCTCCTGTCTGGCAAGGGAGGCCATCTCCTTGACTACCTTCGTGAAGAGGAAGGGAGCCAGGGAGAGTCCGAATGGGAGGGCCTTGAATTGAAACACCCGGCCCCGCCAGACGAAACGAAGGTATCGTCTGTGGGACGGGTGGATGAGGATCTGGAAGTAAGCATCTTTCAGATCTATCGAGGTGGCCCAGTCCAGATGTGGATGGAGTCCCTGATCTGGGCCGGGGTCTCCATCTTGAATCTGGTTGTCCTGAGAATCTGTTGAGAGGGGAAAGGTCGAGGATGGGCCTCCAGCCGCCCGAGGCCTTTGGGGACTACAAAGAGACGAGAGTAAAACCCGGGGTTGGGGTGTGGTACCTCGGTGATGGCGCCCTTCCGGAGAAGCTCCTCGATTTCCAGGCGAAGGGCCCGCCTGGGCGGGAGGTGGATCGCCGGTGGAAGGAGGAGGGGAGGACAGAAGGGGAGGGCGTTCTTGTGCCCAGGGTAGACGGAACCCCTCCTGCAGAACAGAAACCACCCAGGGGTTGAGACCCATGCGCCGCCACTGGTGGGCATGCCGGGACAGACTGCCTGCCAGGGGGGCAGAGGGGCCGAGGTGTGTCTGGAAGACTGACATTTCCCGCCCCTCGGAAGGTGGGTCCGCTAGTCACCTCCGGGGTCGGGCCTGTTGGCCGAACCGAAAAATTCTGTTGGGGTTTTTTTCGGTTTGGGCGTAGGGTGTTTGGCGGGCCTCGAGGACGCTGCTTGGGGTAGGGCTGGGGTCTGGCTGTGGGTAGGGCCTGACGAAAGAATGCCTAGAAGGGCGGTGCTGACGAGGGTTTGTGGTCGCAAAAGAAGCGGCCTGTTGCGCTCCTCGACGGCATGGGAAATGACCGCAGAGGAATAGTCGCCAAAAAGCGACTGCTCCTGACCCGGAATGCAGCGTAAGGCCGCCTGAGCGCTGGGGAGAGATGGGCCTGTGATAGCAGGGCGTCTCTCACTGCCAGAAGGCAGTTAAAGTGACTTCCTGGCTGCGCTGTCCGCCGCAGCCCCAAAGTGGTGCGCTATCTTGTTGACAGAAAAACGCATAAGGGGGTCATCAAACAGCTGGGCCTGACTCGGTGTCGCCCGGGTCTGAAGACGCTGAGACAATGCCTCCCTCATTGGCCAGAGTTCCTCCGCTCGCTGTAGGAACATGTCAATGAAGGCATGCCCCGCGGTGGTGTGCAGAATGCCAGCCCTGGCGATTCTGTCCCACTCTATCAGGGTTTTGATAGAAAGAGAGGTGGATGTGGGAGGGGGGCGGTTGGGAGTGAGCCTGAGGTCAGCTGGGGAAATGGCAATCTCCCTGGTGGCCGGATTGGCAGAAAAGAGAGAAAGACATGAGGGGCCTGACGCGAGTCCTTGAGGAATACTCCTACTGGGGCCGCGTTGGGGGCTGATAAGAAGTCAGTCCCCGGTGGGGGAACGGCATGTGCACCCCTGGCGAGCGAGGCCGATCTGTCCAACAAAGGAGTGATGGTCTGGGGGGCGGCTATCTTGGCCGTGATCGCTGGGTAGGGGGTGACCCAGTGAAATGGGAAAGGGCGAAGATGTTGTTAGAGGGAGGGGATTCCCTAACAACAAGATCAGGGCGCCAGCTCTCCAAAATGGAAAGGTCCCCAGACTGGGGAGGAAATCCTCAAACCCCTCCTCCAATTGTGGGTCAGTCTGTTCGTGAAGGGGAAGTTCAGGTCCACCTTCGGAAGGCCATGACTAGGGGTGCGTGGGAGTCGTGAACTCGTTGGGAAGAGGGTGAAAACGAGGACGACTCCCCGGTGGTTCCGTAATCGGCGTGAAAACTAGGGGACTGCCGATCGGACAGCGCCCGAGAGGAATGGGGGCCCAGGTCGATCCAGCTCTGGGAGGCCGGATGCCACATGAGGCCAAAGATGGAGTCAGGGGAAGAGTCAGAGCTAAGCCACTGATTCCTCTCGGGGGAATAGAACCACCTGTCCCCGGGGAGAAAGGAGGGCTGTGGCGGCCCAGAGGCAGAGTCTCCTCGGGGACCCGGGTAACCTTGCGCACCCCGGGAGAGCACTGCCTCCTGCATCTCCCGGGTGGGGTCCGCGCCGGCCCCTTGCGTGGCAGAGGGGTCGGTGAGTGTTACGATCGCTGAGCCCCTGGCCGTGTGGTAGCGGACGGGATGGCTGAGACGACGCGTAAGGCTCAAGGGACGAAAGGTTACCCCTGGCCCCGCTGGTCGATCCTCCCCCCTGAGGAACGGGACCGCGGACGTTTGCCCAATAGGGGAGCGGAAGAAGTCGGCTCCCAACGTCCTGTACCCCTAGGGAGATTGAGACGATCGATCGGGGTGGTTCGACCGTCGGGGGGTGAGGTCGCAGATCCGAGCTACTCGATGCCTGCGTACCTGACCCGGGATTGTGGTCAGTGGGGGGGTCCACCGAAGACTGGCCACATTCCCTCCACCGGAGTGTTGACGCTCCTCGTGTCCGGGTCGTGCTGAACCCGGACACGGTTGGGGAGAGCGTGCTGAGACTGTGTGACGTTAGTGGGGGAGGTGCTAGCGTCACGAGTCTCAATAGATCGGGGGACGTGCGGTGATTCCGTCCGCGAGTCGCCACCCGTGCCGGTCCGGGTATCGGCAAGGGTCCCCTGGGGCCGATGATCGCCGGACGCGGCATGATGGGAGAGGGTCTCCTTACGCGGTCGAAGTCGAACAGGCGAACCAGTCAGGGAACGGGAAGATTTAGAACGGGCAGGTCCTTTCATGGGAGCCTTGCCCTTGGATTTTGGGCTTAGGGAAAGAAGCAAATGAAAAACAGTCGGCAATGACTGCCGATTGTTCATCCGACTGGGACTGACTGTTGGACTTCGATCGCGACGATCGTGTATCCGCCGGTCGGGTAGAGGGGGAATCGGAATGATGGTCGCGCGTCCCCTGCACGGAACCCTCCTCTACACCGACCGTACGCTCATCGTGTGCGTGAGCGGTTTGTCCCGTGGAATCGACACGCGGCCCCTCCGGGGTAGAGAGCGACTGCCGAAGAGTGGAGCGCCTCGAGCCGTTAGTGTCCTTCACCATGTTGGGCACTGGTGGTGGGGAACAAACACGGAACGCACGATCGCAAAGGGGAGACAAAGAGGTGGATTGAGGATATAAAGGGCTCAACCAACCTCGGGAGAGACACTGAAATTGTATTAAATGCAACGAGATCTCAGTGAGAGATCGAGGCAGGTCGATCGTAAGTGACGCGGTTTTGGCCGGTCGAAAACAAAATGGCGGAACGACCGGCGAAGAAATGGAAGCCGAGTGGACGACGTGAAAGTTAGGCGAATCGGGAGTCCAAATGGAAGGAGAAGGGACCGAGATTCGTTGAACAAGGGGCCGTAAAAGCCAAAACTGGGGAGAAAGGGCGAAACCGGCGATGGAGTTCCGACTTTCGAAGATCGAAAAGAGCGGAATGCGAAGTCGCGAGTGCCGAGACAAAGGCACAAAGGCGAGGATGGCGTGGTTAAACAAATGAATAAAGCACACCAAACCAAAAGCCCCACCGGTTCAAGAATGAAAGGGTGAAGCGCGCAAGCCACAACAAATAAGCAAAGAAGCAACACAAGGCTATCTTAACACAACGGCAAAGAGAAGGCGAGACAGAGCACAAGACTTATCTTGCTTGGACGGCAGGCCGAGAGAGAATGACGTATGGGAGACTTACACTGGCTTCTCCCTACGGCGGAAGTGGTTGGGCACCACGTGACTGTCTTATCACTGCATTAGCCACACAAAAACTTCGGCCTGGCAGAGCAGACTAACTGCCGTGAATGCTATTGTCTGACATGGTACAGTATATGACGCCAAACATGCTGGTCATGATGGGTAAAGAGAGATGGGCTGTATCCACATTTACCACTTGTAGAGAAAATAATCTGTTGAAAGAAAGCAGCCACCTGAATTTTTCATTGAATTTCTACACATCAATAAAGTATCTTTTCTTCAGGGATAAATGTGGACATGGCCAAAATAGGACCTTATAATGTGAAAACCATGGGGAGTATTTGTACCTTCTTCATTTTTCTGTCTTTTGATGTCTGTTTGGGCTGGATGGTCAAGAATGCACATGTGTGTACATGAGTGTATTTGGTGATGTGACTAAATTGTGTATGTGTGTGTGTGTGTGTGTGTTGCAGGTGAAACGATTCCTGGTGTCCAAGACGTTACAGGACTGCTCCATCATGGTGGCTGTGAGAACCCCTCACCAACAGGTCTGTGTCAGTCGGTCGGTCTGTCGGTCTGCTTGCTAATCTGGCCCTAAGTCATGGTTTTCTTCAAAATATACCTGTCTAAACAAATGCCTTGTCACCACTTGGCACAGAACGTGCTATTCATCAGAAATCTAGTAATTGCATGTATTTCAAAAAAGAAAAAAAAATGTAAGTGGTAAGCAGGGAGATAACTGTACCTTAAACTACCATGAATACAGGGTGGTCTCCCCTAGTGAACATGGATTCAACTCGCTCCAATAGGCAGAATTCAGTTTTCTCCTTTTCCTTGGTGAGAAACACGCTTTCTCGCACTCTCGACTTGAGCGCTCTACCATGGATTCTCAGAAGCAATTCTTCGACTCGGCATTCCCTTCAGAAGAGAATCCTGCCCAAGAAGAAAATTCAAAAAGCTTTTAAAGATAGCCTTTGCTGTACAGTCACTGCCATTACAGGGACCCTCAGTGCACACCAAGTTGGCCAACATTTTTTCTGCACCTCCAGTTTCCAGAATTTGCAACTTCTGTTGAAGACCAGTTTCAACCCTCGACAAATATGAGACCCGAGTTTTCTGCACAGACTGTTCCCCTTTAACCCCCTGCAGCTAGTACGACTGTTGGTTGGGCACTACTTGGCCCTCGGACCGACGGTCTGCCACTTTTGGCGTGAGTCTTGACCGGCACTTCCTGCTTCACTGTGCCGAGGAAAATGGGTTTTACATTTTCGAGCACCAAAAAGCAGTGTAGTATTCATTTTCACAATTTTCATCAGTTCTTTGATGATCCTGAAATTCGTTGGACAAATGCACCATTCCAGCTGTGAAAGAAGCCAAATTTCGGGGGGTTATTTTAATGAAAAACTGAACTTCGAAAGTCACATGCAGCGCTAAAAAACTGCTTGTCAGAAAGCACTGAACATTCTGAGAGTTGTTGGCTCACACAGATTGGGGCGCTGATAAGAAACATCTTTTCCATCTTTACAGGGCTCTGATCTCCTTCATACTGGACTATGGGTGTGCAGTCTATGGCTCGGCCAGACCTTCCTTCCTGAAAAGTCTCGATCCCATCCACCATCATCGCCTTCGACTCTATGTGCATTCCGCACCACCCTGTATATAGCATGTATGCTAAGCAGGAGAACCATCCCTCTCGAAATGTCAGCTGAAACTTGTCTTGAACGACTGTTTGAATCTCTCTTCTGAACCCCAAAACCCTGGGTATAGATCTGTTTACCCATACAATTTCACCTATTTTGTACACATGTTTGGAGAAAATATGACGAATACGACAAATCAAAAAGAAATGCGTCAAAAAATTCTGGAGATAAAGATCTTAAGCGGTAATTGAACTTGTGGAAAATAACTGCGGTGAAGGCTTTGACCAAAGAGCGACAACTCTCGCTAACTCTGCGCGCGAAGCTATGTTTTGCAGTGTCCGTTTCTTTGGCAACGTGCCCTGTAAGGTCGAAAAAACCGGTTGGAGAGCATGACCGTTGTACTTTAGTATGCTGATAATCGGGTTTGAAAGTAATTTGCAGACCTGCCTACCCTACATTTTTTAGCGTATTTACGAAATTTTAATGGAAAATAAAATAATATGAATGGAAAATAAAATAATATGCCGATAGTACAAAAATACGAAAATCGGCAACATTGGCTACAAAAAAAGGACTATTTTCTTGTTTGAAGACGCAAGTTATTGTCCCTCGTTCCAGCTTGCGCGTGCTCGCTTACACTATGGTCAGCCATCTTTCATAGTGAGTGACTGACAGATACTTACTAAGAGAATGCCCCCACCAGCGAAATTACGCGTTCATGAGAGTGATGAAGAGCTAGATGTTGAAAAGAGGCCGCCAAAAGAATGCCCCCACCAGCGAAATTACGCGTTCATGAGAGTGATGAAGAGCTAGATGTTGAAAAGAGGCCGCCAAAATGAGGGAGCAAGCTTTCCTGAATGCATACCACGCAAACTTGGAAGTGCTTAGTGCCAAGCTCAAAAAAGGTCCAACTTTGGTGTGGTGCACTTGTTAGTTGTGCTCATGGAGGGTTGGCAGCGACTGCATAAAGCATATTTTATCAAAATCGCATAAAAAAATATCCAAAATGATGAATTCCTTCAATTGTGCAAGCATTGAAAACGGCCAAGGTGAAGTCTAGTGGGGGACCTGGAGCAGCAGGTGACAAATGCTGAGATGATGATCATGATGTGTAGGCTGGTGGCTGACGCGAATCTGTCCCTGTCAACACTGATCGTCCGGTTCCCTATTCAAGAAGATGATTCATGACACTAGTGACAGCAAAATTGCTCAAGGTGTGTCTGTCACTTTAACTTCTACTGTTATCAGATGGATATAACATAGTTTTTGCTGGGGTTCCCCGCCATGTGGGCATCTCAGGCAATGAGTTGGTATATCAACTTGCTGAGAAAGCAACAAGGAAAGAGTTGAGCAGGTTGTCTATACCTCTCACTGATCTGAAACCAAAGCCCAGGCTTACGTCAAAGAGCTCAGTCAAGAAGAATGGAACTTGCTGATGGATAACAAACTATTTCAAATCTATAACATCCATCCAACCTCAAAAGGTTTTTACTGTGTTCCTGTAAAAACGTTTTCAGGTTTGGACGGATGGTATAGAGGTGGCCGTGAAGAACAGACAGTCTTGTGCCGTTTTTTATAGAGGCTACTCCTTTTACATCCATTCTTATCTTTTAAAAGGTGAAGAAGTTCTGTGGTGCATTCCATTTCATGTACCATTCACTGTGAAACCTATTCTTTTAGAGTGTTGGGATTTGCATGATATGAAACACATGCATTTTACAGCAGACTCCAAGAAAAACCTTATTCAGAGATATCTCACCTGATGTGATCTTTGAATTTCTGAAAAAGATTGTTTTTCATCTGATCTAAGATTTTACAGAGGAAAGATTTTGAACAAAATTTTGGGTGTGCTTTTTGAAGGTTTGTGTGAATGAGAGGGTGGTTTTTTTTTGTTTTTTTTTAATTTATTTTTTTTAATGACTTGTGAGTTGACTTCAATGCAGTGACAGCCCTGATATGGCCCTTTGCAGTCGGTTGGACTATAAGCAGTATGGACTATGGCCATGTATCTGTCCAGATGACATCCCTGTGGTAGACCACTGACATGAATATGTGGGATGGAGAAGATAATGCAGATGTTTTAGGAAAAGCAGTACGTTGAACATTGCTTATGATGATTAGGGTGATGAGTATGTGGAATTATTGTGATAGAGAAGATGATGCAGATGTGTTAGGAAAAGCAGCATGTTGAACATTGCTTATGATAATTAGGGTGATGAGTATGTGGAATTATTGTGATAGAGAAGATAATGCAGATGTGTTAGGAAAAGCAGCATGTTGAACATTGCTTATGGTAATTAGGGTGATGAGTATGTGGAATTATTGTGATAGAGAAGATGATGCAGATGTGTTAGGAAAAGCAGCATGTTGAACATTGCTTATGATAATTAGGGTGATGAGTATGTGGAATTATTGTGATAGAGAAGATAATGCAGATGTGTTAGGAAAAGCAGCATGTTGAACATTGCTTATGATAATTAGGGTGATGAGTATGTGGAATTATTGTGATAGAGAAGATAATGCAGATGTGTTAGGAAAAGCAGCATGTTGAACATTGCTTATGATGATTAGGGTGATTACCAAGGGTTAGAATACCCTGCTGAAAATGGGTGATCTGTGGTTTAAATTTTGCACATTACAGAATGTAACTTCTCCGGTGTTAATCATATAGAGGTTACGAAAGAGGAAACATCAATGCAGGCAGTTGAAAAAAAAAGGAAAGAAAAGGGCAGCACTCTTCTAAGGAGGACAACTTTTGATATTTCACAGAGGTGTTGTATAGCACCATAATGTTCTGCAGAAATAGGTTTCCTTCAGATTTTCTTTATGTTGTTTTGTTTCATTTTTATTATACACATATTGCCATTAACTTTGATATTTTAAGCGTCATCATATTTCATGATCCTTACAGAGTGAAGTAGAGGATTTTTGATGTTTTGACATTATGATGCACTTGCAGGGAGGTTCAGCAGAATTCCTCTGGCAGTGTCCATGGCAACAACCTGCTGCTGTTCGGGGGTCGATGGCATAAGGTGTCGGTGGCTCTGGTGGACCTGGACCCGAAACCTTTGGACAAAATACCCACGTACTTCCGACAGGCCTCCGCCATCAGAGCCTCCTTCCAGGACACTGCCCCACCTCCCTCCTCCTCGTCCCCAAAGACAGTCGCTCCTTCTCATTAACAGACACCGCCCAGCCGTGCTCGCTGACCTTGACCTCCTGTTCTGACCTCAAGGCCCGAAAGCAGGGACAGACAGATTTGTTATGACCTTCATCAAGGACTGGGAGGGAGTGAGAGGGACTGGTTTTAACTTATATCATGCTGTTGTGAAGTGTGCATGTTTTATGGTGTGAGCATTGTATTGAAGCTAAACAATGATGGTAACCATGGAAACACTCGTTGAAAGGGGGGTGGTAGGTGGTCAGTTTAGGACTGTTATGACACAGTTTTCATGACACAGTTCCAGTGACAGTTCATCATGGTCGACACCTTGCAGAGAAATGATCTTTTATCTTATCAAGATTATGTGGTTGACACTAAAATGCTCCTTTTGTACTGTAATGACAATAATACATGTGGTGAAAAAAGCTTGTCATTTTATAAGTGTACTGAATTCTAAGGCTTGTAAATAAAGGTTCGTGATGTTCAGTTTTGTAAGCAGAAGAATACATGAAAACCCTACCTCAGTACATAGGCCGTAGTGGAACTTTGTACGCTGCTAATTGTAATTGTATGCTTATTTATATGATGTAATGTTGTTTTTTTCTTTCTGCATCAGGTCAGAAATAGTTGTTTAAGGAGTCTAAATGATCCTGTTTACCTTGGAGTTATGGTGGATCACAGCAAGAGAACAGAACCTGGGTTTTTGAGAGTTCCAATTCCTTGATCTTCAGTCAGCTTGTTTTGACAGTTTGAACAGTTAGTGTAGGTAATGACATCCCACTTCACTGATGTGTATAGGTCATGTTCAGCAGCATGCACCCACACATGCTGTGATGGATGTGCTCATTCTGCACATTCTGTTTTATGTGTGGACTTCACACACACACACACACACACACACACACACACACACACACACACACACACACACACACACACACACACACAAACATAAAGCATGTATACATTTACCTGTCTAAGCAAGTCCAACATAACTTAGTAAATCTTTCTGCATTTTTCATCCTCTGAAAAGAAAAAGACGTATCAACAAACGTACAAGCAATCATACTAGGACAACTGAAGACAAGCAAGTCATCTTTGGAATCTCAGTCGCTCCCCACCTCTGCCACCCTCCCCTTGAACCCCCAGTCAAGAGTTGATCTGCTGGTAGCTGTTGCATTTTGTCAGATTTTGCACTTTTTCCCTCACGATTTTCTTTTTTGCTTTTTTTTAGTTGATGCTTTTCAAAGGTGTTTAGGTGTTTATATACTGACATGCTAAAGAAATTCAGGAAGTCAGGTTTGTGTCTCAGTGCAAGATTTGAGTTTGAAAATGTCGTAAAGCACTCCAAATACTTAGGGAAAGTGTCAGCAGTGAACACAATGGATAAACCAGAAAACAAGAGGCACCATCAGTCACCAGACCCCAGCATCAGCAAAGGGGTGCTTGTTGTCTGTACCTGGTGTGGCCGCCTTGTGCATCCACACCTATAGTACACCAGGGCTGGATTCCTTTGAATTCACACATGGCATGGTTGCAACAACGAAAAAAGAAGTACGTGCGGTTTTCTTCATGTGCCTTTTTATTTTAGTGGGCTGGACCCTGGTCACAATGTGTGCAACTCTAAATTTTTGTGTATCCCTTGAAATTGAGTCGGATATTTTGCGTCAGTGTCTGTTGCATCCATGCCATGTGCTTGTCTCCTTTATCTATTAAGTTCATCTGAGCACAGAGGTACCTTTGTACCTTTCCCATATGTCGCCTAACATTTTGCCACCGTACGTCGTCGTTCTCCATGGACCCATGCTTTTAGTGAAGAAACGAAGCAACTGCGGAATGGAATAGTATTCTATTTATATTTGTTGTGTGTATGACAAATGAATGTAACACATGCACGAGATTGAACTTGTTTGTTTCAAAATGCTTGGTCATGTGAATAGCCCATCCATACAGGTGACCATGCGTACACGCACTCCAGTACACATTCACTCAGGCAAACGTCTGGCTTTTGAACATCACGCCACTCACACGCTGTTGTAGTCAAACCAGTTGTGATACACAGAATGAAAATGTGCTGGTGTGTGTGTGTGTGTGTACCAAAGAGTGGACATGTGTTTGTATGTGTGTTGCTGTGTGTATGCAAGTGCATGTGTGTGTGCATCTAGGTATGTTTGTGTATGTACAGACCTGTTTACTTCCCGTTTTCGCCGGGAGATTCTCCCGTTTTCGTAGGTCACATCCCGGTCTCCCGGTCATAGCATCGATCTCCCGATGTCCGATTTGGTTTTCTCCCGGTTTGCGCCGTCTACGCACTCGGCAGTTTGAAACAAGGCACTTTCGAAAGAAACCCCGAGGTCCGCTCGCGCTACGGCACTAGGCCTAGGCCTAAGCGACGCATAGATAGGTTAGCATCACGCCGGCAGCACACATGCTGCCTAGCGTACAGTACAAAGATGCTTGTCACTCTTTAGTGCGAAAGGCGCGAAAAGTATCTGCATTCAAGATGGCGGCGAAAGAAGCGAAGCTCCATGAAACGGACAGTGAAGATGACACTACTAGGCGTGAAGATAGCCATGGAAGTGGAAAATCATCGGCGAAAAAGAAGAAATATTTACAACGATTCAAACCATCGTACTCGAAAGATTTTCCGGGATTAGTGGCATCACCCAAAGGCGAAGATTTTGTGTTTTGCCGAAAGTGCAATGTTCACTTCGGAATTGGGCACGGCGGACAGCACGACATAAAACGCCACATCCAGACTGAGAACCACAAGTCGAACGCCTCAAGCAGCGATGGTGGACGGATAACTCAGTTTTTTATGGCCGCTTCACCTGCGGAAGAGGAAAAAAAAACATGCTGGAACTCCAGATCACTCGTTCTGAGGCAACGTGTGTGGCGTGATCGCTGAATGCAACTTCTCTCTGAAGAAGCTGAAGTCTGCTTATGCCAGCAGCCTGAAGCAGTGAGATCCTTTCAGTCATGTCTGTCCCCCCATCTCCACCACCTCCCTCCCACCTACCCCTTCTTCAGAGTGAGATAATAGTAAATACCCAAGTTCTGTATTTTCTTCCTATCCCCACCCCCTACTTCAAAGTGAGATGACATTCAAGGACTGTGGTTTTTCCTCCTACCCCCACCCCCCTACTTCAAAGTGAGATGGCATTCAAGCACTGTGGTTTTTCCTCCTATCCCCACCTCCTACACCAATGACCTAAGTTCTGCAAGTATGAGAGTATGGGCTATTTCAGCGCTTCTTTGGTGAGTTTTTGTTGTTTTTCTTTCTTTGTTTGCTTTAATAACATTTTAGCTTACTTTTTAAAGCTGTCATATATACTCTCAATTAAATACTGCTATGAGTTGATATTGTACTCTTTGCCTAAGAAGAAATGCCGCGAAGAAAAAACGCCGCGAAAAATCTACTGACTTGACATGCAAATCTACTGACTTGGGAGGTCCAATCTACTGAGCAAGTGAATAGGGGGGTAAACAGGTCTGTATGTATGAATGTGCATCTTGCATGCAAGCACATACAGATGTGTATGAGAAGAAGGTGTGCTTGTGATGGACCTAAAAAATATGGGTACGTAAGAGAGGTAGCGTGTGTACATGTATCCAAATTGATGCTTCTTTAGTATACTAAAACAAAGATTCAGCTTAATTTTCAATAACAAGAACCTCCATTGAGGAATTTACATTGAATTCTCTAACAGTATGTCTTATACACAGAGTGTAAAGTCTATTCAGTCTGGAACGGAAAAACAACACACACACAAGTACATTTTCTGTCAACACTGATTTATTTATGGATGTAATAATTGCCTTCATTAGAAACTGAATTTGTTCAGTAAGCTGAAAAATCACATGCACACGCACATACACACACACACACACACACACACACACACACACACACACCACACACACACACACACACACATACACACACACATACACACACACATACACATACACACACACACACACACACACACACATACACACACACACACACACACACACACACGCACATACACACACACACACACACACACACACACACACACACACACACACACACACACGCACGTCATACACACACAGTAGCACACAAGCAAGAGAGAGAGTTGCAAAAATCTGCGCATGCAGGCTAATGAACACAGCTTACAAGATGTGATGTATTTTATCTCCAATGTTCAAAGTTTATAATACGTCAAATGTGAATTATTAAATGAAGTAATCAGAAGTGAATAATACTGTGAACTTCATAACAGATTTGCAGTGAATGGACATCATACCATGACTTGGTTGAGCTGATGCTTTGTCTTTGCAGCCAACGTCATGTACTGTCCTGTCACTATTAGGGGCTGCCAGGTCAGTGCTTGGCAGCTGCCCTGTTCCTCAGAATATCGCGATACAGCGCAGTGTAGTATTTAGAAATGGCTATACCGCCACTGCAGAAGTTGGAGCACCATGAGGATGTTTATGTTCCCAGATCTGGTCTGCTGCTGATTTAAAAAAAAATTCTGACCTGACGAAGAACACGAGGAAGGGGATGTTGAGAATGTCCTACACATGCCTTAGGTTCATGTCTGTGTCAATATCCCATTTTGGCTGTTTTTGATGTCAGTATCTCATAAAGTACCGTTACATTTAGTTTGTAGGCCTGTAATCCAAATCACAGTGCTCTGACTGTATCAGTCACTGCGGCTCTGCTTTTAAGATCGAAATTTCGCCTGTTGTGTGATTCTCTTTCTGAAATATATAATAGGATTTTCTAATATCGTTCTACGAGTTGTATGCGAAGCTAATTGTAAAACACCACACAGGTTATAAAAGAAGATCTGATAAGATAATGTTGCTTATAGCCCAGCCGACCGCAGAGGGCCACATCAGGGCTGTGGAAGATCTGATGAATTTGTCATAGAACTTGCAGTCTCAGAGACATGTGGAGGTAGTGATTCCACTGTCGGAAAGTAAAGTATGGCGGCATGCACAGCAGTTGCATGTTTGTGAAAGTGATGCCAGCCGGCCAGCACTTTGCGGGAAATGGAATGCTAACAGGAGGTTCAGATTCTGTGTCTTTAGATTGCATGGGTCTGCTCAGACCCACGACGTACGGCGCTCAAGGTTCCTTCGTGGAAATATGGATCCGTGCAGACCCATGATGTACTGGAAGTTTGTTTTTTGTTTACTGTTTTATTTTCTGACAAAAACAAACAAATTTTGGTACGGATGTTGGGCTATGCTGTATTGACAAAGTCACAAAATTTCGTGGCGTTTGCTTAAAAACTTGTTCGGTTATCAAGTGAAAACTATGACTAGGTGTGCTCAGACCCACGTTGTACGGGAAAGGTTAACCTCACCGAATCAGAGTTTTGAAGCTGGTCTTGTTGCCTGCATGGCAGCATGAAAATTTCTTTTGCATGTCAGTATACATAGTCTCTGCTCGCAGGATTTTGAGTGGCTTGGAGTCCAGATCACCTGAAGTCACAGGTTGGACAGACTTTCATAGCATATGGGGTGGTGTTTCTGGAAGGTAGAGGATCTGTGGTGATTTTTGTTATGGAGTATTTCAGAAAGATGTTTGGACCGTGATGTCGATGAAATTAGGCTGGAAGTGCTTTAGGTCAACTCAAGGCATAGATTCTGGTCACAATTAATGTACTATGGTTCATCCTTTATGTTGGGAAGGTCGTTCCAGACACGTGCATATATCTCGTGTCATTCTGATGTCAAGAAATGTGAACAGATCTGGAATGTTACTTTTTGCTTGGAAAGTGCATCCTGCATCATGACCAAAATTGAAAGTGTTGAACGTGAGTCTTGTTCAGCATGACATGGTGTTTTTTGGTTGGTTGGTGTTTTACCCTACCAGACTCATCAGTCTAGTAGTGGAAGCATCAGTTCAGTCAGCTATTACCTATTACATTTCAATTATCAGCATAATGATTTGTTTGCATCTCGAAAGGCTTCACAGCTAAGAATTATATCATGCACCTGATGTTGTGAGAGAATAATTGTCTAACTTGAAGATGGAAATGTTTGCACTGGTTTTGCTTCTGATATCGCTGGCATTTCTTATTTTTTTAATGTTATTATTATCATTTGTTTATGTTAACGTTTTTCACTTGCTCACAGGCGTGATCGTCAGAGGGCTGACTTGACATGGGATTTTGGATTGATTTCATGAATCTGAACGTTGACCTGTCCACATCCACATTATTGGGAATGATCTGTCTCAAGCTACTTTGTGGGTACAGGACTACAGACAAACTGAAAGGAAAATTAGTCCACAAAGACTTGAAAGCTGGAATGTGTTGCATGATTGACTATACTTGTTATAGCTTGGTGTAAGTATCAACTAAATGGCTATAAAACAATGGACATGGTTGACATCTTACGAAATCGTTATTGGGCTATAATTCAGCAGACTTGTTCACAATGACCAAAGCATGTAAACTACATGTAATCTTAAAATTTACTTTTTTAATATCCTCCTTTTTCATCAGTTATATTTGTAAATTTTTGTAGTTTGATTTCATTAATTCATGAATCTTAATCATTTCATGAAATTCTGAAATTGTCAAGTTATGTGAGCCTATCTTGAAGTAAACAAATAGTAAATTCATGGGGGAGAATTACAATAAGTTTTACATCATCCTCAGTTTTGGATCTTTCACCCATCACAAATGGCCCCTTGAAATGAGAATTGCCTTCATTGTGCCATCATGTCAAGTGAATAAGTAGCCTCTGACCTTTCTCCACGTATGCAAATCATCAAGCCAGAGATCTGCGTGTGGCAGTAGATGGGGAGCATGCTGATTTATAGCATAAACATGCCATAAAGTCATTTCCCTTGTTGCTACTGTCCTGTGGACGGCAACCCATGCATTTGCTTGACTGGTTCAGTTTGCACTTACTGTCTGTGTGGTAAAAGCCTACCGTTGGTTATCTGGCGGGGTTTATGCAAGTTAAGTGCTACTCCGACCAAGTAAAGTTTTGTATATTTTTCCAACTGCCAAATTGGACCCGAGCTCAAGTCATGGCATTTCTGCTTTGTTAGTTATCATGCTGTGCATTGCCATTTAGCTTTGTGAGTTGTGTGCTCTGTGAGGAACTAACAAGCAGATTCAGCAGCTTTTGGGCAAGCAGAGTATTGTTACACCAATACACGGCTTGGCCTGTGATACATGTTGCAGGTTTTCGTTTTGGTGGCATCGATGTTGAGTTGCTTCCCTTCGAGACAACTGCCTAAACACAAAACGCTGACCACTATTGGAGCCATATCCCTGATTCTACTCCTATCCCTAAGGCTTAGACAGAACTTGGATTGGACCCTCAGACTTAACCAGTGTTCAGATTGGGCAGCAGATCATTAGTCATTTAGGCAAGCACCAAGTCCTGGTGGAGAGACTTAACCAGTGTTCAGATTGGGCAGCAGATCATTAGTCATTTAGGCAAGCACCAAGTCCTGGTGGAATAGCCTGTTCTGTTTAGTGATCTGGATTTTTCTGGTAAGCAGCAAGTCTTTTTGTTTGGACTGCCGTTTCCTCTCCACACTGTTTCACCATACTTGTTGCATTGAGCAGACTAGTAAAGTTTTAGCACTTAAGTATGTTGCATTTAACAGATCAGTACACTGCATTTGGATGCAGAGATGCATTCAGGAGGTAACAAAGTTTATGTATGTGTTCAGGTGGTAACAAAGTATATCTGTGATTTCATAACGCCATCCTTTCATGAAAAACAAATTATGGAATGTTTTAAAGAGAATCAGGGGATTTTCTAGATAATTAGATGTTCTTGCAACTTAATGCATGATGCATGCACGCAGCCATACCTTCACAAATGTTGGGCACAGTTTTGTGTCGCTCGATCTTACTTTATAGCCTCAAGTAAAGAAATGAGTCTAGGAAGTGGGGGGGGGGGGGGGGGGGGGGGGGGGGGGGGGGGGGAGTCTTTGACTTGCTGCTCAGCTTTGCAAACTTTTTTCCCATGAACTCGCAGTGTGTGGTCAACAGCAACAGAAATGCTCCGTTATCAGCGAGTACATTGGGGAATGCTTTGCGAGTACACCGAGAAATGCTTTGTGAGCATGTTTTGTGAGTACCCTGGGGAACGTTCTGTGAGCGTGCTGAGGAATGCTTTCCTGGTGCCGATGCCCATCTTTGTTATGTTTAGGTGATGCCATGAAAATGAATGTGTGCAGGATTGGAATGATAATTGCGTTGCTTACATATTCAGAACTATAATCTAGTTTCTAAATTTTATTTATTTTCTGATCTCTATCTAGAGTGAATTGACGCGACTCGTGTTGTCTGATCATGGAGACATTCAGAACTAATCTATTTTCTATATATTGTCTCATCTCGATCAGAGTGAAACTGATTGACTCATGCTGCCCAATGATGGAGCTTAAGCCTTGTACTACAAATATATATAGAGGTCTATATTTTCACATGGATATTGCATGGCTCTGAAAATTTAGATTTGTAGGTCTCTTCATGGGTGTTCTGTTGTCAACATATATTGATGTTCTTCATTTATCATTTTTTACATTGAAAAATTGCAAATTTTTGGTTGGTTGGTTGCTTTTTAACGAATTGCTCATGCTGATAATGTGGCCTCCAGGAGCTGGCCTACAAATACATGCTGGTGTGCTCTCCTGGTTTATACACAGGCTTAGAACGACTTGTATATGTATGGTCTGGACAAACGATACACTGAAGGGTGCGTCTCTTTCAGTCCTATGCCCCATCCATTTTGATAAAACATTTCATATTGAATGTTTATTCCCCTCACTGTCCCCACTCCCCCTGCCCCCACCCCCTCAACAGAAATGTTTGTGGGCAAATAGGTTAGTGTTCCTGTGTATGTGTAGTTGATGTTTACTACCCATCTAACTGACCACCCTGCAGCTAGTTTCCTACGCTATCTTTGTTGAAATTAGACTCGTGGGCAAAGATGTCAGATAGTGTTCATGTTCTCATGTCCGTTTAGTCGATATACAACCATCCACCATGAAGCTAGTTTTACCACACAAAAAGCTTTGTTCAAATTTGGTTTGAACAAGTAGTGGTGTTGCTGTGAGCATAATACTTTCAACAGATAACAAGGGTGCTGTCGATGAAAGATATGGAGCGATTGGTCAGATAACACCAGGTGAATAACAAAGATTAGATACAGCAGTTAGGGGGCCGGATAGCTCAGTTGGTAGAGCGCCGGACTCGTGATCCTGGGGTTGCGGGTTCGAATTTCGGTATAGGGGGATTTTTCCCTCGGAATTAACATTGGTTCTGACTCCATTCCCCATATAGTCCTTCGAATGAGACTATAAACCGAGGTTCCGTGTGTGAACGCACGCATAACATCTTGCACACACGTAAAATCCCATCACCAACTTTCGGAAGAGAAGGCCAGTTTGTTTATGCATGTTTAAAAAAAAACAACCAAAAAACCCAGCCCTGAAACTGCCTTTGCGTGGTCGGATTTGCTATATTTGCTATACCTTTAAACACTGGAGTCAAGAAGAAAAGAAAATCCAAATTGAAAGAAAATCCAAATTGAAGGAAGTGTCTGAAGTATTTACCTTATACTATAGTGACGTCAGACTCGGCCTTTGAGGACTATCACAAAAGTCTGTTGTGCACACTCTCTCTGAGACTGCTACATAGCCACATCCAGGCTGGTCCTGCCTCTGATACTTCAGGAGCTTTCCATACAATGATTGTTTCATTAACCACCAGTGCAGTTCAAATCAAGATTATGTACACGCAACAAAGCAAAGTCTTTTTTTTTATGTTTGTAAATATACTGACTTCCATAAAAAAAACGCGAAAACAAAACAAGCTGAAGGTTGGGGGTGAATTTTATTGGTCACAATTGTACAGAGTGGAAGCGAGAATTCAACGTGATTTGATTCATTACACCGGTAATGTGTGAAAATGTCATCAGCAATATGTCTTTTGTGTGGAAAATCCAAGGTCACGTGACAAACCACCTTGAAGTCCTAATACCGTGTGTGGCCACCATTTGCGTTGACAACTGCTTGACACCTGCGGCTCATTGAGTGGACCAGGTGGTTGATGCGTCCCCTTGGCACACCAGCCCACACATGGACGATGGCCTGGTGAAGATGAACCGCTGTTGCTGGTCGTGGACGCAGGAGGTCCAACCATCTGCCAAGTTCATCCCAAAAATGTTCTATTGGGTTTAAATCGGGACTGAGGGCTGGCCAGGGCAGCACATTGACGTTATGCTGAAGAAATTGCTGGGTGGTACTGGCGGTGTGTGGTCTTGCATTGTCCTGTTGGAATGTCCAGTTTGGGTGTTGCACAAAAAAAGGATCGACATGGGGTCTGAGCACCTGGTTGATGTAGCGCTGTGCATATACACCCTGTCCGCGACCAGGACCAATGTTCTGAAAGATGACTGGTCCTATGGCGTGGTTAATGCCAATTGCACCCCATATCATAACGTTCGGGCCTCCCCAGGGGTTCCGCTCTACCACACAGGAGTCAGCATAGCGTTCACCAGGTCGACGCCATATTCTGACACGACCGTCAGCCATGTCAATACAAACACGGCTCTCATCTGAGAATAGTATGCGTCCCCACTGCTGCCTGCGCCAGTTGATTCGGGCTTGTGCCCACTGCAGCCTGTCCTGCCGGTGTCTTGGTGTCAGTACCGGACCTCTGTGAGGACACCTACATGCCAGCCCGTTCTCCTGAAGATGCCGCCGCATAGTGTTGAGGCTGATTCGTTGCTGGAGATTCCCAGGCACCTTTCGAGCAGTGTTAGCGGCTGTTTGCCGCCTGTCCCGCAGATGGGTTCGAACAAGATGGCGATCCTCTCTTTGTGTGGTGACCCAAGGACGGCCTGGCCGGGGACGATCATCAGTGGTACCAGTGACTCGCATGCGGTGCTGCAGATGATAGATGGTCGAGATGTGGACGTTAAAGATGTTGGCGACCTGCCTGGCATCCACACCAGCCTCCAGATGGCCTAGGGCACGATTGCGTTCCTCTGCTCGTAGTCTTGGCATCTCTGTAGCGCTCAGACGGCAAGTCGTTACCTGAACCTTGTAGCGCGGCTTTATAAAGGCTGCATGCCTGCGTACTTGTCGCTGGTTAACTTTGCTCTGCATGGTGTGCACGTGCCTCACATGCAGCAACCAGTTTGCCATTTTTGTTGACCCTCCAATGCCGGGAATGATGTGTGTTGCTCACACAATTTTTTCACTGCACGTGAGTCTTGGACCCAAACAACTTGCCACAATGGTTCAATATTGTATATTCACCCCTTTTCACCCGAAAAATAGCCTTTCAAATTTTGCGTTTTTTATGGGAGTCAGTATATATTCAACCCCAAATCAATTTTTTTTTTTCTTTGACCGTATCGGTATAAACAGCAAACGAGTGGGGTATGTTTTGCTCCCATAAGGAAACCTAACACAGAGTAACTTTTATTCAAGAATGGCATAGCCTTTTAAACTTGAATAAAGTCAGACAAATACATAGACGAACAGTCTAATAGTGGGGGAAAAACAAGCGCAGGCCAACAACTGAACTGTCTTCATAGTAATGACCTGGCAAAGATTTGGACTTGAGGCGAGGGGAGAGGGGAGTTTGAAGATGGAGAAACTGGGAACATGAAATTTAAAAAAAAAAAAAAATGTTACAGATATGAAAACTCTTCACTAGCTGCATAAGGGAACCATCGCAATCCCTTTTGAAGGCAGATATATTTGTATTGCCTGCTCCGAGGCCTTTCGCCCGCTGGGTCGGGACTCATCAGGGAGACACGGCTGGTTGTGTCTGCGCTCCCGGCGTCAAATAGAGACTATTTGACGTTCCCTACCTCATTTCATTTCCGATTTTGCTTTGATTAAATTGAGGTTATTTGTATTTGTTTCTGTCCGTCTGTGTGTTTGTCATTTGATCTCCCTTGCATCTTTGGGTGGATCCTCAGGCATAGGCTCAAAGACTGTCCCCTATATTTTATATTATTTGCATAATGTCTTTAGGTTTACAGCAACTTTTTTCCTCCCCACACTTTCGTTTGGTTGCATTTACTACTCTTCACTGGCTGCTTTGGGGGTGCTATTGGATTCTTTTTTGCACCCATGGTGGTGAGAACACCACAGTATTATGGACTGTGGTGTGTCTCTATTTGACGCCGGGAGCGCAGACACAACCAGCCGTGTCTCCCTGATGAGTCCCGACCCAGCGGGCGAAAGGCCTCGGAGCAGGCAATACAAATATATCTGCCTTCAAAAGGGATTGCGATGGTTCCCTTATGCAGCTAGTGAAGAGTTTTCATATCTGTAACTTTTTTTTTTTTTTTTAATTTTAAATTTCATGTTCCCAGTTTCTCCATCTTCAAACTCCCCTCTCCCTTCCCCTCAAGTCCAAATCTTTGCCAGGTCATTACTATGAAGACAGTTCAGTTGTTGGCCTGCGCTTGTTTTTCCCCCACTATTAGATTGTTCATCTATGTATTTGTCTGACTTTATTCAAGTTTAAAAGGCTGTGCCAGTCTTGAAAAGTTACTCTGCGTTTGGTTTCCTTATGGGAGCTAAACATACCCCACTCGTTTACTGTTTATGGTTTACTGTTCCCTACCTCATTTCATTTCCGATTTTGCTTTGATTAAATTGAGGTTATTTGTATTTGTTTCTGTCCATCTGTGTGTTTGTCTTTTGATTTCCCTTGCATCTTTGGGTGGATCCTCAGGCGTAGGCTCAAAGACTGTCCCTATATTTTATATTATTTGCATGTCTTTAGGTTTACAGCAACTTTTTTCCTCCCCACACTTTCGTTTGGTTGCATTTACTACTCTTCGCTGGCTGCTTTGGGGGTGCTATTGGATTCTTTTTTGCACCCATGGTGGTGAGAACACCACAGTATTATGGACTGTGGTGTGTCTCTATTTGACGCCGGGAGCGCAGACACAACCAGCCGTGTCTCCCTGATGAGTCCCGACCCAGCAGGCGAAAGGCCTCGGAGCAGGCAATACAAATATATCTGCCTTCAAAAGGGATTGCGATGGTTCCCTTATGCAGCTAGTGAAGAGTTTTCATATCTGTAACATTTTTTTTTATTTTTAAATTTCATGTTCCCAGTTTCTCCATCTTCAAACTCCCCTCTCCTCAAGTCCAAATCTTTGCCAGGTCATTACTATGAAGACAGTTCAGTTGTTGGCCTGCGCTTGTTTTTCCCCCACTATTAGATTGTTCGTCTATGTATTTTTCTGACTTTATTCAAGTTTAAAAGGCTATGCCATTCTTGAATAAAAGTTACTCTGTGTTAGGTTTCCTTATGGGAGCAAAACATACCCCACTCGTTTACTGTTTATCGTTTACTGTTCCCTACCTCATTTCATTTCCGTATCAGTATATTTTATCCAGTTTCTTTTCCTTAAATCAGAATACCAGGTTTTGGGGTCCCCTCCCTGGCTTCTCCCAATACCCTGAACAACAGGGTACTGATGTACTGGTCATAACACGGTGCAGTCTGATGGCATTTATCATCATTTTTTTGTTTCGATCTGGTCATGTGTCCATATCGTAGAATGTGCCACAATTGTAACAGTGTATATGTGAAAGTTTTGCTCTTTTTTTTTCTCTATTGGATGCACCAGAATTTTTATTTATCACATTTGTTCATGACGAGTGTTAATCATCATCATCAAAATTTTGTACAGGATGCATGTCTGTGTGTGAAATCACATTTAGTGATACTTGCGAAATTTCATATCATAGACATTTTTTTTTTAATATATTTTAAATATGAGCTGCATTGAACCCAAGCTAGTTTTGCCATGTTGCTTCTTACTGTTCTTGGTTTAGTAGTGTGTGGCTGCTTTGCTGCTCATACCAAGTCTGGGTTTAGTAGTATGTGGCTGCTTTGGTACTCATACCAAGCCTGTTATTAAATCTGGAGGTGAAAAAAAGTCATCAGCCTCTTCTTTGTGCCCCAGTAAAGTTTTGCTTGAAAATGCAAGCACCAGCATCAGATGGAAGTGAAAATGAAAGAAGAGGTGATTTGAATATGGTGCTTATCAGGCCATATCGATGGTGTACAAATCATTTTGGGTGTATTTTACGAATTCATTCACATGGAAAATATCGAAGAAGTCTGGATATGTCATTCTTTGGTTTCTTACCCTAAAATCAGCTATGTAGGAAAGAGGATATGTAGGAAAGAGAAATAAGTTGTTGTTTTTTTTTAAAACTCAAATCTGGATAGAAATCCACCCCACCACCTTTGCCTTGGCTTTAGGCTGTGTCAGACCAATTGACATAGGCCAGAACACCAAGGCTACATCAAAATGTTGTTATGCTCTGCATAGTTATGTGGGGATTGTCTTCAGTCGTGACAAGCTCCTAGCATAACATTATCAGTCTCCCAAATCCCCCGAAGTCGGAGTGTGGCTGCCCATGTGGCGGGGTAATCAAAAACGGTCACACACGTAATGTTCTCATCCCCAGCTGATGCATTTGTGCCATAGTGTTCAAATACTTCGGCTGTTCGGATGATCCCTGGAATCTTTTAGCCAGGGTACGACAACAACAACAACACCCCACCACCCTTCCCAAATTGTAAAACTGCCCTTGGCACATTTTCTTAGAGAAATTTTAATATGTTGACTCCAAGACTCTGTTTTCATGTCAGGAAGTGTTAAAATCTGCATCTTCTCATGGAAACTGCCTTTAATTATAGATTTTTTTAATAAAAGCTTGCAGGATCAGCAATGACAGTTCAAGCAAATGTTGAAAGGGGCATGAGGAACTTGATTGGTTCAAGCACAAGGCTAAAATTGACCAGTGCTGTGCCAACCAAGCCCCCACCATTGAGGCCAAGTGCTCAGTACTGGAAGTTTTATTAGTGATCACCCTGATGTTGGCAGTGCAAAAAATTTTGTGTGTCAGATTTCCATGGTGTTTTAACTGAAGACTAAAAGTGAAACTTAACATCAGCTTTTCATGGTAACTTAAAGGTTTACAGGTTGGATTTGATTCCCATGCTTAGATAAATATTTGAAAGTATTCAGTATTTTTTTTCTGTGTGTGTGGTTATGATTGTAGATTTTGGGTGTGTTACAACTGTATTAATTTGATCTTGTGGTTGATCCAGATAGATTGTGTTGTGCGGCTGGACCATATGTCCAAGAATTTGTGTTGTATGATTAAGCCTGTCTTGAGTGTTTGCAAGATCTGGAGCAGCTTGTAACAACTGTGCTGACAATTTTTTTGGAATGGAATGTAGGAGTGATATTTTTGCCAGTCCCCCCCCCCAAGCCTTCAATTGCTGTTGTGGTTTGATGTTAGTTTCCCCCTCCCATCAACCCTCCCTCTCCATGTTGATGTAGCAGCAGTTATGTGCTCAAGTAGGGTATGTTCATGGTAAACCCGAATGGATGACCAGCCGGCTGTGGAAAGCATTCATAGCAAAACCCAAACAGATGACCTCAGAAATTTTCTTCCACAAAAAGACACAACAGATGTCAGTGTTCTATCCAGTCGACAGATTGCAACACTTGCACAACATTTACTCAGACCTGAGGAGGAACGATCTACGAACTTTTGCTAAGCAATTTCACCCGAGTCCATTTGACACAAACAGTCCAGCGGGGAAGCCAACCCATGTGCAGCCAACCTCGCTGTTCCATGGCCAGTGAAGATCCATGGCCGTCTGCATCCACCAGGGTTTACTATGGACGTAGGCTAAGCCCACCATCCACATGTGTTCATTCTGTCCTATTCCATGTAGTCTGCGTACTGCAACCATCAGTCTTGTGCTCTCATCCCCACAGCCGAATCTTGGACCGTTTAGTCATTTGTCATTTATTATGTTCCGCTTTGCAATACATCCGTGGTATGTGTATTGAATCATGCTGTAAACCCCCGTTTGTGACCCATGACTGCTGGGCATTCACAATAGCCTACTGTGTATGTTGCTTGCAAGATCGAGAATAATTTTTGTTGTGGTGGTTTTGATTGTAAGTATGCTTTATTTTTTTGTTAAAGAGGGGGGAGGGTAAGAGCTTTTTTCATGTGCTTTTGGGTAGACCTGGAGGGGGGGGGGAGGAGGAGGAGGGGGTCTATTAAAGAGACCCATCAGTAGGATAAGGGAGGGTAAAGATAGGGTGGGAGATGTATTGCTCCTCTCTCTCTTACCCTCTCCACCCCCCCCCCCCCTTCCACAAGCTCGAGAGAGAACCTGAAGAGGAAGGCACAGAGAATGAAGGGGACATATTTTTTTCAGGGGAGAGGGTCCTTTTGAGGAGATGGGGGCCTGGGGGTAAGGATAGAGGGGAGTCACGTCTTTTGGGGGGGGGGGGGGGGGGGGGGGGGATAGGGGCTTGGGGGTAGGGATAGAAGGGAGGCACAGTGGCTTGGGGGTAGGGATAAAAGGGGGACAGGTCTTTGGGGGGGATAGGGGTAGGGATAGAAGGGAGACAGGTATACATCTCGTTAAATGACATCATCCAGAAACGCACCAGAAACTGTTAAAAATCTTTCTTCCGTAAAATCTTAAATCAGATGAAAAATGTTAATCTCTCTCAAAAACCCAAGGATCACATCAGGCGGGACATCCCTGAACAGGATCTTCATGGACTCCGCTGTAAAATGTTTGTGTCTCACATCGTGCAAGTCCCAACACTCTAAAAGAACATGTTTCATTGTGAGTGGCGCATGACATGGAATGCACCACGGAGCTTCTTCACTCTTTAAAAGGTAAGCATGGGTAAAATACGAATGGCCGGTGTGCAGCCGGCACAGAACCGTTTCCTCTTTACGACCTCCCGACGTGGATGGGAGGAAGTCCTTAAGGTTTGGACGGATCTGAAAGAGTTTGTTACTCGTCTGTGTGTTCCAATCCTCCTGCCAGAGGTCTCTCACATAATCGTTAATTTTCGGTTTCACATCTCAGCAGGGGATATAAGTGTTGGACAGTTTCTCTCTTGTGGCGTTCTTGGCTAAACGATCAACCATTTCGTTCCCGCCGATGCCAACATGACCAGGAACCCAAGCAAGAGTAATGTTGTAACCGTCCGCCTTCAACTTGCTAAAAAAGTTTAAAAAAAAGTAAAAGTTCTGGATGCTGAAGGTTGCGGCCAGCTATGGCCTCCAAAGCTGACAGCGAATCCGACAGAACCAGAAAGTCCCTCTTTGAAGAATGTGAGATTATCTTCAAAGCCAGTACCAGAGCAGTAAGTTCAGCAGAATAGACAGAAGCATCTGAATGGATATGTTCCAACAGTATCTGAGAAGGAGCCCCAGGGCAGTAGGCTGCACAGGCCACTCCATCTTCAGACTTGGAACCGTCGGTGAAAACTTTTTGACAGGATGGAAATTTCGAACAGAGGTCAGCATACAATGCCTTGTACGCCAGAGAGCTGGTAGACTCTTTGCGAAAAGCTGCAAGATCAAAACGAATTTCTGGTGTGAAAAAGGTCCACGGAGGTTGATCCGGAAACTTGGAAAAAAATCGGACACAACTCCTAGGTCTAGACCTGCATTCCGCACGTGAGGCCTCATACGAAGACCAAACGGCGGAATACATTTCGGGTTGTTTTCAAACTTACTTTGGAACGGAGGGTCAAAAACACAGTCATAGGCAGGATTCTGCGGTTCTGAGAACAGTCGGATATAATAATTCAAAGACAGTTTCAGCCAGACAGGTGGGGGGATAGGGGCTTGGGGATAAGGATAGAAGGGAGACAGGTCTTGGGGGGGGGGGGGGGGGGGCTTGGGGGTAAGGATAGAAGGGAGACAGGTATTTGGGGGCAAGGATAGAAGGGAGACAGGTCTTTGGGGGCAAGGATAGAAGGGAGACAGGTCATGGGAGGGGATAGGCTCCGGAGGGTAAGGATAGAAGGGAGACAGTTCTTTGAGGGGGGGGGGGGGGGAGATAGCAGGGAGACAGTTCGTGGGAGGATATAGGCTCTTGAGGGTAAGGATAGAAGGGAGATGGTTCTTTGGGGGGGTAGGCTCCTGAGGGTAAGGATAGAAGGGAGACCGTTCTTTGGGGGAATAGGGGCCTGGGGGTAAGGATAGCAGGGAGACAGTTCTTTTCTTTTTTTTGGGGGGGGGGGGGGGAAGATAGGCTCCTGGGGGTAAGAATAGAAGGGACAGGTTTTTTTTTTTTTTGGGGGGGGGGGGGGGGGATTAGGGTCCTGGGAGTAAGAATAGAAGGGAGACAGGTTTGGGTTGTTTTTTTTTTTTTTGGGGGGGGGGGGGGTAGGGTCATGGGGGTAAGGATAGCAGGGAGACGGTTCTTTAGGGGGGGGGGGGGGGATAGGCTCCTGGGGGTAAAAATAGGAGATAGTTCTTTTGGGGAGGAGGAAGGGGCCGAGGAGGAAGGGGCCTGGGGGTAAGAATAGAAGTGAGACAGTTCTTTGGGAGGGATTAGGGTCCTGGGGGGTAAGGATAGAAGGGAGACAGTTCGGGGGGGGGGGGGGGGGGGGGGGAATAGGGGCCTGGGGGCAAGAATAGAAGGGAGACGGTTAGGGGGGTGGGGGGGGGGATAGGGGCCTGGGGGTAAGAATAGAAGGGAGACTTCTTTGGGAGGGATTAGGGGTAATCTGCAGAAGGGAGACTGTTTTGGGAAGGATTAGGGTCCCTGAGGGGGCAAGGATTGAAGGGAGAGACAGGTCTTTGGGGGAATGGATGTAAGGAGGGAATAGGGTCTGTGGGAGCTTTAAGCCCTGTTGGTAGGAAACCTTTGGATTGAACATGGGGAAAGAGGTACGGTACATAAATGTTTATTACTGTTAAAAACTCCGAATCTCGGACCCCCCCAATCACAGCTTCTCATACACCCTCCATCTACAATGATGGAAAATTCATTCATGCCATGGGGTAAAACCAACAATAAATACTAAATTTTTCAAAACTGAAGCAAAAGTTAGAGGCATGTAGTTACCGCCAAGGACATTAGAAATGCATAGGTCAGTGAAAACTGCCCAGCGGCCATTTTATCAGTGTGCCCAACAAAGTGGTTTCTCATTCTTCCTTTTCACTGTCCTAAATGTTTTTTGCCTGAAGACCCAAGGTCGAAATGCATTGCGTCTTGTCCTGTACTTTGTCCATGTCGGTAACTAACCCTCTTTCTACATTCAATTTGGGGCCCCTTATCACCCTCACCCCCTGCTCCCCAACAACTATAGACCCAGCTGTTCAACATCCCACCCATTGCCTTATGCCCCCTTCTCCTCCAGCCTGCCTTATGTTCCCCTTCTCCCTCCCTGAAGGGCCTATCACAGGAACAAAAAATGAGACCGAGACCCCCACTTTTGCAGGTGTCCTATGAAGGAATAGTCGCTCTGCCCATGTCCGCTAAAAGCTACAATTACACCATGAAGTTTTAAAATCGCATCTTTTATTCCCCCCCCCTTCCCCCTCATTGATCACCTCAGCCATACACATAAATGTTGTGCAATACTGTTAACTCAACATGTCAAATTCATCAAAAGGGGTCTTTGGGAGAAAACATTTTTCCCTAACATAGATTTGTAAAGGATCCTTTACGACTTCAAGGGATAACCATAAAGGGTGTACAGTTCTTGAACAGCCTCATGTTGCCAAGGGTCTTTACAAACAGGCTACACATATTAAGTGGTACTTTCAAGAAATACGACCCAGAATTTCAGTCGTGTATGCCAACAACAGTGACACTTTCACTCTAAGAATAGGATGAAGATTAGTAATCATGCATACCAACATGGGAAAATAGGAAACCAGATACGCTGGAAGTGGGTAGTGAACACTTGACTGTGTATTCCAAAACCCTTAGTTATACTAGTTTCCCTGCGCAGAATGTTTAGTCGATTAGTTTCCTTTGAAAACAATTGCTCTTTTAGGCTGGAACTTGCCCAATGTGTCGGTCAGGCACTGCTGTAAAGCATATGCAAATAACATGGGTGCCTCCAGTAAATTTTTTAAACACCTGAAGGGCAGGGTTCGAGGGGCCGCCGAGGCCCTGGCAGGGTACAAGGACAGCGCCCCTGTTGGGAGGTCAGGGGGAGGCGGGGGGGGGGACGTTGCCCCATGAAGCTGAAAGAAAAATGCATTTAAGAGGGCAAACAGAAGACTCATTGAATGGAAAGTCAGGCCAGAAATTAAAGTTCATAAATGAACACAACTAAAATGCACTTCCTGAAGAAATTGAGACCCCTTTTTCCTCTATTTTCTTGTTTCAAATTTAATCTACACATTCCTTTATACCTTTTAATCTCCCATACACTGTAGACTGTATTCTAAAGTGAAGCGGGACTGAAGACTGTCTTCTGAAGTCACTCGTAGTTATACTCCCGTCTTTGAAGTCACTGAAAAACTAAACTGAATATATTTTTGGCAGATGGCTGCAGATAAACTTGGAATAAGAAGCCACAATACAGCAACTACTCTACTGATGCAGTCTTGGCACTGAATTTGAAATTGCCACACAAGGGGAATGAAGTCACTGTCAAAATCTTTGAGGGTCACTAAAACCTAGACCTACTACATGAATATACTCTTGGCAGATGGCTGCATTTGGGAGAGTACAGGTCTCCCTTTGGGAGAGTATAGGTGGGTTTGGAAACTCGTCCATTTCGCACAACAGAATCACTTACTGAAACTGTAGTATGTGACACACTTGCTGTGCTAGACACCACTTGCACTTGTAGCAGTAGAAATTGTTGCTGCTGTTGAAACTGTTGTATCAGACTTCAAATGAAGACAGCCCACTTGCTCGACTATGGGGATGAGGGAGACATGGGATTTTTTTTTTTTTTTTTACTCGTTTCTGGAAAGCTTTTCAACTGCAAGACACATTTTTTCTTTGATCTTTTCACCTTTCGTCCTTTTTTTTTTGCCTCTAGATGTTTAGAGTACCTGCTTTTGCTTGTTTTTATCATGCTAATCATTTCTTAGCTGACTGGCATCTTCGCAGCAGATGGCCACTTTGCCTTGATCACTGACCTTACTATTGCCGAGAGCACCCAACTTATCCTCATCCACATTTGGCAAATGTTGCAAGATTCATGACTGACCTATGAAGTGTGTCATCTGAAGCAGCAAAATCGGCATGCTCCCTGCACTTTTTCTTCCCTGCTTGTGCCATATTTCAGCGACTTCAAACAAACGGAACAGAAAACCACCCCTCACATGTCCCATCTTCTGTAGCCACAGGCCAAATGTTTCACCATTTGTATCCGTTTGGCCATTTCCATTGCCACTGATTTCACATCCTTTTCTCCACCTCTAGCCTTGAGGCATTGTCTTTTGTCAAAAACGGCATTGTACGATTGTTCCGCTGTCACGCTAACAAAATGTGTGTACGCTTGTGTGTCGAATCAACCAGAAGGAAGTGGAGCACTTCGTACCTCCCACACAGAAGAGCGAGAACAGAGCGCATTGAAAACTTGGATTGGAATTCATACGATTTAACTATTCTTTGGAAATTTGTTGCTCTTCAGATTAAAAAACAAACAAAAAAACCCAGCATCGCCGGCACAAGCCGTGATCAAAAACCGGTATTCCGGCACAGAAGCACCCATGAAATAATAGGTGTGTGTATCACCGAGAAAATTATATACACTGCGATTCTAAAATGATCCAGTTATGTACGATTCTATTACTGAACTCCATCAGATAACATTTCTATTACAAAAAAAAAAATCAAGTACAACTTGTTTTTAGTGAACTCGTTCAGAACTGGACAGATCCAGACTCTAGCCAGGATCCAGACCCTACCCAATACATGGTGGACCACCATCAATAACTATCCCTCGTATTTTGCTAAAGATACAAGTTACAACAAAACTGCATTGCAGTAGACTCAAACTCTCACAAAACAGGGCATTCACAGGTGACAGATCCCTCTAACCAATGCTTGCTGTCCTGTTGTCCGTGCCACTCCAGTGGTACTGCCCCACGCCATTAGAGCTTCCCATCCACATCCTGGCTTCTTCCGCAACAACCCTGGCATCAGCTATCCACAGGGATAAGTCAATATCAAGCCGTCATGAGGCAAATCACCAGAGGAGACTTTGCACTACTGCTGGAATCACTTTGATGATGTTCAGTGGGCCTGTTCTGGTCCAACATACGCATGACACCACCTGCTGACAATTACTAAGCTGCGCAGTGAGCTCCTCTTCCTGACCCTGCCACAAAGTTGATCCAACGACGGTCCCTTGAACTTCATACTGACAACCTCCACGCAAACACTACCACGGGCGTAGGCACGGACAGGACACTGTGAAAGTAGGGCATGAAGGGCCACAGAACTGGAGACGGTTTTTAGGCTGACTGAGGAGGAGGAAGATTATGCTGTAAGTTCCATGTTGGTCTGAGACTGACAGAGCTGTACTCGGCACTTACTTTCATGATGTATCCCCACATCAACCAGGCCTGAGAAAAGCAGACGCCTGCAGAGTTGGTCAGGAAATGCATCAAGCTCGACTCTGTGGTCCCAGTCTTCCCAACTGAACCCACAGCAAACTAAACTCTGAGTACTCACGATTCGCAAAAATGTGACAAGTATATCGATGCTTTAAAAAAAAAATCTTTTTAATCTAGAAATCTTGAGTGGTATGATAGCACCTGGAGGGTAAGTATCATGGTCTCTGTGTGCCACTTCGAATATGTTCACCAAAGAGTAACGATTCTTTGCTATCTCTCATATGCAAAATCTTGTTCAGTATACCTCTAAGACAATATGCCCACACGTATGAACAGAACAATGGCTGGAGAACTGGAATTTCCACAAAGTATGCAAATCAATTGGTTATTAGTTTTTCCTGGGCTCAGAGCAGCTGCTATGAAGTCAACTTCACCACTTCCAATTCTGGCAGATTTGATAACACCCACCACTTGTTCTATTTCTCCCCTGTGAGAGTATGCATACTTTAAAAAATCCCAATAGTCATAGGAAAGTGCAGCAATGGCATTTTTAGCGTAAACAAGTCTGCACCGAGCACAGGTCAGGCACAGAATGCTTCAGCTAAAAACTAGCCCATTGTGGCACATACACGTTGACCCTTCTGTCATATTATCCAAATACATCACTCTTTCGTGAAGCAGCACAAAAAAAAGAGAAAAAAATCCAAGACAAATCCTTAGAGGTATATACGCAACAGACATGCTGAACCACCATCAATAACTACATTAAAGGTCCGAAGGTGGAACTTCCCGTCACAAAACTGCAAGATGTCCACGAATATTCTCAACTGCACAGTCTTTCACACAATGAATATTCTCACTGAGGTATGTTCCTTTCAACAGAAGGACACAAAGGACTCCCTGGCAACCACTGACTGTTCACACACACACACACACCTAAGTGCCGCTGCCCACCGCACAGCTGTACTCCAGGCGGGTTTGTCAGTCTTGGCAATGACATTCCACAGGGAGCGAATCTACAGAGGCGGCCACGATGTTTGTCACTGTTCCTGCCGTTGTTGTGGCCTTAGCTGCAGTGAGGGGAGCTGATCTTTCTTCCAGTCGCTAGTTGGCATTGGCAGCACTCATCTCGTTCTCGGCACCTGTGTCCATGTGTGTGGCAATGTTGAGGATGAAGGTGAGGGACATAGGTGTGGTGACGTCGGCTACATACAGTTCCTGCCCTGTCTTCAGCTCCAGCTCTGAAATAAGTGGGGAGGTGTGAAGTCAAAGCTTGCACAACAAAATCAAGTGGCAGGGTCAAACAGCCCAAACACAAAAATGGATGACTGAGGAAACGGAAAGAAAGAAGACTAAAAAAAATAGTATCTATAAAAGGAACAACGACCTAACCAATCCATACTTCACATATACTTTCTTGTTTCATCTAGGACCATGAGACAAATGTTAGAGAACATAACTGGTTCAGGTCACATCACAAAATTGGACATGCACATGAAACGCCACAATTCAAAACTAAACATAAAAAAAGTGATAAAGGTCTTTTTTGTTTTGATAGTCGAACATACCAGCCATTTCCTCCCCCCCCCCCCCCCCCCCCCCCCCCCCCCCCCCCCCCCCCCCCCCCCCCCCCCCACCCCCCCCCTCCCTCCTACCCCCCCATGCCCCTCCCCCGCCGCTCCCACACTCCTGGCCACCACTACCCCACACCCCAACATGCACCACATACTCCCCGCTCTCCTAATGAGAAGTCTGAAGGCCTTGATGAAGAAATGTTTCAATTAAGGCAAACACAGTGTCCAGAATACACAGAAAGATTTAATAGGCGAGGTGGAAACCCCCAAGCAAATTCAGTGAAGACAGATTCGCAGAAACATCGATACGTTTCTTTACACCTCTGGGTGCGTTTAATGGATGGTCTGGGAGCCCCAATCTTCAGCCCCCTCCCCATCCTCCTCTGCCACCACCAAATACAACAGAAAATTGTGAACAAATGTCATGTGAAATGGACACACACACTTGACCAGCATTCTATGCATGATGTAACTTGCAGTCTCGATCTCGCCTAAAAGCAAGCATGCACACTGTCGATCAGCTTCCACTTCCGCATTACCAACAGTGGCTGGCTGGTACAGCTGCTACTAACCAACTTCAGATCTGGAGTCTTGTGCACGAAGTCAATAAAATAAAAGTTCCCCCCACAAAATGATTGTGCTCTATCTTGGTCATTAGCATCACTCTGGAATATGAGTCTGGGCTTAAAACGTTCCGCGTCTGGGTGGAAAAAGCAAGGCATCCGTGATCGGCATGCAAGCGTTCATAGCAATGGCGCGCAAGTTATGGCCCCTGATTTTTCTTGGAAGAAGTTTCCGGTCGGACTTCTTGGAAAACACAAAATGGCGGAGCACGCAGACATTGTTCAAGTGGGTCAGACTTTTGACAACTCTTCAATTATAAACAAGTGGAATTGGGAGTGGACGCTTCAGGAAGTTGACGAAGAAGTCATTGGAGACTTTCTTCACAAAGTCACTGCACCAGGTTTAGCTTGGTGCAAACTGTGCTCAAGGGAAGTGTGCTACGGTGGTCGCGGGAAGAAAGCTCTCGAGGAGCATGCCCCGGACCCCCCCTAGTTTCAGTGGTTTTTCCTCCTCCTGTTTTAAGCCCTGATTGATTCAGTTGGTCCTGTCTACTATGAGTTAAGCAAATAGAGCTGCATGACTGGGGGGTTATACAAAGAATGGGCGGTATACAACATGAATAGGGAGCATATAACAACCTGAATATGGTATGCATCATAATCTGAATGGGGACAACACAAAAGTCTAAATGCAGTATATACAGGGGCTCGAACAGGTTGGAATATATACAACAGCCTGAACTGGATCCACACGGCAGCCTAAATGGGATATATATAACAGGCTCAATGTAGTATATAAAACTGCCTGAATTAACCCTACTGCTGCCGACGTGGCATTTCTGCGACCATGTGGCTCATCACCGAAATGCAACAAACTAGGGCTACCCAACTCCCGATACTCTCAATCTCCAATCTGATGAGACAGAAAGCCAGCAATAAATGTCCTAGTGATTCCCTGACCTGTGCTCACAGCCATTTGCCTTGTCAGAGCGCTGTTCCGTTAAGTGTTTTTTTGTCCATTTATACCGATTGCTTTTCGATTCACTATGACATCACAAACAAGCACTTCAGGCACTCGGCCTCGCCATACATTTAAGTGCTGGAAATACTGAATAGACAGTCAGTTGATTCTGATTCAGATAAGGAAAACCCAGACTGTGACAAAAAAAACATGTGATTGGGAGAGCTTGACCGAATTACCACAGAGACCGACTGTGCTGAGCGCATGCCAAGTGGTAGGCTAAGCCAGCATGGGGGCCACGGTGCGAGCATGTTGGTGCTGGCCCTGGGCTAACTGGCAGTGACTGACTTAAAAGCCGTGTGAGTGAGAGACTGATAGGGGGCGACGAACACTTCAAAGACAATGAATCAGACGCAGAGCTTACTTGCAACTGATCAATGTCGAAGGGGGCATGGCCGACTGACACGTGTCAGAGGTGTGCTGCAGAGATGAGTTTGAGTGGGAATTATATGACCAGCTGGACTCGTAGGCCCTAGGAGAATTGCTCCCCAGGTTCTAGAGACCAACAGGCAAGTGAAAGACTGTTTTCATAAGAAAAATATTGCTTTCAACGGCGAGAGTGAAAGGAATGTGTGTGTGTGCGTGTGCAGTGTGTGTGCGTGTTCCCTTTTTCTTTCTTGTGTGTACCAGTGGGGCATAAGAAAGTGTGTGTGTGTTCCCTTCCCTTTTTCTTCCATGTGTGTGCCAGTGGGTGTAAGAAGTTTATTATGTGTATATGTTTGTGTATGTGTGTGTGTGTGTGTGTGTGTGTAATTCTTTTTCTGAATCACCTCGTTACGCACATCAATGCTTATTCCTCTGACTGTTGTTTCAGGAGTGCTGGTGAACAAGGATGATGTTCAAACTGTGGACTACTTCCAGCTCTTCTTCTGCTGGTGGAATATGTACTTTTGTTAATTGGTTTTATCACTTTTCTATTGGATATTACATACTTTCTGGTCTTAATTTGTACAGGAGTATTTTTCCTTTCTTGTTCAGAGTTTGATGGCATGCTTTCTTCTTTATTATGTTGAGACCAAAGATAACATTCAATTTCCTAATTTAACAAAAGTACAGTTTATGCTCTCCATTTCACAAAAAAACAGCATGAGAATTGGTTGCTTAGTTCCAGAGATATCTGCATTTCGCACATGCTGGAATGAAAGATTTTTTTTTTTTTTTAACGGCTGGCGATGGGAATTCATGCAAAACACAACATCTGGCGGTGAAAGGGTTTAAATGTCCCAAACAGCCTTTAGGGGACCCACACATTTCTGGGACAGGCCACATGCAGCAGCCCTGACAGCTTGTGACTGTAGTTTTTGTGAATGATCATCATCTTCCTTCATTACCTTTCAGTGTTTTCTTCAGATTCTCCCTGGTCCGTTCCTCTATGGACTTGATGTTGGGGATGTACAGGGTTTTGTTCTTGCCACCGACACTGGTGGTGATACCAGGTGACTTCATTTGACTGGAACACACATGGGTGCATTGAAACCACAGCACACTATAACTAAACAGTAGGAGACACAGAGAACAGATTTTTTTCCAGTTTTGATGGGTCTGAGATATAAAAGGACAAAGGTACAGGTTTCTTCCCTTCAGGAGGACTTCAGAGTCAAAGTAAAAAGTTGCAATTCGAAAACTGGTGTGCATTAGTGCATGTGTCTGTGTGTTGTACTCACTATGTGGCGCTCTCTGTGAGGAAGGTAATGACGTCCTGCAGTTTGTCGCTCTCGGAGAAGGACAGACTTTGTGGGCGAGAACTGCAGACCAAGCAATCCTCCTGCAAGCACCAATCAGAGGTAGCAACACTCCTATCAGTAACGCTACACCTTCCAAGAGAAAATCATACTCAAATAGAAAAGAGACTGATATGGTGAAGAAAGACAGCAAGAGAGAGAGAAAGAGACGTAGACAAGTACTGGAAGACAGGGAAGAGAAGACAAGGCCAAACTGGATCAGACTGGCCCTCACAGAGACCCAAGTGTGATATGGCAAACTGAAAAGTGCATTTCAATGGCAAAAACTGTAGGTTCACCGCAAAACAAATCCCCAGTCCTTTCACACTTGTGGCCACAGTGACTCAACAGATTCACAGACAGATTCTTCCTCTGATTCCCTTCCTTAGACCCAAATGACAGTGCACTTAGGGGGGGGGGGGGTGAAAAATCATTTATGGGTTATCTCCCTTCATTCATTGCTGTTCAGAAACGGTACCAGCACAGTTACAGTGCAGTGCTACTGACAGCACATTCAACAGCTATCTGCGCTCGTCTCAAACTAGCCAGCAGTGTTCTCAATAGTTTCTCTCTCTCTCTCTCTCTCTCTCTCCATCCACCCACCCTTCCACACCAGCGGCCTCAGAAGACATTTTGCACTGGGGCAGCCTGAACCGACAAAAACAACACAGCAGTTTTCCAAAAGCACAGGAAGGGAATGGTGAGAGGAAGGGGTGCCCAAATTCTTGTAAATGCAAGGGAAGAGGGAGTGGGGGGGAACTCTTTTTTCTTTCTTTTCAAAGTTTTTACTGGGGTATCAGGCTGGAGAACAGCTTACTTCTCTGAAAAAGCCCAGAGTCCAGGGGCCCTGGTGGGGTCCAGGGGCAACACCTGTGTGTGTGTGTATGGGGGGGGGGGGGGGAGCAAAGTCCCCAGCCACAATGGAGTAATCTAAGCGGTTTTAAAGATTGTTTCGTGGTCTCTCATGATAGGTGAATTACTATGCAGGAAAGAAACCAAAAAAAAACCAACTAAGAACACACACAACACACACACACACACAGAAGTGTGCTCACGCACACACACAAAAGGATGCACACTTATTTTCAATAAATTTCAAGAAAAAAAAAAGAAAAACGTCAAACTGGTGTTTGTCTGAATGTACAGCAGTCATGAATATAACCTGGCAAAAAATGAGCAATATTCGTTATTGTGACATAACCACTGTAACTTTGTGCATCTCACTTCTTGCTGTTCGTAACCAAGCCCACCACAGGGGTACATACGACATATTTCTCTGGGATGTCGCATCATCAAAATAAAAAACAAATTTAATCTGAAAAGAAAACCAATATGCACCGATTAAAGTCTGGTGCTATTAAGCATCAATATACTTTTTGCAGTGTTCCCAGAGCACTGTTAAATCAATGATTGGGGTATTTTATCTCTTTACAACAAAGCGAAAAAGTAACAGCGAGCTGTTCTTGGATAGTTCACTTTCTGATGACAAGTCGAACACCACAGATCGAAATTACTCACTACTCACTACTGCAGTGTTTTCAGTCCAATAAAATTTCAAACAAGTTTACAACTGTACCCCCCTCAAAAGTCTCGCCCTTATTTCGATTCATGACTCCCAAGACATCAAATTTTCCAGGGCTGCGAAAGAAGACTCACAACTAGAAAAAAAAAAGGCTGAACGAACTGCGTTCACATACTTGCCCGTCACCGAGTTGCTCTGATTAATGCAAGCAGAAGCACTGCCATATATATACCATAATGAGCGTGGGCAGCAGAGTGCTGAACATAGAATTATGGAAACTTGGATTGGATTAGAAAAAACTGGATAGAATTATGGAAACTTGGATTGGATTAGAAAAAACTGGATACAGTACAAGACTGGGGGTACTAAATCTTTTTTCTTCCCAACAGAATTTTTTCTCCCGGATGATCGCTTTTCCTGCCTCTGAAAATCATGTGATTTTCTCAGAAACCCTTGGATCCCAGGAGGTTATCCAGCCTTCATTTTCTCTCATCTTCCAAATATTCCAGGGGTGGG
>CM031604.1:23776301-23881301 GCA_018398815.1 Conus ventricosus
TTTGGTGGGGACAGGAGAGGGGGTAGATGTACACATGCAATATTGGTGGGAAGGAAGGGGTAAGATGATAACCACATGCAAATATTGGTGGGGACAGGAGAGGGGGTAGGGTAAGATGATAACCACATGCAAATATTGGTGATGACAGGAAAGGGGGTAAGATGAAACACATGCAAATTGGTGATGACGAAAGGGGTAAGATGATAACCACATGCAAATATTGGTGGGGACAGGAGAGGGAAGAAGAAAAGAATCACACATAAACACTAGAAGGGGCAGAAGAGGTGGTTAAAAATAGAACACGAATATTTGTGGGGGCCAATATACAGGAATAAGAAAAGAACCACATTAACAATGGTGGGGACAAGACTGTGACAAAATGTAGCCATCTCCATCCACTGTACCTTCACCATCCCTCGCTCTCTTCAGCTTTCTATATTATATAAGATGACACTGACCCCCCCCCCCCCCCCCCCATATACACACACACCCCCTCTCTTTCATTTCACTCTCCCTGCCATGTTTCTTGTAGAAAAGGAAGTCTCACGAGAACGTGACTTCGTTTTTCCTTTTACAATCCTCTTCCGTTTGCAAAAAAAAACACAAAAGGTCACCTGTGGAGGGTAGAGGTCCAGTGTGCACTCTATGCAGGCAGTCAGCCCCGGCAGCACCACCCTGGCGTTGCCCTTGAAGCCTTCTGTGCCGCCATCCACGATGGGATGATGCTGCTCTGGTCCAGATCTCCCTCGCTGTCGTAGTTCAGCAAACTCACCTGGAAGCAGTCGCTTGTAAGATATACATACACATATTCTATGATTCTAATTTCCTTAACCATTAAAGATAAGAGAGAGAGAGTGACTGTTTTTGTGTGTATGCGTGTGCGTGCACATACGGGTGCCATAATGCACAGTGGTCATATTAAGCCAGTATCTCCATCTGTACATGGTATATGTTTGTATGTCCGAGGGCAGAAATGAATGTGTACAACTACACACATATGCTGGCTGCTGTGTGTTCAGCCTTGCAACTGGTCTGCATGACTATTACTAATCCACTTCACACAGCCACAGCTGTCTGATGCCAGGAAAACCTTGCCACAGCAAGGGAACCAGCTTTTCATGCAGCTTAAATCCATCCAAGAAAAGCAAAAAACTTACAAATAAAACAGCCCCCTCCCTCACCATTCCCACAAAAGCATTAACCCGTTGAGCGCCTTTAGTCAGTCAGCTGACGCGGAAATAAAAGTGCTTTCCATGTGCCTATGGGCAGTGCCCTGACGTCATGCATTTTTCTTGAGTTTTCATTCGTTACTATTTCTATCAACGGACTCAAATAGAGTTTGCGTAGAAAGCCTTATATGTCTGTAGTCTTAAAATAATATGTAAATGACCACACGTGAGGGGAAAGCCCATTTATTCTTATCACTGACTGGGTGACCAGCCAGCACTTCGTGTCTCGCTTGCAAAGATGGCGGCGCAACCTGACAAGCCCAGCGACCAAGTCAACGTATTTACACAGCTGAGCAGGCTCTGCTGATGATTTTGACAAACACAATAATCTTTTATTCAACGACTAACTCGAGCATGAAGGTGAGATGATGATAGTGGTGGAATTGCCGACCATATTCGTCAGTTATTGAGTAGGGCTCTGTGACCTCTCAGTGTGTGTTCAGCTGACAGCGTCAGTCGAACGAGCCAGCCAAGTGTGTACTCTGCACTGCGGGCTGGTGTCCAGTGATGTGAAATCAGTGCGAGAGGGGATCGTGGCCTGCTCGCGGCGTGACACGGTGCAGACGAAAAGGTAGGGGAAGATGAGGAGTGAAAGAGAGGGTTGAAGTTGAGCAAGGGGGTGTGGTGGGGAGGGGGGGGGGGCGTGGTCGTGGACTGGTCAGTCTGCATCGAGTGTGAGCGTCTTGATAGACTTCCAAACTGTTTTACTTTCATTTACAGGTGTAGTGTGACAATACAAACTTTATTTTCAACTTTTTTTGCTGTGTGTTCTTGTTTGGATGTGGTAAATACATATGTTTTTGATCGTGCAAAAAAATCTATCCAAATCTACAAGCCTAAATACTTTTGTATTATCAAAATTAAAACAAAAGAAGCCCAGATTCAAAATCTTCATTCAATTTCCTTCAAAAATTATATAGATTTCATTTTTCTATCTTTTGTAGTTTCTGAGCTAGAATTTTTTGTTAATTATGACCCCCAAATCATGAGATTTCCCCGGCACCTGGGAACACCTTTGTTTGTACTATTGTGAGGCACTGAACGGGTTAAAGACCTTGTATGCCTTGTTCTATAAATACCATCCCCATAAGAATAAAAACTAGGAACACTTTCAAGGACACTCTGCATTTTCTGAGTCTTCCATGAACGCAGAAATGTGTAAGACTGCCACTGCAAGTGCCTGCTCTTTGTCCAGAGGGCATGTGGCAAGTGTTCTGCATCAGTTAAATTGTCTTTGTATACACAACAAAATTATATAACAGCCATCTGATTTGGTCAGCTGTACTGTGTATCACCCTGAGGTACCTAGAAAAAAGCAGAGCATAGTTTAAATAACTCTCATTTCATCCACTTTTAACAGGGGGCCGGATAGCTCAGTTGGTAGAGCGCCGGACTCGTGATCCTGGGGTTGCGGGTTCGAATTTCGGTATAGGGGGATTTTTCCCTCGGAGTTAACATTGGTTCTGACTCCATTCCCCATATAGTCCTTCGAATGAGACTATAAACCGAGGTTCCGTGTGTGAACGCACGCATAACATCTTGCACACACGTAAAATCCCATCACCAACTTTCGGAAGAGAAGGCCAGTTTGGCCGTTGGTATGGACGACACGTGACACATAGCATGCACCTTCCCGAAGATGGAGTATGGCTGCCTTAATGGCGGGATAAAAAAGGGTCATACACACAAAACTCCACTGCCTGGCTATACAGGGAGTGTCCGCAGGAGTATCAGCCTGCGTACGCAGAAAGAAAGAAAAAAGAATCCACTTTTAACTCTCATCATATTGACCAAATAATATTAATACATAATCAAATAATTTCATTATATCCACACCAGCTAATTCTGGGAGTTTTATGACGAGGAGACTTGATATTTCCTTATTCAGTTTTATTTCTCGGAATCAAGAAACAATTAATTTATGCTTAATATTTTTCATGTCAACTCAAAAGAATAAACAAATTTATCAGAATAATTTCTGGTTAAATGGGAAATAATACATCCCAGTTTTAGTTCCAGCAAATTGCCTATTTAAAGGGTGGTAGTTAGGGGTGAAGTGACAGCAGCACTGTGAAACAGAACAGACAACCCACCATCATGCCATTGATCCAGCGTCTGGCAACAATGGAGTCCAGGCCACACACCACAACGTGGAAACCTGCAATACAGCAACACACTGGTCACCAAAAGAAGGACCTACAATAAAACAAAACAGAAAAGCTAAAACACACACACACACACAAAAAACAGGGTAAGTTTGGGGAGGTTAACTTTGGTCATACCACAACATGGTGTTCTTGTTAATAGTGGACGATTCATGAAACCACACATCGATCTTTGCTGGCTTTTTCAAAACACATTTTTTGCCATTTTCAAAGTAAAAATATCAAAACAGCAAATGCACCACACATGAAAAAAAGACTAAAATGGTGGAAAATGTTGCATCCCTCCTTACTCGGTGAAATGTAAACCACAATAAAAGACACATATGTATATGCACTTACAAAACCACTCTCATGCTTCATTCCCTCTTGCAAAATCACCTGATGGATGAGGCTGCTTAACAATTGTCTGCCACAAACATTACTAAAACTGGGATCATCAGCCGCCTGGCAAAGTAAAGTGCCATTTCCATATTTAATACCTACATTTCACACACCATCACAAACAGACTCACCTCTGTAGAAGTTCTCATCGAAGTCCTGGATCTTTGCAAAATGGCTTCACCTGTTAAGGAACTTTTTTTTTTACCCTATTCAACTGAATGTAATCTGTGTGTGTGTGTGTGTGTGTGTGTGTGTGTGTGTGTGTGTGTGTGTGTGTGTGTGTGTGTGTGAGAGAGAGTGAGGAGAGAGAGAGAGAGAGAGAGAGAGAGAGAGAAAGAGTGTCAAGGGAGCGAAACCTCTCACAAAGGGCCTCAAGCACTTTAGAGGAAAAGAATGCCGCGCGTGGTGGAGAAATAGGTAAAGGGCCCGATTAGCAGTAGCGCCCTCACCTAGCGTGTACGATCGAACTGTGTCAAGGGGGTTGAAGTGGTCAGGTAATTAACTGTCACATGATAGATGGCACCTAAGGTAGTGAGGACCCTCCTGAGTTCGAACCTTCCCGATAGCCAATGGGAGGAAAATGTAACCACTAGGACCCCGGAGCATCGAGTGGGCGCTAAAAAACTCAGTCAGCTGAAGTCAGCGGGAATTTTTCATGTCCATATTTGGCAAGTGGCTGTTTCTTAAGCAGTTTGGTAGGGAGATGTATAAATGCTGATGTGTGGAAGAATGTAGCAAAAGGGGAATTCAGTGTACTTGTGAAGAAGGTAGTGGAGAAGCAACATGGACAAAGGCATGGCCCAAAGGGAAATCCTTCGTGTCCATCCCTATATAAACTGAGGAACAACATCACGGGAGGAGAGGAGAACACCATGAGAGAGAGAAGAACAGAGGAGAGAGAGGAGTGAAGAGTGAGCAGGACAGAGTAGGGTTGAGAAAAAAACGTGGTCTGGGAGATAGAAGTGACAGCAAAGTCTTAGGGTAAACGACAAGCTGAAAATGAAAAAGACTGAGTTTGAAGCCAGAGGTGGGTGAAGGAGACAAAGAACAGGATTTCTAAGTTGAGTTCCCAGAGACGACCAAAAGACCCAGTCCTAAAACTGAAGCCAGTCAACGAAGGGCGTCACCATCACCCAGTGCTGAAGAAAACTTGGAAGTGACTTGTCTGAGAACTGTGGTGTGGGGTGAAAGTGTATGTGTGCGTAGAAACCTGGCCAGGTAAGAAGCCATTTTATTATAACCCAGGATTAGGAAATATTGATCTTTTATGTTTTGAATATTCCATTTTGTGTCATTGGATTTTTCATGTGCAATAATAAGTTGCACAGAAATTGTATTCCTTGTTCTCAGTCGTACTAAGAGAGAAACGAATGCGTGACATCCCATTCCCAGAAAGGGGTGAATGTTTGGTGGGTGCATGAGTGTACATGTGTGTGTATGAGTGCAGAGATACCCTTGATGTGTTAAGCTTGACTAATAATACACCAACTTAGTGCACTTAATTAATACCATCCCGATTTCCCCCTGTCCTGGACAAAGAGAGACAGAGAGACGGAGAGAGAGATACATGACAACACATTTGTTCTGTGTGCGTGTTTGATTGGACATACATATATGCACAAACTGCTAAGTATATTGGTCTGTGTGCATGTTTGTGTGTCTGTTTGGGTATAACCGTGTGTACTAATTGCTAGGTATATAGATTTCTCGATTATGAAATCACCAGTCTAGGGTATATCTTTTCTGCTATCACTTATGACCATCAAATTTTCATATCGTAAATGTTTAAAAAGACTGGCAGAAAATGAAAATTGTATCAAATCAACTTGCATCAAATCAAACAAGTATCAGACCTGTTTACCATAAAACTGCTATTGGTGTGCTTTTCTATAAATAAAAAAAAAAGAAAAAAAAAGCACATTTTCTACAAACAGTGTGCACAAAATTAAAAATGTCTGTAAAAGTGAGAGGGTGGGGGCATTAATTTTGTTTTCACCTACCATCACACTGCAGAGTGTTCTTCCCAGTAGGAACCACCCAATCTTACACCGACTACAGTAAAACTGGTTCTTTCCAATATCACTTACTTTCAAACTTCATTCCACAGCATACTTAGCCACAAACTTATGCTCTCCCTCTTTTTTTTTTTTTTCATGTTTCAAGGCACATTGTCAAAGAAACAGACACAGCCCGACACGATTTTGCGCTCAGAAATTAGCAAGAGTTATCGCTCTTTAGTCAAAGCCTTTATCATGGCTACATTCTGCAAGTACAATTACTGCTCTTTTTCTTTAAATTTCATCATATTGTTGCCAAACATACGTACCAAAACAAATAAGCTGTATGGGTACACAGGCCTGAAGTCTACTAGAACAGAAGGAAACTACCTTTAATTTAAAAGTCTGAAAGATGAATAACCCTGTAATTACACACTGTATGATCAGAGTTATTTCAATATGACCATAAGGATACGGAGTGACTTTGCAACCTGGAACTCGGCCATTGATGAAGTTTGCAGCCACATCTGCTTTTGGTTTACCTACGTCTTTAGGTCTGGAATATACACACACACACATTCAGTAAATAATAGCACAGCCCACTGCGTCATGTAACATAACCTTCTGCATTTGCCATAAAAAATATTTACCATTTTTTCAACTTTAGACAATGGACGAATTTTAACCCCTTTCTGAATATACTCTTGTGAAACAAACAAATAAATAAAAAGCTTACAGAACATGCTTATATATCAAATATGACTCCTCCTACAGATCTAGTCCTCCCTGTTTCCCAGTTTAACATGTAGGGGAAAACCTGGTAAAAACTATCATTATGAAATGCCAGTCTCCAATATGCAGCGATACAAATATCTAAACAGTGTACAAATTCATATGTTCTTTTGGTACAGGTAAATGTTATTTTCTGCATGATTTCCACATACAAAATCCAAAATAAGAAACAAATCCACAAAACATTTATCTATGATGAAAACAAAATACAGAGTGATAAACACACAAATACAAGATAATTCTGTAAAGAAAAAAACAACAGATTTTGAATGCCAAACAGTGTACAAATGGTAGAGACACAAAGAATCAGACCTGAAAAGGAACTGTCTGTTGAGGTTGGATACATCAATGGTGTCCATATCTACGACATGGATGTCCATGAAGCCCATAAAAGCCTGTACAGGAGCATACACACACACACACACACACACACACACACACACAAACGCACACACACACAAAAGAAATAAGTGGAAGAGTACAATTTAATGTACAAACTGTTTTCATCTCTCACCAAAAAAAAAAATCAGAAAAAAAAAGAAAAAGAAAAAAAAAACCCAACACCCACATACAAGCGTATTTAGACACACTTCTTTCATCATGACTGAGACACCACCTCTCTTTATTCACACACTGCCAGAATGGTTTTCTTTACTTCCCTCTCAGTGGGCTGTAACCGTGCCTTAAAAATGTATAATGGTATTGTAGCTGTGTTAGTATGTTGATTTCCTCTTTATCTATCGTTTGTTTGGATTTGTTCTTTTTTATTTTATATTCTTATGTGTTGTACTGTGTGGACTTATTTGAATTTAAAAAAAAAAAGAAAAAAACTTCCCTCTCAGTGACATGGTGGCAGACCAGTTATGCTTCACTGTTTGATAGCAATTAGGTTCAATGCAACCTCTACAAACATGTCAGGATGAGAGGGAAGCAAACATACAATTAACACCTCCCCCCCCCCCCCCCCCCCCCCCCCCCCTGAACAAATCAGCCATTACTCCATACACAATATGCAAAACAGACACGGTGATTTTCGACAAACATGTCTTCTTTGGACATAAAAGAACTCATGAAAATCCACAAAACAATACTCCCAACACGGACGTTTACTCTGCAACGTCTTCTGTGTATTCATCTTTTATTTTGCTTTGATTTCAGTGGCGCCACAGTCTGTTCCAGTCTCCTTAAAGATGAGACAATCATGTGTAGAGCTGTTGCTTATTACTCTGCCACATATGCAGCGACAATGTGTGGAAGCTTTGACTTCTTTTAACTCATTGCCGCCTCGTCGATCACCTGGCCGACGACGGTTGAGTGCTTCGCACAGACACGTCGCCGGCCAGGTGATCGACGACCTACTCGAATTTTCGCATGCAGCTGTGCGGTCTAAGGGAGACAATCGTGGTATCTACAGAAAGCTGAGGATCTCCTCTATTAGGTGGTACTCTCCCTTGGTATATTATCTCGCGTTTGATTCTACTTTTTCGCTCATATTATGGGATAGCTGGAGATAACTCTGGCTGCCCGTGTTCATCATGTTGTCGGCACCGACGCGTCAGCGAGACGTAGCGAACAGAAACATCGTATTTCAAGAAGTAATTGAAAGAATAATGGAAGAACGATCAAAGGAAGAACTGGAACTGTTTTCCGAACTTGTGGAACTTTTCCAAACTGTTTTCCGAACTTGCCGAATCGGACAGAGAGGATATGAGTGACGATGGTGAGTTGCACATACCAAATGATGAAATTTTCACATTTTTTCTTCAAATATGTGACAGCAGCTCTCTGTTTGAGGTTTAGACCATGCACACAGCTGTGTGTGTGAAAGATACATTGTTCTTGTGTGTTTGCTACACATTGTGTTGACTACAGTTATGATCATATTGATTTTTCATCCATACTTTCGTGGAGAAAAAGTTTTTGCTCATAGCTGTTTGCCTACACTTTTCAAACCAGTGGCGAGTGAAGCGTGTACTGAACACAGGACTGTAGTATTTTTTTTCTAAAAAAACATGATTTGAAGTTTTCAAAAACATAATATTTATTGTTGTATTCGGTTTGGTTCTGTCTGTATATTTTTTTGTAAAAATACAGAAAATAGTGCGTCTCAGCGTGTCACGGTTGTGGCAGAAAGTTACGTCTGCAATGAGTTAAAACAGATGGCTGTGATCCCATGGACTGGTCATGGTTAAAACACTCATCACATACAACTTTTTCACTAGACCATCTGAAGTGAATCACAGGCTCAAACATGTGTCAGACTTTACACAGCTTTACATTAATCAATTGGGACTGTACAGAAGTCTAAGAAGAGATATGAGAGAGAGAGAGAGAGAGAGAGAGAGAGAGAGAGAGAGAGAGAGAGAGAGAGAGAGAGAGAGAGAGAGAGACAAAGCACAGACGACTGCAAGGGGCCATGTCAGGGCTGTTACGGCATTGAAATCAACTCAAGTCAGTTAAAGATTTTTTTTTTAATCGTTCACACAACCCTTAAAAATACACCTTCTAGAAATACATTGGAAATTTCACTAAAAAATTTTCTTCACAAACTCGTAGATCAGATGAAAAATGTTGATCTCTTTCAGAAACTCAAAGATCACATCAGGTGGGACACTTCTGAACAAGGTTTTCATGGAGTCTTGGAACATGACATGGAATACACCACAGAGCTTCTTCACCTTTAAAAAAATAAGAATGGGTGTAAAAAGAATGGCCAATGTGCAAACGGCAATATATTGTTTCTTCTCTATGGCTGCCCCTAGAACATGGTAAAAATTCTCTCAGGTATGGATGGATCTGGAACAATTTGTTATTCATCTGCAAGTTCCATTCCTCTTGCCAGAGGTCCTTGATGTAAGCCTGGGCTTTGAGTTTCAGATCAGCGCGAGGGATAGACAATCTGCTCAATTCTTTCTTTGTCGTACTCTTGGCAAGTTGATCAACCACATCATTGCCTTGCATGCCCACATGGCTGGGAACCCAAGCAAAAAATATGTAATGTTGTATCCACTGAACAGAGAGGTGTACAGATCAAATGATTTCAGCAGTTGGGGGTGCTTGAGGTTACAGTTGGCAATGGCCTCCAAAGCCGAAAGCGAGTACAACAAAATGAGAAAATCTTTGTTGTGATTTAGAGACCATTTCAAGAGCCAGGACCAAGGCTGTCAACTCAGCAGCGTAGATGGAGCTGTCAGTGGGAATGTGTTCAGAATATCTCTGAGAAGTACCTGTTGCACAAAACACAGCAGAGGCAACCCCTCCTCAGATTTGGACCTGATGGTGAAAATTCTTTTGAAGAATGGAAACTTCAAACACAGTTCAGCAAAAAAGGATTTGTATGCCAAGGAGCTAGTCGTATCTTTACAATACCAAGGCTAAATCAAACCGGATCTCCAGAGTGAAGCAGATCCATAATGGGTCATCTGGAAACTTGAACAAATCACACATGACTCCATGGTCTATATCTAAATTGTTCAAATGGGGAAGAATATGAATTCCCAAGGGTGGAATGGAACTGGGGTGGTCATCGAATTTCTTTTGAAACTTGAGATCAAAAACAGTCATATGTAGGGTTTGGGGTTCAGAAGAGAGTCGAACAGTAGTTCAAGGTAACTTTCAGCTGAAGGTTCGAGAGGGATGGTTCTCCTACCTCAGCGTACAGGCTGTAATCAGGGGTGGTGCAGAATGCACTAAGACAGAGTTGAAGCTCTTGATGGTGGATGGGATCTAGAGCCATAGACAGCACACCCATAATCAAGTTTGGAGCAGATCAAAGCCATGTAAATTGTAAAGATGGAGAAGAGTTCTCTTATCAGCACCCCAACCATGTGTGCCAAAACTCTCAGAATGTTCAGTGCTTTCCGACATGCAGCTTTTAAGTGTTGGATGTAACTTTTAAAGTTCAGTTCTTGATCAAAAATAACACTCAGATACCTGGCTCTTTTACAGCTGTAATGGTGGCTTTGTCCAGAAGAATTTAAGAATCGGCAAAGGACTGACAAAAATTGTGAAAATGGACAGACTGTGTTTTGGTTCTTGAAAAGGTAAACCAGTTTTCCTCTTCCCACTGTCGAATCTTATCCACGCAAAGTGGGGAGCTGATGCTGACATAAGAGGCTCCAACTGTGCAGACTGCGAAGTCATCAACACAGAGGACTGGGAACTCTTGTTTACAGAAGTGACAATCTCGTTAATTTTGATAGTGAAGACAGCAGGAGAAAGAATGCTCCTTTGAGGCACACCCAGCTTCTGCCCATGGACATCAGACAGCATGGTGCCAATACAGACACGGAAATGCTGATTAGCCAGGAACTTTTGAATAAAGAAAGACAGATGACCATGAAAACCAAGTTTATGAATATCCATAAGACTTCATTATTTCCAAGTGGCATAACAGGCTTTCTCTGGATCGAAAAAGATAGCAACCACATGTTGTTTATTAATGAAGACGCTGCATATGGTGGTTTCAAGATGGACTAAATGGTCAACGGTGAGGTGGTACTTCCAGAACCCGCACTGCTCATTGGCCAAAAGGCCATCCATTTCCAGCTTCCACATCAGACAAGAATTGGTAAGAAGAGGTAGGGGATCCGCATGATTTAAAGCACCTGGGTTTTTTTTAACTCTTCTAAGATGAAAAAATACTGGGTATAAAACATAACCATTAGTACCATGTTTGTTCTTGATGACAGTCCATGAAAGCAGCCGTATAAAGTTAATCTGCAAGATACTTTAGGCCTTACGAAATTACCAAGTAAACTTATGTCATAAAAAAAGGGAAAGAATCTGGAATTTAATCCATACTTTATTGTATCAAAATCATCATAATTCTGCCAGTTCAAAATCAGACGAAAAAAAATCTGTGGGCTTGTGAGACACTGTGACCTACTGTCACCCTGTTCAATCACAAAATGGACAGTTAAGAATTTTCTTTCTCTTACCAAGTCTTTCAGAAGTTCACATCCTAAGCCGCCAGCACCAATCACGAGCAATTTACATGTTTCTTTCATGAATGCAAGAATCTGCAACACATCAAAAATGTACAATGATCAGTGTACGCCTCATATTGAAATATTAATTGAAACAAATTCTAACAAGCAGTATGGAAGAAAGCAAGAAACATCAGATGAAAGCTGTATGTGACTGAAGGCAAACCGTTTTGTAAAATTACAACTTGCAAGTTTAGACACAAAAAGGAAAGAGAACAGACTTTTGAGGATGCACATGACACATAATGACACAGGGGCAGTTGCACAATATCTGGGGACACTTATTCCCATCAAAATTGTGAACAGTTTGTATTAAGTCTTGTAACTTCTGTATTGGTGAATGAGATGAAATAAAAGTAATCAAAACAGCATGCAAACATTGCCAAAATACGATTGGACCTGATGTTAGAAAACTATTTTGATTATTCTAATATTTCATTTGTTCTTTTTTTTCTTCAGAACATTGAACATAAGAACATTTTTCTGAATATCATTATCTTACAGTGTTTACATATGAACACAGTTTTTGAAAACATCAACTTTACTACATCTCATTCACCACTACTGAAGTTACATGTCTTCAAAGTGCACAACTTCTGACAATCACAGACATCCCCAAAACACTGTAAAAGTGCCCAAATGCCAATAACACAGAAAAGCTGGTATAAGATTAATTTTCTGCTGAACTAATTGCAACACTGAATACAATTTGCTGAACACACCAAGATATACAACTGGTATGATACAACTAAAACAACAGTGGTAATCTCCATATCCGAACCACAATACTCTTTAAAGTATCACATTTTGTCAAATTTAATTTTGCAAAAGGTTAATACTATCCAGCCGACAGCAACACGACAGCGCCATTCCCGCACGCCGCACGCCGCGCACACCGCGCATTCCCTGCTGACGCACAGATTTGGCCACTTTCTAATTTATTTTTACGGTAGCTCTACAACTGACAGTCTTGTGTTAGGTGTCACAGGAAAGAACAAACACTCAACTCCCCTCATCACCAGATCCACTTTGTAATACGATTTCAAGCGCTTCATTCAGCGAGAAATTGGTACCACCTCTTTACCTGACCGACATTTCCGACACAGGAAATACGTGGCGCGCACCACGTGGTAGTGCCGTCAGTCTCTTTGTTTGAAACCTCTTGGGGTCAGCCAAGTTCACAATAGGCCACTGAAAGTATGGTCGACAACTCGTTCCAACATCCCCAAGACTAGTTACAGCGCTTATTTCCCTTGGACCATTTCATGGAAAGTGTAGGAATTTTTTATGTTCCCGTCGTCTGATGGTGGGTAACACGGCCGGTGTACTGCTGTCTGTCCGTTACCCGGACTTGGGCGACTCGCCTCAAGGGAGAGAAATCCTGTTACCCACATTTGAACGACTCGGCTGGTAAAGGTTAAGGTGACAGGACAGGTAGAGTCTTTTTTCTTTGTTTCGTTTCCTGTGCCACCCTAATGCCTGCTATTCAGCTAACACAGCCGAACCCAAATTTGTCCTGTCACAGATCTAACACAGGTAGTCCATACGAAGAAAACAGTATACGTCAAATCGTCATAAGGCAACTCAACAGAGGCTCACTTCAGTGCCTGTGGTGCCTGTTCTGATTCAACACACACAGGACACCATCTTCTTAATCCCCTACTGACAACAATTAATTGCTATGTCAGGGAGCCAGCATGAGCATTCCTGTACACCAGGTGCCAACATGTTTGTCCCAACAACAACCCCCACTGACCTTGTCCTGGCTACAAACTTAATACTGACAACTTCTGACGCAATCTCGCAAACTTCGAGTCAAAGGACGCAAACATGAAGAGAAGGTATGAAGGGCCACAGAATCTGAGGCTTTTTTTTCTTCTAACTGTTGATAAATGAGGATGAAGATGGTGATGCTAATCCAAGTTTCTTCTACGTTCCATTTTGGTCTATGACTACATGACTAGGTAATATTCTACAATCCCTATCTGAATTTCCCCGTGTCAAGCAAGCCTGCGAGAATGAGACCTGCAAAGTTGGTCAGGAAAGATAAGCACTGCTCTCAGTCACATTCAATAATTTAAGTGGATAAAAAAGAACGTGTGCTTTCAATCTTCCTACTGGATCCCACAGTACTTTCAACTCTGGAAAAGAGCTGGTGCTGACCAAAAACAAGACAAAAACCGAATAAATGCCTCTGTTCGGAATCATACTCGCAATCTTCTTACCAGCAAATCCACAACACAAACCACTGCACCAAGAAAGCTGGTTATGTGAGCAGGATTATCTGAGGATCACTTTCCTTTTTTTTCTTTTAAATTTTCAATTTGCGACTAGTGCTACCTCCATCTTGCACATAGAGCCTCTGTTTCAGCCTAACTGAAAAATGTCTGCAAGGAACACTAGAAATACAGATACAGCAAGATAAGGGCCAACAGCCAATTGTGCAACCCTGGACTTTTCAATGGCAGGCCAAAGAACACTCAACACTGGCAACGATTTGGGGCTGGTTTGGGCAAAAACTGCAACTGCTACACAGAACTATGACCCTCCTTTGGCTTCTACAAGCCCATAAGCTGCAAATTCAGATGAAATTCTCCCAATGCTGAACACTAAAACTAGTACATATTTGTTTAGCTCACTAAGACGCATGAGTATAAACATGCACACAAAGCGATTTCTGGCAAAACAGACTGAAATTAGTGAAAAGACAGGTCACACCAAATCAGTAGTCATGATACACTCAAATCATAGGGATGTACCTCAGAACTGGGTTCAAAGTCAGGATGGGCAAAAGGACCCGATCTTTCCAGCAGTCTCTTGACATGGTTCCACCGTCCTGGCCAGTCCTTGTCCTCCGACATTTCAACCAACTCCACACCTCCTCAATGCAGTCAAACACAAATCCTGAAAACAGAAATCGTAATTCTTTACAAATGTAAACTTCATCATTACAGGTAATACACATTCCAATGGCTGGCTTGGGCATGTGCGGAGGTCTGGATCAAAATCAAAGGCAACATTGCTTCATTTTAGTACGTACCGAGGGCCAATGAGGGAGAAAAGAGACATGAAAACAAAAACATTTGTGACCATCCACTATAGAACAATTCAACAAGTCAAAGGTGACATTTCTCTTATGATTTGACCATGGACTACAGCACAAAATAAAATCAGAGATGCTACAAAATGTCAACTCTGAAATTTGAATATATATATACGTCTTGCTTCTACAGGTACACCCATTATTTTTCAAGATGATTATAGTTGAAACAACATTTGCTCAATGTTTTGAAAAACGTCATTTAAACTACTTTTAAGTCTCCATGGAAAGTCTCCTTGACAACACAAAGAAGCTTTAAATAACAACAACAAAATTACAAAGAAAACAGGCATCTTCTTTAACGGACTCTCTCTCTTCTGGTGTGAAAAATGATCTACGGCATTAGGAAGACGATTACAGACATATCAACTCAAGGATATTTGTTAACTTGTCAATGTGTGAAAACAGATTTATTCAGTGGCAGACATAGGACAGTCATATTTTTGTCAATGTTTTCCCCCAACACTGTAATCAAAACAAACTTGGATTCTTTTCTGTAACGTTTTGTGTGAAGATGTGTCCATATAAAAGGAGCAGCAGTAGTGGGAGAATGGATACTTAAAATCTGTTTAAGATCTTTGTGACCTGTGTTGTTAGATCATTTGTACATGTTCTGTCACTTCTAGCCCTACCAGAATGTTATGTCTGGGATAGAAGCAACAAACTTTAGAGCTTTGCACTATATGGCAGCATCTGGTTTTCTTCTCAAATCTTGTCTTCATCATGCATGTAGGTTGCCAACTATGTGTATACAGATGCTGCTGTCCTCAGGTGATCCTTGCAAAGTGTAGTCTTGCATTAACTCACTGCAAGATTGCTGCTTGGGGTCGGTGAAAAGAGCACTCCAATGCTGATGAACCGATTTAGGATACTTTAACTAATACAGCCTAGTCAAGTCATCAGTAATTTCTCATTCACTATGGCTATTTCCTCTCAGTCTCTGAGCTTTCTCTCTTCAATCTCTTCCTTGAAAACATCATGCAGGAAACTCCACCAATTCAACTTTACCATCTCAGTCACGGGCAGAGCCATCACTAACCTATTCTTCGCCGACATAAGTACAGTAGGCAGCAGTAAAGATGAGCTCCAAGACTTCAACAGCTTATGACTGATTAGAAGCATATACTTAGTTTAACTTTAAGAATGAAGGTAAACTCTGAGAAGAGCAAGAATATGTTAATCAGAACAAATATCCAGACAGACATTACCAAGACTGGTAAACATTATACCAACTCAGCTCTATCCTAAACAAAGATCAGCAACATAGGTCAAGATCAAACTCACTTACCCTTCACCTGTGACAAACCCGACAACAGTAAAAGACGGGGGGTGGGAATAAAAGAATGGAAAAAAAACACCACCACCAGTTTCCAATCAAACTCAGCTCTGCAAAGCCTTGGTCACATCTGTCCTCTTACATAGATCGGGATGTGAGACGTGGACTCCAATCATAAAAAGCAATACACTTTCCAGGGTTAAAAAATAATGGAAGCATTTTTAAGTAGAGTGCTTCTGATTAAAACATAAATCTGCTTTCACCCTTATGCCTGGCAGTGGCACACAACTGACCAAGAACTATGATGGACACGCATTTGAAGAAGTCAAAGGCGAGGACCAGAACTAACCTGATCACAGACCATTCAACATAACTTACACGGGTCCTGCAGTGAAGCCTGAAGGCTTGCCAATCCCACTGCAGAGTGATAACCATTTCACACATCAGATGACATGGGAGTTTCTCAGTCTGAATAAAGATTCCAAAGACTCCTCAAAATTTCATGGTCAAGATTTGAAGCCCAAGACCAATGTTGTCTCAACAGACCATCAGTGACTTTGATGTGAGCAATGTGATAACTAAAGGAAAGAACAACAACAAAACGTCTACTCTGAGCTGTTTGAGTGCACAGTATCAAGGCCATACCATTCAGGTTAGCTTTGTCCTCTCAGGAAAAAATTGTCCCAACCGGCACAGCCTTTGCCCTTTACTTACCCCTAATTTTGAACAGCCTCTATCTTATTCTATCTTTAAAATACTCATTTCCTCAGATTTCTGGGCTCCTTGAATGATACAGACAAGAAGGAAGCTTCAGCCACTGAAGCTGGAAGAGCATTCCAGATTGAGAAAGTACAGGGAAAGAAGTTACTCACCAGGCTGAAATGAAAACAATTTAGTTTGGACATACATCATACCACATTTCTTTTGGCAAAGCCATTTTGCACAGAGGAAGACATAATGAAGGGCAGTAGATAGTCTGGAAAAGAAATGAAAGAGGAAGAGCTGCTCTAGCATCAGCGGCTACACATTAGGCAGGAGTCAGGATGGTCCAGCCCTGGGCGTCCCAGACCTCTCTTAGTAGTCTTACTGTTACACAATAGACAAAGGAGAAGAAAGCTATAAGTCTCACTCTCAATGTCAAAGATGTCCTTCTGAGTCTGATATCCTTGTAGTTTGGAGCAAGTACATAAAATGATCGTGAGTAGTGACAGCTCAACAACTGAATGCTGAAGCATCTGTCTCGCAAGCCGCGGCAAGGTGAAGTCAACAGAATACTGAACGAATGACGCAGCCCAACACGTGTGAAGAGTCCAAGCCAATTTCTATCCATTTAATGTTCATTTTAATGTTGAAACTTGAATGACTAGAATCAAAGAGGAAATCTTTTCAAATGACATTAGATTAAGCTGTAAATTTTGTTCCCACAGGCTGAAAATAATATCTTCTGCTTGGTCAGCAGAAGACTATCATATCACTATCAAATGCCTGGTATAACTGCTGGTTTCAGTTTGTTTCAAGCAGTAGCTTGTGGACTAGTCCATACATTACACATCTGCTATTCTGAGACCACACTGCACACGGATTAAACGACTTTGATGAGGATTTTTCTTTTTAAAGATAAGGATCTCATTGCTACCACTTAAAAGATGTTTGACCTGCACATTACACTAACGTCCCTGGTCAGACTTTGGGTGCTTACCTAACATTGTGTGCGCCACTAAATTATCATTGTAACATTAAATTTATAAACAAAGTGGTAGAATCATCATCCCGTTGATGGCGGCCACTCAACGGAAGAACACGTGTTTTGACTAACAATAATAATAACACACATTTATAGAGCGCCCTTTCTCACTACAGCTCACAGCGCTTTAAAATATTTAACTATAAGCATGTAAAAACAAAAATCACCATACAAAACCATAAACCCAGTCACTTCATCAATTATGACAAAGAAACATTGCAAGGCGGGGGGGCTGTTCAACCAACATTGACACCAATCATACACACACACACACACGCACACACACATAAGAATTACCGTTGGATACTTTGGGAGAAAAACATTCAAGAAATATGCAAACATTGTTGTTTTGGTGGCATCTGCATGACAGTTTTAAGCGCATAATTAAATTCTCGTTATTCTTCTAAATTTTACAAAGGACATTAGGCTACACGCAAGTCGGTCGCCAAACGTCAAAAGCTGGAACCCCAAACTAATTTCCGCTTCCAGTACCAGGCTTGACAACTCACGATAAGAACCATAGTATTCTGTAGCATAAGAAGCTGTCCTGTGATAATATATGACTCTGAACTGAAAGACAAATTACTCACCAAACTTCTGTTGTTTGCACCCCGTGCAATCAGTGTAGTGCTCCTCACAAACGGAGCCGCTCTCTGGTTGTGATTTCGACAGAAACAAGTTCACCTTAAGATATCCATTTGGAAACAAAATATTGTACGAACAGATTATAACACCCAAATTTTCCATAAACTGGATAAGAAACAACATAAATGCAAACATGATTTCCTTTGTTGAAACGTGTAAGCCAGTTGGCATGTATTACTCCTGTTTAATTTTTGTTTTTATATTGTTGTATCTGTATTTTGTGCGAAATAAGATCCATTGCAAGGCCTGTTACTCTTGTAAGCAGCTGTTGCCGACACACCGTGTTCCGGTCACAGAATCCTGGTAAGAAAATCGTCTGGACAAAAATTACGGGACTTCTCCAGTTTTCACCGTCACAGATCTCATCTGTCATTGCTTTGGTGGTATTTGTTAAGAAAATTCAAGTTTGATTTAATTACTTTCAACGCAACAATATTGGATCCAGTTATTTTTTATGTGATGATTGTGCAATCTATATTTATATAATTCAATATTCAGGATCAGGATCAGGGGCGTTGTATCAAATACAACTTAGCCTATTTAGGCTTTTTACGCCCCTTCTGTATGTATATATCCTTTTTTTTCGTAACCGTTGGTCCAGTCATAGGCTAGCTCAGACCTATTATCCATCAAATTCATATCTAATTTTTGTTAATAATTCATGCTTATCTATGAGGTTCTTAAAAACATTAATACTAGGTAATATTACATGAGAGATTGAAATACATGAGAGATTGAAAACTTTATTGGTTTACACAAACTCAACAAATATGTTTTACTGGTATTCTTGTGTATTCATTAATATACAACATTTGTAAAACGATTTCATAAGAGCACAATCCTTTCAGTTTCAGCAAGCAAATGACATATGTTGTGCTGATGAATTTGCTTTGTACTGGCTGGTACTAGTGGTAGTATGTGATTGAGAGACAATGCGACATCCACACACAACACATAGGCATTCAACAGCAAACGTAGATGTATGTGTAAAAGCAAACAAACAGAAAGACCACACATACAAAGGAAACAAACACCCATGAACATGCACACTGCACTGGTGTTCCATAAAAATTGAATGTAACTTTTAAGACTTTAAATTATAAAGGTTTACAAGTCAGTCTGTCAAAGTATGGTTCACTTCAATGGTAAATTCCAAAACACATGGTTGTGTACATTAAGACAAAATCTAAATTGGTTACTCACTGACAGCTATGTGACTGTGTGTGATTAGGATTTTTCGTACATTGTGAAATGTTGTCAGTCTATTAAATTCCTCTTAAGTTGTTGATAAACTACTGCTCAGAACCAAAACAACAAATGTGCATTATTTTCTTCACTTTGTTTTGTTTGTCTTTTTGATTAACAATCTGTGTTTCAAAGTTTGAAACCTTTGCATAAATTAGCAAGATATACCTATAGTTATGTTTGGAAAAGAAAACAAAAAGCGCTACACACCCTACAAACACCTGTACACTTATTGATTAATTTCACTCACTAATATATCTAAGTGATGAAAAAAATAGGAATGTGTAAATTTGCATACAAATTTAAATTCATTGTCCTTTGCTGCAGACACCAGAGGGTTTTCTTTTTGGAGCTGCAAGGCAGGTGAAGAACTATCTATAGAAGACAGACAAGATGAGGACATACAATGAAGAAATGAAGTTCCTGGAGAAGATGACTCCTTACTGCTGGAAGATCAAGAAAGGCTTTGTGGATAACATGAAAGTAAGTGAAAGGGACAAGATTTAAAACTGGCTGCGTTCTTTGCAGTCATCTGTATGCAATTGTTGATGATGTTAGCAAGGGAAAATTCATATACCTCTTTACCATGTGCAGCGAGTAACAATTAAGACTGAAGAAAAGTGCTATACACATGCTGTCTGGTTAAACAATGAAGTAAGTAAAAATCATTGAAGCAGAATTATGATTTCTCTTTATGCTTTTTTTTTAAAATTTAATTTCTGTATGTGTCATTTCCATACATTCCATTTGCTTTTAGAATTTCCATATTCGATGTTTGCAACTATTATCAACAAAATGCTTATTACCATGCTACTGATGAAAGGCTTGTGTGTGTGTGTGTGTGTGTGTGTGTTTATAGATGTATGTATATAACCAGGTCAGGGGTCCCACTTCTCTGTGGATATGAGGGAAAGGTAATGTATGAGAATCCATGAAGAAACATCAGTAAAAACGGAAAAAAAAGTGGCAGTAGAATCTGCAGGGTGCTGGTTATGTCCTGGTTATTCTAACAGATGACACTGTTGCCACAAATTCTGATGTAATTTTAATAATAATAATAATGTATGGATTTTATATAGCGCAATTCTTGGGATCAACTCATTGCGCTCAACACACACTCAAACACTCGCACTAACATGTGTTCACACACACACACACACACACACACACACACACACACACACACACACACACACACCTACTGACACAGGCGCACTTATCAAGTTCATTGGTTCAAGCGTAAACAATACAGTTTTGCATGCAGTACATAAAAAGTCAGGTCAGAATTATAGATACAGCATTTAGATATTATGGTTGATGAAGGCTTTCCTAAAGTAGTATGTTTTTAACTCTGACTTGAATTTAGATAATGTAGGCAGGTCACGTAAGCTGTCAGGAAGAGAATTCCAAAGAGTGGGCGCACTAAAGCTAAATGCTCTCTCACCGACTGTCTTTTTAGTTTAATGAGCGCCTAGGAATTTTCAGAAGTTTTTGAGAAGATGAGTGAAGAGACCGAGAAGTTTGATAGGTGGACAGAGAAGCAGAAAGATACTGTGGGAGTGTCCCATCAAAGTAACGATAGGCAAAAACTGCGATTTTGAACTGCCATTGCAACAGTAGATAGTTGTTTTCTCCACTTGGTTGTTGGCAAAATTGATATGCTCTGACTTTTTATGCATTGGTTAGGTGCTGTAAAAATCAAAGAGAGTGACAAAAGCTGTACAAACGCATGTCTTGATAACGGTTGGACCCAACAGTGGAAAGTACACCATCAGATTTCACTGCTCAAATTTCTATCATATTGCACCAATATCAAAAGAAGTTTCAAGAGGCTCTGGGGGAGGGGTGGAGAAAAGGTAAAGGAAGGGGGGGGGGAGGGGGGGGGAGGAGAAGCATGCTCATCAGACCACTTAGAATTTCATGGATTTTTGCTTTTCCTCAGTAGAACCCTGTATGTTTAAGTTTTTAGTTCATGTACACCTTTTCTTTCAGCTTATGTGATCTGACCATATTATACCTTAAGTAAGTTAGATTTGAAAAGACTGGATGTGAAAACTCTGTCCCTTGCAAACAATTTCATTTCCAGGTTGATGGCTATTTCTATGTGAACGACCGCCTGGAGAAGCTGATGTTTGATGAATTGAAGCAGTCATGCAACAGCAAAGGGTTTGGGGGCTTCTTGCCTGGCATGAAACAGATTGCCAATGTGGCTGCCCTGCCTGGAATTGTTCATGTGAGTCAGTCAAGAGATAAAATGAAAAGTAGCTGACAAGCACTGTTATCTTTGTCACCAGTTTACTGCCGCGAACAGTATTACCGCTGTAGGCCTACTACTGGGGAATTACTGGTTGTTTTTTTTTTTTTTTTTTCATCCAGCCTGTTTTTGTTTTGAGAATGTAAAACATTGTATTGTTTTTCAGATCACATCACTATCTGTAACAAAACTTGCATTATCACTTTTATGTAAGTTCCAGACATCTAGGATTTAAAACACTACTTAAGATGTGTTCAAACAAATAATTGTTTTTCACCTTTGCTTTCTTGAACTAGGTCTACTTTGCTCAGTTGCTTTGTCTGTCATTTTGTATGGCCATGGAGCATGCTTCATTTTTTGTTTCTCTGCTTTTGGGGTCACAGTTCAATGTGAAAAAGAGCTACAGACCCCAAAGTAGCATTGTAATCCAGTTTATACCTGATCAAGTGAATCCTGTACTGGATTGGTCTACAGATGTGATATCACTCTGGCCCCCATAAGATGCAGTATAGTGGGCTCTTTCAGTATAATATATATCTTCCTAAAATAGAAGATCTGTGAAAGCTGTACTCTTTTCTGTCATTCTCTTTTTCTGACTGCCTCTTATTTTTCTTTTTTTCCCTGTTGAGTTCCAGTTGCTGTCTTTGTTTTAGAAAGTCCTGTACATTTTTTTAAAAAATCTGATCTCCATGTACAGTACTCCTCGGATAAGGTGACCCCCCTTGGGACAAAAAAAATTCTTGATCTTATCCGAGGGGCACGTAACCGATCCTCGGATAAGGTGAATTTCAGTATAAAAAAATTGATCTTATCCGAGGAGATCAGAATATAGCTTGAGGCCCCATAAAAAGACTTCCCGCCAATTGAAAGTCAATGACGTAATAATGGGCATGGGAAAAGACGTCATACTTCCGAAATTCAGTTACGTAAATGAGCGACTTGTCTCGGTCTCAGCACCAATCAATGACGTCATTAAAATCTTATTGTGTTTTAGTTTGCGTGCTTTTTCCCGTCTGAAAATATCAAAGGCTCAAGAATATAATTTGCGCATAAACATAAGAGAGATAAAAACTAATGAAATAAAAACTAATAGAATAAGTGATAGGCCTCGTATAGCGTCTTGAAAATGTATCCTGAATGCATGTTTTCTTTTGACATTGTCATTTATACTAGCTTTGTGTCATTCCTGACAAAGATAAAACATCGAAGCTTAAAATGTTGATGTTGGTGTATTTTAAAAAAAAACAGTATTTGCTTAAAATGTAATAATCAATTTCAGAGAGAGAGAGAGAGAGAGAGAGAGAAAAGGATGGAGACAGAAAATGAGAGAAGATGGAGAGAGGAGGTGAGGACAGACTGACAGACAGACATAGAAAGAGAGAATTAAGGAGAGACAGACAGACAAACTGATCATGACAGAGATAGAGAGAGAGACGGAGAGAGTCATAGAGTTAAAAAAAAAAGAGAGAGAGAGAGAGAGAGGAGGGGTCAGAGACTGACAGAGTGAGAGAGAGAGAGAGAGAGAGAGAGAGAGACAGACAGACAGAAACAGAGACCAGGAGAGAGAAAGAGAGAGAGCTTCCAAATATCTCAAATCTTCCACAATGTCTTTTATTTTTGCCAAATATCTCAAATCTTCAACTACACAACGTAAGATCAATGCTAGCCTCATGCCCCTCCAGAAGGGGAGCGGGCAGACTGCAGTTACATCTGTCAACATCCACGGGGCTCACTCTGCCAAATATGTCAAATCTTCAACTTCACAATGTAAGGTCAATGCTAGCCTCATGCCCCTCCAGAAGGGGAGCGGGCAGACTGCAGTTACATCTGTCAACATCCACGGGGCTCACTCTGTCAAAGTGGTTTCCGTGGGTGTTACACAGTGTAACATAACGCGGATGATTGCTGACCATGGCAGGTGTTCGGGGTTGGAATTCCAGCCACTTGTACAGCCAGCCATCATCTGCGTTATCAAGGCTCGGGGGAGAAAACGTGTAAAGTGGAGGCTTCAGCACCTGAGCAAGAGCATACATCTCGCATGTAACAGCCCAATGTTTTGGTGTGCGCATCCACTGTACATGTTTCTCTACCGCGGCCCGGCCCCCTTCTATATACTTTTGGTAGACACACGGGTTGGCCTCCACTTCATCAGCCCGGAAAAAGCAGTTGCCATCCGCCACGATGTAATCAATAGCTCTCCCTTCTGAAACATAAAAATGTAAAGGAATTAAATAAGGGTCATGCTAATCATGAAAATGAAGCAACGTTAAACAACGGAAATAAGGGTCCAATGCAATACATATCCCAATAAAGGCTGTTTGCATAAAACAAGCATCATTAAAAGCACAAACGATGCGATATCAATGATGCACAAACCTGCACGGCTGACATTGCAGACAGACCACCCTCCCACCCCCTCTCTCTCTCATCATCATCATCATCAGTCATTCATTTGAAGACGTGTTATATTAACCGCTCCTCTTCTCCAAAAATAACTACTAACCTGCTGCGAGAAGTTCCTCTAAAGAGTCATACACTGGGTACGATGGGTGCTTTCTCAAGACGGCATTGAACGACGCGCCTCTACATCTAGAAGGTCCATCTCCAACAGCCTGTGTGAATGTGCAAATAAAGACAGCATGATTATGTAAGAACATTTTTGAAAAAAACAACTAAACGTGCAATTAGGCCTAGTTGTGACAGTAAATACTGTTTGACAACCCTTGTAAGTAATGTTCAACAACATCAACATACACAAACCCATCATTGGAGATACATGTACAACAACATCAACATACACAAACCCATCACTGGAGATACATGTACATGTACAGTACATTTTTCAGCTCCTTTCCTTCATTGCAAGACCAAATTAGGAACCGAGAAAATGTTAAAAACTTACGAAATTGCCATGGTAGAGTTTGCTGCTCCCCTCCTCTCTGTCGATGTGGCTCCCTCCTCTTTGTCGATGTGGCTCCCCTCCTCTCTGTCGATGTGGCTCCCCTCCTCTTTGTCGATGTGGCTCCCCTCCTCTCTGTCGATGTGGCTCCCCTCCTTTCTGTCGATGTGGCTCCTTCCTCTCTGTCGATGTGGCTCCCCTCCTCTCTGTCGATGTGGCTCCCCTCCTCTCTGTCGATGTGGCTCCCCTCCTCTCTGTCGATGTGGCTCCCCTCCTCTCTGTCGATGTGGCTCCCCTCCTCTGTTTTCTCTCTGTCAAACTGACTCTCGTTAAAGTAACCTGAGTCTTCTGCGCCTGTTTCGCGTCTTCGTCTTGCTTCTTTGGCCTTCTCATTGCATTTTGGTTCCTTTGTTGTAGGAGAAAGAAAGGATGTTATGGTCGATTGCTTTCGAGTATTCATTAGATGTTGCTCAAAGGTTTCTTTAAAGTGTGAGAATGGCGCTTGAACAACGCCCATGTCATCTGACTGCATGAGATAAAGCTGCAACTTTCGCACACATTCAGAGGCCTGTCTTCGAGTAATGACATCTTCAGGGTTCCCGCAGTTGTCTTTGTCAGTTTCTTCTTCTTCCTCACTTTCTTCGACAGAAGGCCCTCTGGTGCTTGACGTTGACGGATTCTGGGGAGTAAAAGTTTCTTCTGGTGCTGTTGCAGGGATGTTTTCGTCGACGTCAATTAAGTCGGAGAATGTGATTTTGTACTCCTTGAACATCGTCTGAAGAATTGGTTCCCTTTGGACTGTGAAGTCTGCATCCACATGTTATAGGGTGCATACAGATGTAAAATTAACATCGTCCGTGCGTATAGCCACATACAGATGTAAAATTAACATCGTCCGTGCGTATAGCCACAAAACCGGAAGTCGTGGTCCGTGAAAGAACAAAAAGGATTGACGAACGGAAATCGGGCAATTGAAGCCTGGCGTAGACCGACACATCGAAGGGGACGCATGCCTTAAAACCCCCAATTTCCATTTCCGGTTGTTTTGGCTTTTTTTCCCTTTAAATTTTTGGAAAACGACCCCCTGGAGAAGCTATGTTTATAAATTGAAGCAGTCATGAAACAGCAAAGGGTTTGGGGGGGCTTCTTGCTGGCATAAACAGATTGCCAATGTGGTGCCCTGCGGAATTGTTCAGGGAGTCATCAAGAGAAAAAATGAAAAGTGCTGACAACCTTTTATCTTTTCACGTTTATGCCGCAAAACAGTATTCCGCTGTGGCCTACACGGAAAATTACGGTTTTTTTTTTTTTTTTTTTTCATCCCCTTTTTTGGTTTTTAAATTAAAACATTGTATTGTTTTCGATCACATCACTATCTGTAACAAACTGCTTTATCACTTTATGTAAGTTCCAGACTCTGGGATTTAAAACACTACTTAAATGGTTCAAACAAAAATTGTTTTTTCCCCTTTGCTTTCTTGAATGGGTCTACTTTGCTCAGTTGCTTTTGTCTGTCATTTTGTATGGCCATGGAGCATGCTTAAATTTTTTGTTTCTTGTTTTTTGGGGGTCACGTTCAATGAAAAAGAGCTCGCCCCCAAAAGTAGATTGTAACCCATTTTATACCTATCAAGTGACCCTGACGGGTTTGGTTACAGATTGATTCACTCTGGCCCATAAATGCAGTATGGGGGCTCTTTCAGTATAATATAATTTTCCTAAAAAGAAGATCTTGAAAGCTGACCTTTTTGTCATTCTCTTTTTCTGACTCCCTCTTATTTTTTTTTTTTCCCTGTTGGTTCCTTTGCTGTCTTTTTTTTAGAAAGCCCTGTACATTTTTTAAAAATCTGATCTCCAGTACAGTACCCCTCGGATAAGGTGCCCCCCCTTGGGACAAAAAAAATTCTTGATCTTACCCGGGGGGCACGTAACCGCCTGGGATAAGGTAAATTTCAGTATAAAAAAATTGCTTACCCGGGGGAGATCAAATTATGCTTGGGCCCCAAAAAAGACTTCCCCCCCAAATTTGAAAGTCAATACGTAATAAAGGGGCAGGGGAAAAGACTCATATTTCCAAAATTCAGTTCGTAATTGGCGACTTGTCTGGGTCCAGCACCAATCAATGCTCTTTAAAAATCTTATTGTTTTTAGTTTGCGTGTTTTTTTCCCGTCGAAAATATAAAAGGCTCAAGAATAAAAATTTGCGCATAAACAAAGAGGATAAAAACAATGAAATAAAACAAATAAAAAAAGTAAAGGCCCCCTATAGCGTCTTGAAAATGTATCTGAATGCAGTTTTTTTTTGACTTTGTCTTTTAACTAGTTTTGTGTCATCCTGAAAAAGAAAAAATCGAAGTTTTAAAATTTGATGTTGGGATTTTAAAAAAAACAGTATTTCTTAAAATGTAATAATCTTTTTTTAGGGGAGAGAGAGAGAAGAGGAGAGAAGGATGGAGACAGAAAAGGGGAAAGATGGAGAGAGGAGGTGAGGACAGATGACAGACAGACATAGAAAGAGAGTTAAGGAGGAGAAGACAGACAAACTGATCATGACAGAGATAGAGAGGGGGAGAGGAGAGTCATAGAGTTAAAAAAAAAGGGGAAAAGGAGAGAGAGAGGGGGGTCAGAGACTGACAGAGTGAAAAAGGAGAGAGAGAGAGAGGGAGAGAACAGCAGACAGAAACAGAGACCAGGAGAGGGGAAAGGAGAGAGCCCCAAAAATATCTCAAATCTTCCAAATGTCTTTTTTTTTCCCAAAATATCCCTTTTAAACTCCAAACGAAGATCAATGCTAGCCTCATGCCCCTCCGGAAGGGGAGGGGGCCAGATGCAGTTACATCGTCAACATCCAGGGGGGCTCACTTGCCAAATATGTCAAATCTTCAACTTCCAATGTAAGGCATGGCCCTCCCCCTCCAGAAGGGGAGGGGGCAACGAGTTAATCTGTCAAACCCAGGGGGCTCACTCGTAAAAGGGTTTTCCGTGGGTGTTACACAGTGAAAATAACGGGGGATATTGCTGACCATGGCGGGTTTTTGGGGGGGGTTTGGAAATTCCAGCCACTTGTACACCACCCCCTCATCTGCTTTTATCAAGGTCGGGGAGAAAACGTGTAAAGTGGAGGCTTCAACCTGAAAAGAGATACATTCGCAGTAACGGGCCCATGTTTTTGGTGTGCGCACCACTGAAACTTTTTTCTCTCCGGGGCCCCCGGCCCCCTTCTATATACTTTTGGTAGAACAGGGTTGGCCTCCATTCATCACCCCGGAAAAAAAGCAGTTCCCACCCGCCCGATTAATCAATAGCTCCCCTTTGAAACAAAAAAATGAAAAGGGAAATTTAAAATAAGGGTATGCTAATCATGAAAATGAAGAAAACGTTAAACAACGGAAATAAGGGCCCAATGCAATAAAAACCCAATAAAGGCTTTTTTGAAAAAAACAAGCACTTTAAAAGCAAAAAACGATGGATTCAATGAGCCAAAAACCCTGCAGGGCTGACATTGCAGACAGCCCCACCCCTCCCCCCCCTCCCCTTTCTCATATCATCATCACAGTTTTCATTTGAAGCCGTGTTATATTAACCGCTCCTTTCCAAAAATAACTACTAACTGCTGCAGAAGTCCCAAAAAGAGTCTTCCCTGGGTTTTGGGGTTTTAAAAAAAAAAGACCATTAACGACGGCCCTCTACATCTAGAAGGCCCTCTCCAAACCCCCTGTGTGAATGTGCAAAAAAAGACGCATGTTATGTAAGAAATTTTTGAAAAAAAACAACTAAAGGGAAATTTGGGGCCTAGTTGTACAGAATCTGTTTGAAAACCCTTGTAGTAATGTTCAAAAACAAAAACATAACAAACCCATCATTGGGATTACTGTACACAACTCAACAACACAAACCATCAGGAGACTTTGTCGTACCTTTTTCAGCCCCTTTCCTTATTGCAAGACCAAAAAGGGAAACCAAAAATTTTAAAAACTTACAAATTGCCAGGAAGGTTTGCTGCCCCCTCCCCTCTGTCGATGTGGCTCCCCCTCTTTGTCGTTGGGGTCCCCTCCCTCTGTCGATGTGGCCCCCCTCCTTTTTTGTCGATGGGCCCCCTCCTTCTGTCGTTGGCCCCCCCCCCTTTCTGCGAGTGGCTCCCCCCTGTCGATGGGGGCTCCCCCCTCTCTGCGAGTGGCTCCCCCCCTCTTTCGATGTGGCCCCCTCTCTCTGTCGATGGGCCCCCCCTCCCTCTTCGATGGGGCCCCCTCCTCTTTTTCTCCGGGTCAAACGCTCTCGTTAAAAACCTGATTTTCTGCGCCTTTTCGGCTTCGTCTTCCCTTTTTTGGGCCTTCTCTTTGCATTTTTTCCTTTTGTGGGAGAAGAAAGGATGTTATGGTCGATTTTTTCGAGTTTTCATTAGATTTTCAAAGGTTTCTTTAAAGTGTGAGAATGGGTTTGAACAACGCCCATGTCATCTGACTGCTGGATAAAGCGCAACTTTCGCACACATTCGGGCCCTGTCTTCAGAAATGACATTTCCCGGGTTCCCCGCAGTTGCTTTGTCAGTTTCTTCTTCTTCCCCCTTTTTCTTCGACGAAGGCCCTTGGTGTTTGACGTTGCGGATTCTGGGGGAAAAATTTTCTTCGGGGCGGTGCGGGGATGTTTTCGCCCGACTAAATTATCGGAGAATGGTTTTTGTCTCCTTGAAAAGTCTGGAATTTGGTTTCCCCCTTTGGACGTGAAGTCTCATCCCATTTATGGGGTGCAACAGAGAAAATTAACATCGTCCGTGGATAGCCACTAAGATTAAAATTAACATCGTCCGGGGTAAGCCCCCGGAATTTGGGTTTCCGTGAAAAAACAAAAAGGATTGGAACGGAAATCGGGCAATTTGAAGCCTGGCGTAACCCGACACATCGAAGAGGCTGACCAGTCCTTTTTAACGGTTAGTAAGTTGTATGGATTGTAGACTTTGAAAATTTTTCTTTACGTAGATTTTAAAAAGTTTTTTTGTCGATTTAAAAAATTTTACCTGTATATTTGTAAAATTGCAGTTTTGTGGGGCGAACCTTTTCATTTTTCTTTGGAAAGGGCCCCAGGCTAGCCTTGCTACTCAAAACCCCTTTTTTTAAACCCCTTTGTTTTAAAACTGCCACGGCTACTTTGAAAAAAACTTTTTTGTTTCAGATATTACCATCTCGTTTTGGAAAAAAAATGTAAAATTTTGGGAAATTTTTAAAAACCCCCACCATCTAAGGTTTGTTGACTACTGTACTTGCAGTTTATTGTTAAAAAGATTTTTGAGTAACTTTGAAAAAAGTATCACTTTTGCGCCCCGGGCATGCCCGCAGATTTTGAACTTTGGTGACTACTAGTCAAAATTTTTCGGCCCCGGGAAAAAATTTGTTAAAGGTGGTTCTTAACTAACCCTTAATTGATTTTCTGTCTATTTCCCAGTAAACCCTGGAACATTAAAATTTTTTTTTTTTCATCCTTTCATTCTTGTGTTTTTGTATGTTGGAATAAGTTAGGGTGTACTTCAGATAATTACTAGTCACACCAAACAAGAATTTTGCCCCAAAGGTCTTTAAAGGGGCTTTTCCCCTAAATTAAATATTCTAAATGGTTAGCACAAAGGTAACAGCCCGTTTTTAACCGTACATGGCTCGTATGGTAATAACTGGGGAAATAATTAAATTCTCTTTTGTTATAGTGTTTATAATTTCTGTTTGGGAATTGGTCTAACCCCGGGTTCAGAAGAGACCTAATTTTTAAAAATTTCCTTTGGGGAAAATTTTCGATTTGGGGGTTTGTTGCAACTAATGAAAGGCTTTCCATGATTAAATGATCAGGGAGATCGAGCTAATTTTACCAACCCCACATTGGGGCCAGTAAAAAGCGGGGGGAAAAAGGGTCAGCCTTTGAAATTGGCTTCAACTTCTTAGAAAAAAAAGGGTGACTGAAGCCATGACATGGGGGCAAAGTTGAATTTTATTGATGTTTTTTTGCCCCTTTCTTTTTCTTTTTGTGTTGATGTACAATTTTAAAAATTTTGGGGTAGTGTGTTGGTTTGTACAGAAAAACTACTCCTTTTAGGTTTATAACTCCATTTTGTTCTTTGTTTTTTTTTTTCCCCTTGGAAAGATAAATGACTATGAAATTATAAACCCATAAATAGAAAATAATTTGGGTAGGTGTCGAACCCTGTATCCATTGAAAAAAGTGGAATTTGGATTTTGAAAACTTTGTCCCCTACTTTACGTTTTTTAAGAAGCTGTTTTCTTTGCTTGTCTATACAGGTTGCTCCCTGCTGTGTGTGTTGTAGTGAAGAGAATAAACCCTATCACCTTCTAGTCGCTAAATTTTTCCCGTTGAGTGAAAGCCCCCGTTCCAACACCCAAAACACCCCCCGCCACTTGACTCCGGGCTAAACCGACAGGTTGGAACAAGAGTGACCACAAAACACCAGGGAGGGAAGATAAACAGCCTAACTCCGATGGGGGGCACCCCGAAGCTCCCCGCTATTTGGGAGACCCTGTGACGGCCCGGCGGGGGATTCTTTGAGGAAAAAAGCGTCCTAAAGGGCCTATACTATGCCGACAACATGGCGGTAGAATTCTACCCCCCCTCCAGGGGGAAAAAGCAGCTGCGAAACCCGAGTGTCCCGCGTAGAAAAGCAAGCCCGAAAAGGGCTGCAATCAAGGAAGTGTTTGGGGACAGTGGGCCCTTAAAACCCTGAGCTACATTCCAGGGAAAACAAAACACCCCGGGCAGACTGTTTTGAATTCCCAAGGACTTCGTACACTAGCGGCGCAAATAATTCCAGAAGAGCAACAGTGTGCCCGCGAGTTTGAGGGGACAAAATTATCGAGGGACTTGCATCAGTACCTTTTGAAGGGGGAACTGGGGCGCAAGGAGGGGGGGCGCTCCCCCCACTTTTCTAAAACCCATAGGAAAGGCGCTAGGGGGGAGAAAGATAAAAGACCCGCAGAAAACCCACCCAAGTACAGCACTTCATCCCCCCAAAAACCCCCATCAGAATGGAAGGGGGGAAAAAAATAGCTCCCCTGAAAGTAGTCAAGACAATGCGGGTCACCATCCAGGGATGACAATGAAAGACCAAAGCAGGCCATCCAACCCAGCTCCCAATGCTTCTAGGGGCAAGGGGGGGGTCACATTGCGAATTCTGCCGAAAAAGAAAAAAAAGAACACCGCAAAACCCAAAGGGGGGGCGGGAAACGCTCCCTCCTGCGTCACCCAACATGGGGGCAGACAAAAAAGGCTGCATACCCTGACCGAGGGCCCGTCCCCAAAAACAAAGTACCATTCAAGACTTACACCCTGTTCTGTGGGACTAGCGCTGAAGTGGACGGGACCACTCCCCCCAAGGGGAAGACAGGGGGGAAAAGCTTTGTCCAGGCGTGGATGGGGGAAATTTTCACCAAACTGCGAAGCTGAAGATTCACCCCATGCAACAACAGGGGAGAGACCTTTTAAGGTTCCAGAGAGGCTGTACCTGGGTTTTTCACCACAGCCGCAAGCAAAGCGACACAGCGAAAAAACACCTAAAACCACGCAAGACAAATGTACCATGTGACAAGAGTTTCACGGCCAAAAAGCGCCTGTACCCCCCCTCAACAAGCACGGGGGGGAAAAAGGGGGTCTTCTACTGCCCCATTGACGGCTTCGGCCCGCAATACACCCCCAAGCCGTTACTGCGTGCCCAATCGTGGGGCACTACTGGAGGTCCCGGAGGAGGGGGTGTTCCCCGCGGAATCGCCCACTGCTCGGGCTTGCAACCCCGAGCCGAGGGAAAAGACAGGTGCGGGGGAGGTCAAGGGAGGACGGCGGTCAGTTCGGGAAGGGGGGGTGGAGATCACCAGGGCCCAGTGACCAACGCCCCGCTCCAGCGTGTCCATGCCCGTCACCATCACGGGGTCCCCCACCCTCCTCAGAAAGGGGTCCCCCCACCGCGGCCATCATTAGCCCCCCATCGTCTAGAACCAGTCGCATGTCCGGGTTAAAGAGCAAAAGTGGATGTGCTCCACGACTTCCAGAAACCCACCGGTCAGTGGTCAGGCTCATCACCTTGCAGAAACGCACAAAGCAGGAGGGAAAGATATTCCCCACGCCTGACTCTTCACGGGCCCCGCTCTTCCTTCGTGATCCACAGTGGCCTGACCTTTGTCCAACCCACTCTGCGGGACGACCCCACGATGGTGTATTACAATGGGGACACGTGGGGCTGTGTGGCACAGGCCCCTCCACCAGAGTGTTCTGGCAGGGTCCCTTCCCCCACTTTCCTTTTCTATCAAAAAACGGGCAGCGCCCTTTGTTGTCGCGTGTTTTTACCGGGGCGCTAGGGGGACGCACTTGTCAGGGGTTAAAGGAAGCAAGTAAGGTGTTTATCAAGTGGGCGTACAGGACTTGTGAAGGAAATTTTTTTTGCTACATTTAAATACAAAAAGAATAAGTCCCTGTTCACCCAAAACAAATCCCTCAATGTTCCCATATATATGACTTACGGGGTGGGGGCAACTATTATCACCCCCAATGAAAATTTTTTCATATTTTTTTGAAAATTTTAACTTTTTTGGGTTTGGGGCGGAAATAATTTTGACATTAGCAAAAGGATATCTTTGGGAGCAATGGGGCATTGCTTCAAAAACAAGGGGGTGTGTTATGGGTGCATACAGAGTAAAATTAACATCGTCCTGCTATAGCCACATACAGATGTAAAATTTAAAATCCCGGCGTTTTAGCCCCCCAAAAACCGGAATCGTGGTCCGTGAAAGAACAAAAAGGATTGAGAACGGAAATGGGCAATTTTAAAACTGGCAGACCCCCACATGAAAAGGCTGCACGCGTGCCCTTAAACGGTTGGGAAGTTTATGAATTGTTTGCTTTGAAAAGTTTCTTGACTGACTTTGAAAAGTTTCTTTTATCGATCTTAAATATTTTACCCTGTTTTTGTACAAGTTGCAGTTTTGTGGGTCGCCTTTCAAACTTTGTTTTTGGAAAAGGCCTGTGTAGCCCTTTCTACTCAAAATCCCTTTGTTTCAAACCCTTAGTTTTTAACTGCCCGTGCTAGCTTTGCTACACAAACTCTCTTTTTTTTTCAGATCATTTACATCTCTGTTTGGAAAAAAAAGTAAAAAAATGTGAAATGTCAAAAAACCCCCGCCATTAAAAGGGTTGTGTGGATCTGTATTGCAGGGTTTTTGTTGAAAGACTTTATGATAACATTGACAAAAGTACCTTTTTGCGCCGGGTGTCAGCGATTTTTTCAACATTGGGTACATAGCTGACGTCAAAATTTTCTGGCCCCGAGAAATTTGTCTAAAAGGGGGTTCTTAAAATAGGCCCTTAATTGTTTTCTTCTATGTTCCAGTAACCCGGAACATGAATTTTCTTTTTTTTTATCCCTTTTATTCTTGGTATTTTTTATGTTTGGGTAATGATTAGGGGGGATATTTTGCTAATTCTAAGTCACACCAAACAAGAATTTTGTCCACGGGCTTTTTTAAGGTGGGTTTTGCCCTAAATTTAAAATTCTAAATGGTTGTCACAAAAGGGATAAAGCCCAGATTTAACCGAAATGGCCATATGGTAATAACGTGGGAAATAAAATTTAAAATTTTTTTTTGTTATAGTGTTTTAATTTTGCTTGGGGAATTGTCTAATCCCGGTTCAGAAGGACCCAATTTTGTAAATTTCCCTTTCGGGGGAAAATTTTGATTTGGGGTTTTTTGCAACTAATGCAACATTTCCGATTAAATGATCATGGGGAATCGAGTAATTTTACCCAACCACCCCAAATTTAGGCCAGGTTTAAAAATCATGGGGAAAAGGGGCAAGCATTGAAAAATTGGGTTCAAATTCTTAGAAAAATGGTGTAACCAGACATTGTGGCAAAGTTGTATTTTTTTTGTATGTTTTTTGCTCCTCTCTCTTTCTCTTTGTGTTTTATGTACAAGTTTAAAGTTTTGTGGTATTGTTTGGTTTGTTTCAGAAAACACTGCCTATTTGGTTTGATAAAATCCCTTTTTTTTTGTTTTTTTTTTTTTTTGCCCTTGGTTGTAAATGATAGTAATTATAAAACCCTAAAAAGAAAATGAATTGGGGAGGTGTTCGCAAGCCTGTACCATTGTAAAAAGTAGGGAATTGGTTTTGCAACTATTGTTCCTCATTTACTGTTTGTTAAGAAAGCTGTTTTTTTGCATGTGCTTACAGGCTTGCCCCTGCTGTGTGTGTTGTAGTGAAGATAATAAACACCTATCCCCCCTAGGGGTGAATTGTTTCCCTTTAGTGAATGAGCCACCCGTTCCAACGTCCAACCCCCGACCCCTTGTACACACATCAAAGCCGTCCCGGTCCCGCCCCGTTGTGTCTTCACTGCAGGGCAGTGAAGCCCGCTGGTGAAAAATTTTTGCGTTTCTGTGTCACCCTTTTCCCACGATGACTTCAGTGTCTGATGGGATCGAGCAGTGTTATTTGGAAATCTTTGTAATTTTTCCCTCCCTCGTTATGTGAAAATCGCCTCATCAAGTGGGGATTTTTGTAGTGCACCTTCATGCTGCGGGTGTGCCTTTCGCATGGTGAATCTACAGGTAGGTTTGGCGGCAAAAAAAGTACCCCCGTTGCTTTCAAGCCCGTCCGGCTCCTTGGGGTGGGTGCGCAATTTTCAAGGACTAACACACCTTCCCCTTTTGGGTAGCCTGGAGGTCAAAGTCCCTCAACCCTCCCGAATACCCTGATGTCATCCAAGCATTTTTTATTTGATGAATTTTAACCGGGATTTTTTAGCCTTTTTAAACACTCATTTTATATTTCCCATTGTCAAAGAGGGGATTTCTCGCTGCCGTATATTGCCCAAAACCTGACCGTAATTCTTTTTTTGGACCTCTTTCGTCCAGCAGGGCCTTTTCAGAGACCGTTTTTTGTGCGGCAATGCCGCCCAAAATTTAAACCCATTCTCGAATTAAATACATCTCTTGTTGAAACCTAGGGTGTTGGGGTAAGCACGTCCGTACCCGTATCGTCGCTTTCTTCGGAAATTTTTCTCTCCGCAGGTCACTTGAAGGGACGTTGTGTCGTTTTTTTTTAAAAGATGCACCAACCCCGTCAAATCCCGTCATATTGTCCAAAAAGGGCAAAAATTCTCGCTTTCGTCTTTAGGGTTGGTCCAGTGACAGGGGCACTGCTGCTCTGACATTTACAAACCCTTTTGATGCCTTTTACGGTGAAAAACTTTGCTGGCGCATTCTTGCTTTGGCCATTGTGACACGCCGTAAAAGAGGGGCGTTTTTTTCTTTTTCTTTCAAGATTTAGTCACAGTTGATGGGGATATCCCCCAAAAACGGCCGAAACCCTTTCCTTTACTTTGGGGGTTTTTTTCGGGTTATCAATCAGATCATTTTTTCCCTTTTTTAAAAAAACACTGAAAATGCCCATTTTTGCTTTTGCCATTGTGCAAAAACTTTTTGGGTTGGGTTCCGGAAAAAAAGAAAAAAAAGAATAAGTGAAAATGGAAAAACTACAATTTGACCAGTACCGAATTTTTTTTATAAAATTCAAAGTAAACTTGAACTTTTTAAGCATTGTTGCACTGTTGAGGAAACCGGGTAAAATTGACACTTTTTGGTCTGTCATCATTAACTCCACTTTTGTGATTTTTCCAAAAATTTTAATTTCATAATTTTAGAGAGCTTTCATCATGAGAAAAGGCGTTAATAGAAAAGTTTAAATCGGTGTCCATTTTTCCAACAGGGGGGGGGTAAAAGTGGATAGTTTTCCATATTTCATAAAATTGGTTAAATCCCAAAATACCTTTCACGAGAGATAAGATAAGTACGTCAACCAAAAAAGGTTTCATTTTATCTTTATTAATTTTCTTTTTTTTGTTGGGGGGGGGGGGGGGGGGCCCCTATGACAGTAGGGCCTGCCCCTGCCTTCCCCCCCCCCCCCCATTTCTTTTGTTTATTATCTCCCCCCCCCCACCCCCACCCCCGCCCCCCCTGTAAACCTGCCCGTTTTTCTCCGTAAACTCACGACGTTTTGACCTTGACCTTGTTTGGGAAAAACCCGGTCAGAAGCGCAATGGCTAAACCCCCCCCCATACCAAATTTTAAATTACAAAGTGATCTGGGTTCCCCCAATATGGCTAAAAATAGTTTTTTCGTTTTTTCAAGGTATTGTCAAGGGAGGACCTTGACCTTAATAATTTTTTTTGATCCTTTCTACAAAATAGCCCCCCCCCCCCCCCCCCCCCCCCCCCCCCCCCCACCCAAAATTTGAAGGGCCCTATTTTATTCTGTTTGGAAATTCCTTGAGAAAAAGAAAAATGACCCCCGATTTAGGCTCGGGCGGGTCTTTTTTCCTTAACCGTTCGAATACTCGGGCAGAACGCAATAGGGTAAACCATCTTCATACCCAAAATTTTTCCTTTCCCAAGCGGTCGGTTCCCAAGGGACGGGCAAAACTAGATTTTTGGTTTTCAAGGTCATCGTCAATGTCATGACATGACCTTGATGATTTTTTTTTGGATCCCTTTGTATTAAGGAGGCACACATCCACAGAAAATTTGAAAGGTGTATCTCAATCCTTTTTGGGGGGATAGGGCTGGACAGAGAAGAGAAAAAAAAAGACCCCCCCCATTTTCAGGCCGGGGGGATCTTTTTGAGCTTGTCCTTTACCCTTTTTCGGAATATACGGTCAGAAGCGCAATTGGGTAAACCATTTTCAAATCAAATTTGAACATCCAAAATGGTCGGTTCCCGGAGGGTACGGCCAAAATAGATTTTCGGTTTTTTAAAGGTCATAATCAAGGTCTGACCTTGACCTTGCGATTTTTCTAGGGGGACCTTTCCTATTAAGGACCCACCACAGCAAATTTTAAGGCCGTATCCATTCCGTTCGGAAAATACAGGGCCCAACGACACACAAAAAACAACGACAACAACAAAAAACACAAAAAAAAAATTCCGAACGAAACCATAGTCCCTTTCCATTGATGGGGGAAAGGGGCAATAACAAAACTTCGGAGAAAAGATAAGGACAAAAGAAAACAAGACAGAGAAGGGGGGGGGGGGGGGGGGGGGGCAGATCAACCCAAAAGGGGGGGAGGGATCAAAATCACAAAAAAAGGATAAAACAAGGAAAAAGAAGGGGCAAGGGGGAAAAAGCAAGAAAAAACCCAAACTACAATGGCAGACAACTCCCTAACACAATGGGGGCCAGCCGTTTTATAGATCTAGATCTAGAAGTGAAAAATACCGAAAAAACTACTTTTTATTTTGTTCGTGGACTCATAAAAATGCAAAAAGAAATATTTAAAATTATTTTTCATTTGATATTTCCAAATATTATGTTTATATCAATTCAATTAACTTAACCCGCTCAGCCCGGTTTGAAACAACTAATTTGCTATGAATCATTATGGTGTTGGTAATTACAGCCTACAGCCGCAGAAAGGGTTTTAAACTAGTTACAGTGTGTTGTGGGGGGGGGGTGGTCCTTACAGCCTACACCGTTACAGAGGTTAATCTAGAACAGTGTGTTGGGGGGGCTTCCCCCTCGCCCTCCTCTCGTTTTTGACCCATGCGCAATTTTTTATAAAATACTGACCTCTTGAAGTTATCTTTTCCGTCCAAAGCAAGAAAAACAACGTCTGCAAACCCTGTCAGGGGATAAATGCTGCTGACTGCGATTTCTCTCCCCTTTTTGAGGAGAAAAATCACCCACCCAAACATCAGTTTCCGTGAAATCTTTGTTTTTGGTTTTTAGATTCTTGGGAAAAAAGAATTCGTTCGTTTCGCTTGATCTTAGCGGTGGCTTTTGCATTTGGGGACCAGAACGGGGGTCACCCAAAAAAGGGGTTTTCCCGTACCGAGGGGACGCTAACCGAGTTTTTTTAGTCAACAAAGAAGGCTTTAGGTCGGGACCAACACCCTGTTGAGTTATCAAGGGGTTTACCTTAAACGGTGTAGTTAAACCGAGGGAGTACTGTACAACTTGCCATGTTTTGGGTTTTTTTCTGTTGACACATATCGGGAAGTTACGCACCACTGTCCGATGGACACAAGCCTTTTTATCTGCCCTTTTTGTTTGTCTGCATTTTTGTCTGCTATTTTTATAAACGGAGGGCCAAAAAGTGAAATGGGTGGGGCCCCATGTGTTTTCTTTTCTTGCGGCCCTTTAAGGTACAATATTGTGCTGTAATGGATGTGAGCAGACATTTTCTTTTTTTGGGATTTTTCCTTTTCCCCCACAAAAAGGCCTATGCGGTCAACCCGGTCCATTACAAAATAAAAAAAAAAGTAAATAATGTTATCTCTGTTTGGAGGTTGGGGGAAAACCAAAAAGTGAACCAGTCTCATAGGCAGTCAACACGTTACCATTTAATTTTGTTTTATACATTACCCCGTAAAAGAGGTTGAGTTTTTAATTTAGGGCGAGAAAGCATTTCTTTGGTTTTAGAAAACCCTCCGAAATAAAGTTAAACTTTTAAAGATTATCCCGTCAATGTTTTTAAAAATGCAATAAAAACTTTGCCCCAAAATTTTACACAAGAAAAAAAAAAAAAGCAAAGTGAAATTGTATGTACAATCTGTCTCTTCCCCCTTCTCCCTCATCCCCACCTCGCCCTTCACATACGCACATCATTCTTGCTAGTTCATCTGATTCAGAAAGCAAATGAACCATCCTTTTCTGTCTATATTTTGGAAACGCTGCATTATGTTTTGTAAATCACAAATCCAATTTCATGAAGTTGATGATCATGTTCCCCCCGGGGGGGTTGCGACCCTTGTCGTGGTGGAGGGGTTCGTGGGCAGTGTCCCCAGGCTTTGCTGGCGGGGGGCATCAATACTTTGGGGATGGCTGTTTTTTTTTCCCCTGTTTAGGCCTGAGAGGTCAGATGCTGTTTGGCCTAAACGAAGTGGGAAAGGGGTTTATGCCCTGGGAGGGCTTCCCCGTCAGTAGGCTAAAGGGTGGGGCCCCTAAGAGAACCCCCTTTCCTTTTTTTGTTTTCTGCCCCCCTTATTTGGCCCTTTTTTTTTTTCCTCCCCTTCAAGTTTTTTTTTTCACACTCCCTTTTTCTGTGGTCTCCTTTAAATGCCGTTTTTTTTCCCTGCGGGGCCTTGTCGGGGGGAATGAATTCCTGGTGATTGAAGGGCCAGCGCTCTAACACATCACTTTGGCTCGGACCTTCCAGACAGGGGGTACACTTGGGGCCCGGGGGGTTTCTAAACGGGTCCCCCTTTTGGGGGGGGTCAAGACGGGCAGTTCCCCCCTGGCCCAAATAAAAACCCCCCAGGCTCAGCTCTCTGTTCCCGGAGTTGAGCTGACAGGGGGGATGGGTTGGTTGCTTCGCTTTTCGTATTTCTCCCCAAGCCCCGGAAGGGGTCAAGACATTGGTTTTTGCCCGGCCCCTTTGTTGGCTCCAAGGTGGGTGGGTAAGGGGAGTGAAAAAATAAATAATCATGGCTTTTTCAAAACAAAACCCCCCCCAAAAAGAGAAGGGGCATCCCCATTTCAGGGGAATTTTGTTCAGATAGTGATTCCGTATGGAGGACGACAAGGAAGGATTTGGCTTCCTGGCCGTGAGGAAGGGACGGAGCAGGAAAGACCCCTTTTGCTCGAGCCCTTTCGCCATACAGAAGGCTTTCAAGCTTTTGCGGGGACCCTCGGTCCATCAAAAGGGTTTAGGGTGGTTTTTTTTATTCAGTGTAAAACACCCAAAAAAATCTGAAAGCGTGAAGGCAAGAAACTTGTGGACAGGGAATAGGGTAATCCCCCCAAAAAGTTAAAAATCATCAAAAGGGGTGATTCGCTGCAGGATTTCCCGGTGTATAAGGCAGAAATTAACGGAGCTGGCTCCCGGGGTGACGGGGGTGGCAGGGTGACAGTAAGAAAAGGTTCAGGAAAAAGTGGCCCCCCAACACCTTTTTGCCTTCTGCAACCCTGTGTGCCTCCGGGCATCAAGTTTTGGTTCTTGAATTTCATGTTCAGTTATTTCCTCCCGTTGAGGTCTTAGGTTTCCGTTTGGCATGTCAGGGACCGCGTTTAGGGCAAGAGGGGGATGCGGTGTTTTCTGCAAAGGGAACCCCTGATGGGCCCTGTCAGATCCGGGCCCTTGTGCAACTGCGGGGCAACCATCCCCCTTTCACGAAACTGCCCTCTTTTGGGTTCAGAATCCGCTATTCAAAGAATCAAAATAAAAAAAAAATTTCCTTTTTTTAAGCCCGCAAGCAGGTTGTGGGCAGTCAGCGCCCACAGCCCTTCCTTGCTTCGCTGTAAGGAAAAACCCACAGTTTCCACTCGTCAGCTGCTGTCGACTGATGAAATTTTACGTTTTTGAAAACACTGCAAGTACGAACTGTAACTTGGTGGAAGCAGGGCCCCCCCCTCCCAACCCAAATGACTCCCCTGGTGGGGGAAAAAAAACCCCCACCCCTCAGACTGCCCCGCAGTCTACAACATTGCGCTGGGCAGTTAAAAAACCAGCAATTCCCCCGAACTCCTCGTCCCGGCCCTGCGGGGAAGGGAGTTCAAACCCCGTTGGGTGGTGGAATAAGGAAGAAACCCCCCCGTCTCCCAAAACCCCGACCCCCTTCTTCAAATTTTGGGAAGTTGCCAGAGGGCTGAGACCAACACAGCCGTACAAACCCCAAATAAATTTACCCTTTAGCACCGACGTTTTAGAGGGATGACTGATCCTCTCCCTTTTTGCCCTCTGCCCATGGATAATACAATATTCCCTTGGAATATCCCCGGGCAAAAATTCCAACTTTGAGGAGCGCAGCTTTTTTGCCCAACTATAAAACCTTCCGTCGTGGCGTTCAGGGGGAAATCAATTCAAAGCCAAAGACCTTTCTCTTTCGGCTTTTTAAAATTCTTTCAAACCTGACAACCTCCACGTTGGGATGGTCGGGCGGTGTTTCCCCTTTTCATCAAAACTCTCTGTAAGTCCTGTCGCCTGTCTACCCCCCTTTAAGCTGTTGCTGAGAGTCCTCCCCAAGACTGTGACAATTTTCTCTTTATTTTCCCCCCGTCCCGGTTGCGTCAGGGCCTTGTCAGTCGAAAAGAATTCCTCGACCTTTTTTTGCTGTGGGGACTTTAAAGGTCACCAAACCCCTTTGGGGGATGTCTATACGCATCCAAAGTCTGCTAATTTAGGATGTCCTTCGGATTTGGTTTGTGTTGTTGCGACGGGGGCTGAAAATTCCCCCACTCTTCCCAGGTTCCTTTGGTTTGATTGTCGGTTTGTGACCCCCCGCTGGGGCCTGGGCTATGAGGGTCTTCCCGCGTCTGCACGGAAGTTCCCTTTTCCCCGTCCTTTAAACCTGTATTAACTGAAATCTCGTCCTAACATTCAATTATAAAAAAGCAAAAAGGATCTATTGGGGGCCACTTTTCAAAAGAAATTCCAGGAACTGTTTTTTTTGAGTCCGACCCAGCAGAATCTCTGACAACAATGACAAAATTTCTAAAGCCGTTTCCAGTGTCTTCCCATAAATTCAAATCCCAAACCACCCTGTTTCGATTCAGAATGCCAACAATTTCAAAGTAGAAAAGGGCTCAGCGCAGGTATACAAACGACCTGGGTCCAACGCTCGAGCCATCAGAAACTCCGTGCTAAATCAAGACACACTTTTAAAATCAGTAAACGTCGGTCCTGGAGAAGCTTCTGCTCCAGGCTGACATCAAAACTTCTAGAAAAAAGTGTGGAACATCATTAAGAAAATCAAGGGAAGAACACCTGTCCCACGTGAACCATCTCAAGTTTTCGGATTCTTTAATAACAGAAAAGAAAGCAGTTGCTAATCTGCTTGCTTAACCATTGAAAAGAATTCCTCTCTTCTAAAAAATCAGTCACTTTTGTCAAACACAAAGCCCTAAAGAAAAATCACCTGAAACTTTTCATCCGACAACATGGAAGACTACAATCTTCCTTTTACATTAACGAGCTGAAATCTGCCTTACTCTCTTGCAGCGATTCCTCTCCAGGTATAGATGACATACATTATCAACTATTGAAACATCTTCCGCAAGAAGGTCTGAACATCCTGTTACAGGTATACAACCACGTGTGGACAAACAGGTTGTTTTCCCACCCTCTTGGCGGACAGCCCTCATTATTCCCATCCCCAAACCTGGAAAAGATCTTTCTAATCCATCTAACTACCGTCCAATAGCTTTGACCAGCTGTGTCTGTAAATTGATGGAAAAAATGGTCAATGCTAGGCTCATGTGGAAACTCGAAACCGATGGCCTTTTGGCGAATGAACAGTGTGGTTTTCCGCAACATCGTAGTACAGTTGACCATTTGATTCGTCTGGAATCTACACTTAGGAACGCTTTTTTAAACAGACAGCATGCAGTGGCAATTTTCTTCGACTTGGAGAAGGCCTACGATACCACCTGGAAGTCGGGGATACTTCATGATCTCCATGTTCTGGGTTTTAGAGGTCATCTTCCGCTTTTTATTCAAAATTTTTGGCAGAACGACAGTTTCAGGTCCGGGTTGGCACCACTCTCTCTGATGTCCACGAGCAGGAGTTGGGTGTTCCCCAGGGGAGCATACTGTCTCCTGCCCTCTTTAGTATTAAAATCAACAATATTTTGAAATCAGTTCAGCAGGGTTCAGACTGCTCATTGTTTGTGGATGATTTTGCTGTCTACGCAACTGGAAGCCTGTACCCGAGTGTCCAGCGCAGGCTCCAGCTTTGCGTAGATAAAATCCATCAGTGGCGGATGAAACGGTTTCACCTTTTCTGCTACAAAACCCAGTGTATTCACTTCCATAATTTCCGTCAGTTTTTCCAGATCCTGAACTTCACGTCGGGAAATCTCCCATTCCAGCTGTTAAAGAGGCCAAATTTCTGGGAGTCATTTTTGACCAAAAACTTAACTTTCTCAGCCATATTAAAAATCTCAAAACTGCTTGCCAAAAGGCACTAAATATTCTGCGGGTCGTAGCACACACCGACTGGGGCGCTGATAAGAAAACTTTGTTGCACCTCTACAGAGCCCTGGTCCGTTCTAAACTGGACTACGGTTGTGCTGTGTACGGCTCCGCAAGATCTTCTTACCTCAAACTCTTGGACCCTATCCACCATCAAGGGCTTCGTCTCTGTCTTGGAGCGTTCCGCACCACCCCTGTGTACAGCCTGTACGCAGAGGCAGGTGAACCTTCACTGTCCAATCGCAGGCTGAAACTGTCTTTGAATTATTAAAATCCGACTGTTCTCAGAACCGCAGAATCCTGCCTATGACTGTGTTTTTGACCCTCCGTTCCAAAGTAAGTTTGAAACAAACCCGAAATGTATTCCGCCGTTTGGTCTTCGTATGCAGCCTCACGTGCGGAATGCAGGTATAGACCTGGGAGTAGTTTTCCGATTTTTCCAAGTTTCCGGATCAACCTCCATGGACCTTTTTCACACCAGAGATTCGTTTTGATCTCGCAGCTTTCCGTAAGGAGTCTACCAGCTCTCTGGCGTACAAGGCTTTGTATGCCGAGCTCTGTTCCAAATTCCCATCCTATCAAAAAGTTTTCACTGACGGTTCCAAGTCTGAGGAGGGAGTGGCCTGTGCAGCCTACTGCCCTGGGGCTCCTTCTCAGATATTGTTGGAACATATACATTCAGATGCTTCTGTCTATTCTGCTGAACTTACTGCTCTAGTACTGGCTTTGAAGATAATCTCCCATTCTTCGAGGAGGGACTTTCTGGTTCTGTCGGATTCGCTGTCAGCTTTGGAGGCCATAGCTGGCCGCAACCTTCAGCATCCAGAACTTTTACTTTTTTTTGAACTTTTTAGCAAGTTGAAGGCGGACGGTTACAACATTACTCTTGCTTGGGTTCCTGGCCATGTTGGCATCGGCGGGAACGAAATGGTTGATCGTTTAGCCAAGAACGCCACAAGAGAGAAACTGTCCAACACTTATATCCCCCGCTCAGATGTGAAACCCAAAGTTAACGATTATGTGAGAGACCTCTGGCAGGAGGATTGGAACACACAGACGAATAACAAACTCTTTCAGATCCGTCCAAACCTTAAAGACTTCCTCCCATCTACGTCGGGTGGTCGTAAAGAGGAAACGGTTCTGTGCCGGCTGCACACCGGCCATTCGTATTTTACCCATTCTTACCTTTTAAAGAGTGAAGAAGCTCTGTGGTGCATTCCATGTCATGCACCACTCACAATGAAACATGTTCTTTTAGAGTGTTGGGACTTGCACGATGTGAGACACAAACATTTTACAGCGGAGTCCATGAAGATCCTGTTCAGGGATGTCCCGCCTGACGTGATCCTTGGATTTTTGAGAGAAATTAACATTTTTCATCTGATTTGAGATTTTACGGAAGAAGGATTTTTAACAAAGTTTCTGGTTCGTTTGTAGACGATGTCATTTAACGAGATGTGTGAAAGTTTGTTTTTTTTTTTTTTGTTTTTTTTTAAATGACTGGTGAGTTGATTTTAACGTGGTGACAGCCCTGATGTGGCCCTCTGCGGTCGGCTGGGCTATAAGCAACATTATCTTATCTTATCTTATGATCATGTTGATGTGATCATTTGTTTCAGCGATCAGTTGGTTTGCCTGATGTACATTCCGGATATGGATTTGCTATTGGTAAGTTGTAGCTGCCAGCCTACTGAAATGTTTCTGGAATTTCCCTGATTTAGACATTCTTCCCCAAATCATGATTTTTTTTTTTTTAATCCAGAATTTCACAATATTGTTAAAAGTGTTGATGTTAGGGTCATTTTTTAATTGGATGATAACATATTGCAGAATAAAGCACAAAAGATGGTATGTGCTTGTTGGCAATAATATGTGTGTAAAATGTATTTTCGTTTTAAATGGCATATTTGTCAATTAAAACGTAAGGAGGTTACAACTGCATCCAGTCAAAAGCCAAACTTTCCGCTTTTCAGCCCACCCCACCCCCTTCATCCCTGGTTCCCAAATTTTGACATGTTCTGTGTAAAGCAAATGCAAGGGAGTCTGACTTCTGATGCCACATACAAGTGCGATGCTTCAATTTGGAATAGCACAGTTGCATACGCGAAGTGCTATCAGGCCTTACAGCTCTGCCCTCACATCCGTCACATTTTTCTGTTCAAAGGCAACTGGCAGCTTTCGACATGAGTGATCCCAAGGCAGTGGTATCACCAGGTGGTGTGGGCTTTGACATCAACTGTGGGGTTCGTCTGCTTCGAACCAACCTCCACGAGAAGGATGTGGTCCCCATGAAAGAACAGCTGGCTCAGTGTCTCTTTGACCACATTCCTGTGGGAGTCGGATCCAAAGGCATCATTCCCATGACTGCCCAGTGAGCGTGAATGTAGTTTTCTCTTTAGCTTTGTTTTGGTTTGTTGATTTGTGATTCTTAAGGAAAACTTGTGTTCTGAGTACCTTAAGTTTTCGAGTTGGATGCAGACAACTGTCACGCTTAACATAATCAAAAGAGCTGTTTGTCAGATCTGTTTCAATTTTCCTCCTAAACCTGAATCTTGCATACCAAAGATAATTTTTCTCCATCAAATGAAAACTTTTTTTGTTCTCCCTCATCAGTTTCAAAATGTCTGCCCAAATTGGAAACATTTTACAGGATGTTTTCTCGCTTTCTTTCCTTTTTTACCTCTCGGAGCAAAAGTGTACATAGAATTATGCACAAGTTAGAACAGATGGGAAAGGATGGCATGACCAGAATATGTTGTAAGTAGAGGAGCTTTATTTTTTTTTTTGGGGGGGGGGGGGGGGGGAGACATAATAAAGATGGGAAAAAAAGCTGATGTCCATAACCATGTTGGTAAGTGTCATTTACGCTGATCTAGCCTGTCACAAGAGGACATCCTGTAGGTTATATTATTACAGGGTCTTCCCCCTCCCACTTCCCCCATTCTCCGCACACACACCCCAACCCCCACCCAGCCCCTCTGCTCCTTAACTCACCTTTTCCTTTGAGCCCTTTCAATCCCAGCATCACTTCACTTGGCTATATTGTACCCGTAAAATTGTGACTGTCTTGGACAAAAATGACTTGCTTTAATGTACCCAGTATATGAGTCACCATGCCAAATCTGAAGAACAGATCAAAACTGTGGATGTGTATGTGGAGCGAAAAGATAGACAAACACAGACTGAACACGCTTTAAGTATCAGATTATCAGTGTTCTGTATGTCAGAATATGACATTATTAAGCATACTAATTTTTTTCCATAAATGTCAAGACCCTTATCATTATGAATTCTGTGAAAAGTGATCCTTTATTCTTTTTATGACCTTTGGCAAGTATTATGTACAGGCATTCAGATGGGTTTATTTTTTCAGAAATCTGGAGGAAGCTTTGGAAATGGGAGTTGACTGGTCTCTGCGTGAAGGTATAGTGTTCCTAGTGTTCTGTATGCATATATCAGATCGTAAGGATGTAGAAGGCAGTGTGTGTGCACGCGTGCAAGTGTGTGTGTGTTGCTTTTGTTATACAACCTTTTCGTTTTTGTCCTTGGTGTTTTCACAATTAAAGATCAGAGTATTTTACTGTAATTTTTTTCATCATTTTCTCATTGCTTTTCACCATTAACATCATTAACTAATCCATTTTTAACTGTTAAGAACAATCACAGAGATATTTGTGCAGGTTACGCCTGGGCAGAAGACAAGGAACACTGTGAGGAATATGGTCGCATGTTGAACGCTGACCCCTCCAAAGTGTCCAGTCGTGCCAAGAAACGAGGTCTGCCACAGGTGAGAGTCTTCAACCTCACTGACGATAACTTTAATGCCTCCAACCAACATTACTTTAAACAAACTGTTTTATTGGTGAATATGTAGCAATGTTTATAAAGAAGGAATATTTCACAAGTTACTCTTGGCCAAAACTGCTGGGAGAAAGAACATTTTTCCTTTTTCCCACATAATTGTTGAGGAAAGGCTGGCCAGGCTTAATTATAACTTCTTTACATATGGCCAGTTTTGTTAATATTCTTCATGTGTGGCCAGGCTTCTCACAGCTTCATTGTGAACAGTCAGCTTTGTTATACTGATGTGTAGTTGTGCCATGTTTTAACTTTTGTATGACTATCAGGTTTTGTTTTAACATAATATGTGACCAAGCTTTGTTATACATTTTGCAGTGTGGTTGGATTTTGTTATAACGTCATTATGAGTGGCCAGGCTTTATTATAACTTCTTTTTCAGTGGCCAGGTCTCAACTTTATAAGAGGCCAGGATTTGTTATAAAATCTCTCAAACAGTGCAGGCTTTATTCTGACTCATTTCCCCCCGAAACTGGCTCTAGTAATGCCTGTGATATAAGCACCACACATCCACAGTCAGTTCATGCCCATCCACTGACTCGGTCACGGCAGGAGAGTTTTACACCTTGTTTATGACTCAACAAGCTGCTTCTTAATAACTGGCCAAGTTTCAGTTTATGACCGGCCAGTTTTATTGTTTCACCCTTGCCACAGGCTAGGCTTTAACTTCTTTTTGACTGTTTAGGCTTGATAACAGCTTCAGTATGACTGATGAGTTTGAATTTTTTGTGACTTGACATTAGGGAAAGTAGATGGAACTGGTGTACTAACTCCCTGTGCGAGTTCAAACAGCAATGAAAAGAAAAAAATGGGAATGATGGAGCATGAGATACTCCACACTGTTCCGCACATTTTTTACTCAGTTACTATCCTTTGTGCTGAACATTCCTTTGTGCTGAACATTCCTTTGTGCTGAACAATTAAGTTGTGGGGGAAAACAAGTGCAGGTTAACAATTCTTCCATCACTATAGTAATGACTTGGCAAAGATTTGAAATTTTAATTTTTTTAAAGGATGGGGGGGGGGATGTGTATTATAAACCCTTCACTACTATCCTTTGTGTTTACTCTTCTTGAAACTGTTTGTCTGGATGGGATGTAAAGGAAGTCCATATACTTGGACCTCCACCAAGAAGTCAGTCTGATGTCAATGCATTACCAGTTTTCCTATACAATCTGTAATAGTGACAGATCACTAAAGATGGAAAATTACAAATGATCACATGTGCAAAAGTCTTCAAATATGGTGATCAGTCAGAGTTCTCACTGAGAAATGAAGTGGTAGATGGAGTCACACATGCAAAATTCTTCAAATATGGTGATCGGTCAGAGTTCTCGCCGAGAAAAGAAGTGATAGGTGGAGTTGCATCTCTTCAGACTAGAATCATAAAGAAGTGTGAGTGAAGACTCGGATCTACTCCCAAAATCTGGTCAGTGATGTCCAACAATGTCATAGGGCAGGATTACATAACCCCGAAAGTACCTCTCTGTGGTCATATGTCAGTAGCAGTTAGTTATTTTCAGCAAACTGTCAGTAGTTGCCACCACTTTGGCTTTATTCACATGGCAGTAACTGTAATTTTTTAATGATGAGCACAACAGAAGAGTCACAAGTCCATCTCGCACAGGAATCCCCATGTTTAGACAACTGTAAACAAGGCCAGTCTTTCAGATGCTCCTGGTAAAAATTCTGCAAAGTCGGCTGGATTTTCTCCTTAGGAGGGTAGCACAATGGTCAAATTCATTGGACTGTTTGGTGCTGACATTTTGGCATACATCAACAGAAAAAAACAGCACTTGTGCGCATGCATTACAATTATCTCCCTTTGCTTCCCTTCTGTTCAGTCACTAGCAAGTTTCTTCTGCTGCATTTCATTCAGTTTTTTTTTCTCTCTCTCTCATCTCTCACTCCTCATTTCATTTTTTTTTTTACTCTCTCTCACTTTATAATTTAAACATGTGCCATTGTAACACTGTAGTTATGGATTTGTTTTACTAGAAACTGTGATAAGTTCGTAGAGGTAAATAAGACTGCATACAGTATGCTGCTGAAGATTCTAATGGCCATTTACAGCTTCACTGTGATCAGTGTAATGGTCATGATGTTGCAGCTTGGAACGCTGGGAGCAGGAAACCACTATGCAGAAATCCAGGTGGTGGATGATATCTATGACGAGTATGCCGCCAAGAAAATGGGTGTGGAGTTTCCTGGACAGGTGTGCGTTATGATCCACTGCGGCAGTCGTGGCCTTGGCCACCAGGTGGCTACAGGTAAGTCACAGAAAACTGGTTTAAACAAAACTGTCTTTGTTCTCCTTTATTATCGTCTCTGTCTGGCGTGTTGAGGAAATCATCTCTCCTTTTCTGTCAAGTTCCTCTGTCACTCAGATTTATACATCTACATCCAAACAGTCATGGCATTTCTGTGATTCAGGAAATAGCGACTATTTAGGTGGCATCTATGATGATATAAGACCATTCCCATAAAACGATACATAAGTCGGGCCAGACGAAGTCACACGACAGATAGCAAACAGTGGTGGGGGTCAGTTTGGGATGAAATGAGTTTTCTGCACCTGCCTGAAGCAAACCCATTAAAGTTTGAGATATTTCACCTTTTTTTTTTTCACTATGACTTTTTTCACTGCAAACTTTGCTAACAACTTGTCTGTAAAAGTCTCACATTGACTGGACATTAGTTTCATCATTGTCATCAACAGCAGTCTTGTCAACCCTAATTTAAGTCTTAAAGACAATAAACCTTTTCCACCATGTTATGGAACTAAAAAGTTAGACAAACTCCTGCTGGGTCTGGTGCACTTGCTGTGATGATGGTGATAATACCAATGGAAGAAAAGGCAGCAGGTGGCTGTTTTTGTTAAAATGGGTAGTCACTGCGCTTTCATTTCTGATGCTTTCTTAATATCCAGGAGAGGAGAGCGGACAGCATTTACTTGCATGTATGTTATTGACATAAGATAAGGAACAGTTCTGATCATACTAAAACTCGCATAGATTCGGAGCATATTTTTCTTTCTTTGTTTTTGTGCTTTTCTTGCTTCTTGTAATGATTTGTCCCCCTAATCCAACTCCTTCTGTCATGCAGATGCCTTAGTTGCCATGGAGAAAGCAATGAAGCGTGACAAGATTGACGTCAATGACCGTCAGCTGGCATGTGCTCACATCAACTCGGTGGAGGGGCAGGAGTACCTGAAGGGCATGGCGTCGGCTGCTAACTACGCCTGGGTTAACCGCTCCTCCATGACCTTCCTAGCCCGTCAGGTGAGGCAGCCATGTGCAGAGGAACACTGTTCCAGTGTCCACCTCAGTATCAGGGAGTGGGAATTCTTCCAACGATTAACCAGTTTTGTTTTAATTTATTTACTCTCAGACAAAACAAAACACCCTTCTTCAACAACAAAGATTGTGATGGAAAACAGGTGGAAAGGTAGAATCGGTCTTATATTTGGTTCTTTTCCGGTTGACACAAAGAAGAAACATTCTTTTCATGAAATGGAAGCTTGTCAAACCATTGTTCAACAATGTTATCCATTTTATGACGATGGCATCGGAAGTAGATGGAACTGAGATGATGTCAAGTTCGTGTTGTCCAAGGGTAAGACCGTGCACCTATACTGAGGTCTCTTGAGTCCAAGAAGTATCTTAGAGGAAGACAGAAGTAAAAAAATATCTTTTCTTTTTAATCAAATCTGCAAAATCTGTTTCTGTTGGTATGTGAGAGTCACTGTTTATTCAGAATGATTCACATTCGCAATAAAGAAAAGAGCTCTTAATTTGTTTCCAAAAATTCTGGGCGAGCATGCCCTCAGAACCACCTAGATTGTTTTTCATATCCACCAGTTCTCACATCAGAGCTGCCTGTCTTCTCCACAGCATTCTAAATGTGGAAAGGGCGTTAAAACCCTGGACCTCCATCTCTAGGCAATTGCATGACTTTGCACAGCTGGCATCCCATGGTGGACCATGAGGGACTAAACACCTCGATCCTGTTGTGCACAATGAGGTGAGAAGTGTGGAGGTCCTGACCCCAACTCGGGTCATAAGGATGATGGCCCAGCTGACCACAGAGACCATGCCAGGCCTGCTATCCTGTTAAAACAGCACAGCATGTATATTTTCAAATACGGAAACTTGACAAAGACATGCTTTGAATTATTGAATTTCAAACGCCGGTGTAGAACCAACATCTGTGGCAGCATACCTTTAACCTGCATTCACAAGATATTCATGTCAGCGAGTGTATCTCGTTATTTCCTTAACTGAGAGGGAAGATTTTTGGATGGCTGTAAGCCAGGACTAGATTTAGTGTGGACATGGTGGTGTTCTCGGTTTGTCTCAAAATTAGTGCTGGTGCATTGAATTGGCTGCATGTGGTTGTAGAAATAAGACTTGTCACTATACAGATAGGATACCGAGTCAAACTGCTTTGTATATTGTACTACTTTGCTTTTTTTTTTGGTGAGAACTTCAGTCTCGGGCCATAACTCCACCATAACCCCCCCAGGTTCAAAAGAAGAGCATGGCATCATACCAAATGATCTCACTGCTAATTGTCCATTCATCTGTTGCACAGACAGCAGACCTGATTATCGAAAGTGTGGGGTAGACACACCTCAGTGATTTGCCTTGACCTCCATGGTTTTCTTGGCATCTTGTGTTCAGGTTGTGTTTTTGCACTGTGCAAGGGAAGGGAGGGGATTGGGGGGGGGGGGGGGGGGGGGGGAGTGATTTTGGCAAAACTCTCATTTCATGAAAGCAAACTTGTCATGTTCCTCAGTTGCAAAACAACTTCATATTCATCTTTTGCTTTTTATGCCTACTCTGGCCAAAAGCAAGCAAAAAAAATGTGAAAATAGACTGTGTAATTATACAGATATGCAGCTCCTCTTGGCAATTTTCCTATACTTGGATCTTTAATATTAATCCTTTGCATTTCAACAGGCGTTTGCCAAGATGTTCAAAAGCACGCCCGACGACCTTGACATGCATGTGATCTACGATGTGTCCCACAACATTGCCAAGGTGGAGGAACACTTTATTGATGGCCGACAGAAGACGCTGCTGGTTCACCGCAAAGGATCGACACGTGCTTTCCCTCCTCACCACCCCCTCATCCCTGTGGACTACCAGGTCAGTGGCTGTTATTCAACTCAAATACTGAAACCAAGTTGCCATATCTCCCGTGTCTTTCAAGAATTTAACATAATCCTGGATTTGACGGAAAAAATCCTGAACTTCAATAGATCTTATCACAAAACTGGATTTCTGGAGTCTTTTTACTCCAGGTTTTCAGTTTTGTGTCAATGTTTGTATTGTTTATGTTTTGGGAAAGGACGATGTAAAATGATGCACTGTCTACTTCCCTGGACTGGGATATACTTTTTGTTGATAGTTTCAAGAAGCTAAGACTTTTTGTCTCTTCCAATCTTTCGTTCCAAAAGATTAGCAGCTGCCCTTGCATTTGACCAAGATTTTTATCATCCATATAGATACCTTGTTTCCATATTCAGTACTATGATAAACAGACTTCTTTCTGCTGTCACACTTAAATTAAATTAGAAATAAATTCTACTAGCAAAGTCTACAATTTGCTTGTTTGTACAATGGATCATTTTGGGTTACAAAAAAGTTTTGTGCTTGCATCATTTGAAATTGTCAAAAATGATTTAGTCTGTACAAACATGAATGCATGAACTCAATGCATTTGTAACATGGATTTCTAACATCAAAGTGATATGACATTACAGTAATCTCAGCCTCTTCTCACACCTTATTCCACTTCTTGTTTTTCTATCTCCATCGTTTTGTTTCAGTCTGTACCCTCAAGGAATCTTTTTTGTTTCTCTGAGAATTCTCTGTTATATAAAAGCTCTGATTTCATACTTTTGCATCAGATGTCATCCGTTCAAAGAGGTTACAAGTTGTTAGGCAAAGTTCCGTCCTAAGCAGTATCACTATTCACTTACAGTGAACTATTATGAATCTGTTTCCAGTTTTTCATAGTGTAATATTTGAGGTGGACTGTTGTTGCAGTTGACAGGCCAGCCGGTACTGATTGGGGGCACCATGGGCACCTGCAGCTACGTTCTGACCGGCACTGAACAGGGCATGACAGAAACGTTTGGAACGACGTGTCATGGAGCTGTAAGTCGTTGCATGACTGCTATGTCTGTCTGACTTCACTCGCTTTATTTTCCCCTTTCTTTTCTTTTTTCTGCTTCACGTTCCATGGATCATTGCTGCACGATACCACTTACTATACTATGCTGCTTGATCATATTCAGTCTTTATTGATTTTCTAGATGATGCAGATCCTCTAATGTTGGATTTGTGTCTGTGTGTGAATCTGTGCATGTGGGAGCATGTGTGTGTGTGTGTAAGTATCTGTGTGTGTGTATGCATGCGCTTACTTATGTATGAAAGTTGTTTATGTGCTTATCATGATCTGCTGTGCAAAGTTAGAAGGTTCAGAGAAGAAAAATACGTGAAGAGTGAATGTTGTGTTAACTAATTTATGAGAATATATTCAAGCATAATTGCATATATTCATGCATGCACATTGAGAGCATGCTGACACATGTGCAAGTAAGCATACTCTAATAATGCAGTAATGACTTACCAGTAAATCTGACCAGAGTGAAGTGTTATACTGTGCAGTTTTCATAGCTCTGAGTGTGTGTGTGTGTGTGTGTGTGTGTGCAGGGAAGAGCCCTGTCACGAGCCAAGTCTCGACGCAACTTGGATTACACAAATGTGCTAGCTGCCCTCGAGGAGAAAGGCATCAGCATCAGAGTGGCCTCCCCTAAGCTTGTCATGGAAGAGGTCAGTACTCGACTTTCAAATGAACAAGTTTTCAATATTTGTCTTGATGGTCTTTTTTCCGGAGAGATTATCCCATCATAGAAGGAAAAGGGTAAAAAAGTGAGAGATGTGGGCAAGTGAAGGACCAGACATTACAATTCCAAGGACTGCCTGAATCTGCTGTCAACAGAAATCAAAACCTAAAGGTTTGCGTAAAATCTGCAGTCAAAGTAGGCATACCAGAACATCAAGATGTGTCAGGAACCTGCAATTTAAAAAAACCCCATAAAAATACCAAAGCCCACTGAAATCTGCAGTCAAAGCAGAAGATGGGGGTACCGTATTTTCCAAAGAAGAACGGACAGTTGCATAAGATGGACCATACTTTACAAGTTCTCTATCATTGCAAACTTTTATCACCAGCAGCCAGAGATAAACCGTCTTATCTGCCTGCTGACTCATTAATTTTGCGCTTATGGTGTCCTAGGTGAAAAGTGGCCATTATCAGATGCCCATGAGTCCATACAAACTGGTCTAGCACCTATGGGAGATATAAAGCCTGCCGAGGTCAAGGGTGACCATGGATGATGTATCCAAATTGTCCTGGCTGGCTGTTGACTGGAGCAACATAGCTTGTAACTGTGCAAACAGATGCCAGAATGGTTGTGTTTATCTGAAAGGCTGAACCAGTAAGGAGTGTCTGATCTGTTGGGAGTTGTTGCGCTCCTTTCTGCATGCGCACATGGCTTCTGCTGCTCTCAGCAACTTCTCTTCCCCTGCCTTGCAATTTGGTCAGAGGACCTCTCTCTCCACCTCCAGTGGTCTGCGGCAAGCAAGACAATTCCAAGAGCTTTCAAGTCATATACGGCTCTGTATACAGCTGAGGGCAACCAGTGGATCTCCTCCCACGTGCCAGCTCACTGTAGAGAATGATCTTTTGGGATGTGGCCATCCTGCAGATGATGAAGGTGCTGCAACCAACAGTCTGCCATGCCTGGGCAGGGTGTTCATGCTGGGGAAACCTGCGCCAGGTAGAACCTGGCAGCAGGCACTCTTGCCGTGGTATGCCCATAATACAACCAGTGCTTTTCATGTTGATGTTGAGTCTTCTGTCTTGCATATGCTGGAAAAGCATCCAGTATCAAATGCTGTTCAATCAGCATGCAGGCCTGTTAGTCTCAGGAAGTTCCTGGACAGAATAGCACAGGTGTGTGCATCATCCTTAGAAAGGCAGTGTTGCCAGATGTAGGAACTGGCAGGGGTACTTCTCTAGTCCACATCTGTGACTTCAGTTCTGAAATGTTTCCTGCGGTTCTAAATCTGTGTTAGTTTTTTCTTACCATTCCCTGTGATTAGCAGCTATTTTCATTTTGAAAAGAAATTTTCCACTGAAATATATTTCTGGAAATAGTTACCTATCCAAACAAACACCTGTTTCCTATTTGAACAATACGCTTGACTGTTAAGAAGCAGGAAGGAAAAAAAAAAAAAGAAAAAAAAAAAAAAAAGAAAAAGGAAGAGAGCTAAATCCTTAACCTCAGTTTTGGCGTCATATACTGTACCATGTCAGACAATAGCATTCACGGCAGTTAGTCAGCTCTGCCAGGCCGAAGTTTTTGTGTGGCTAATGCAGTAATAAGACAGTCACGTGATGCCCACCCGCTTCCGCCGTAGGAAGAAGCCAGTGTCAACCTCCCGTACCTCATTCTCTCTCGGCCTGCCGTCCAAGCAAGATAAGTCTTGTGCCCTGTCTCGCCTTCTCTTTGCCGTTGTGTTAAGATAGCTTTGTGTTTGCTTATTTGTTGTGGCTTGCTCGCTTCACCCTTTTACTCTTGAGCCGGTGGGGCTTTGGTTTGGTGCGCTTTATTAACCTATTTAACCGCGCCATCCTTGCCTTTGTGCCTTTGTCTCGGCACTCGCGACTTCGCCTTCCGTTCTTTCGATCTTCGAAAGTACGACCTCTTGATCTCCCCACTGGTGCGCATTTATTTGTACCAAATTTATCACTGGTAAACGATCTCCTCATCTACTAACTGGTGCACATTTATTAGTACCTCCTTAGCATTATTACAAGGTACACCAGGGGTATTTACTCTTGTGCGCCATTGCGCGTCACTCTTGACGATCGATCCCTTCCCGGTCAATCGATCCGCCATCTTCGATTGTGCCACGCCGGTTGCCGTCTCCGCCATGTTGCCTGACCTCACACACCTTGTTCGGCGGTACTCGGCTTCCCCGGGCTCATTTTCCTGTACCTTATTTATCATTATTACAGGTATAGAGATTGTCTTGCGATCTCTTCATCTACCAACTTGTGCACACTTAGTAGTACCCCATTAGTAACATTAGTTATTCGATCACATGTTTCTCGCGTTTGTGCTTTCTTCTCGGCACTCGCGTTTTCATCTTCATTTACCGCACTCCCAGTGCCCCTCACGAGGTGGTTCGAGCTCTTTTCTATCCCTCGATCCACCTCTTTGTCTCCTCTTTGCGATCGTGCGTTCTGTGATTGTCTCGCCACCAGTGCCCAACATGGTGAAGGACATTAACGGGTCGAGCCGCTCCTCTGTTCAGGAGTCGCTCCCTTGCCCCGGAGGACCCGCGTGTCGATTCCAGGGGACAATCCGCTCGCACCTATGATGAGCGTACGGCCGGTGTGGAGGAGGGTTCCGCGCAGGGGACGCGCGACCATCGTTACGATACCTCCTCTGCCCGTCCGGCGGACACACGATCGTTGCGTTCGGAAGCGAACAGGCAATCGGCCTTTATTGCCAACGGTTTTTCTTTCTACACTGTAGAAATCCAAAGGCAAGGCTCCCCTGAAAGGACCTGCCCGTTCAAAATCTTCCCGCTCCCTGGCCAAATCGCCTGTTCGCCTTCGGTCGCACACAGAGACTCTCCTATCAGGCTGCGTCCCGCGACCCTCGGCCCCGGGGAACCTTACCGAGGCGCGGACCGGCACGGGTGACGACTCGCGGCCGGAATCACCGCCCGTCACTCGATCAGATGAGACTCGTGGCGTTAGCTTGCCCCCCACTACCGTCACGCTGTCCCATCACGCTCTCCCCAACTCTCCGGTTTTGGTATGTATGACGCCCTATTCGCGATTGAATAGCTCTCCGCGTTTAGAGGGCAGGAAACGGCGCTCTATTTATAGATTCTTGGCAAAACCGGGGTGCAGCAGGCACTGCTTTCGGTTTAGTCATACCCTCCTTCGTGGAACTTTCGCTGGTTCGTGCTTCGTCGGTTTTCGCCAGTCGAAGTTTTTATTGTTGTGTTAGATCTACTTGCCATGGAGAATTCAAAGCGCACTAGGAAGCCAAATTTCAGTGCTGATGAAATTCGAGTATTACTGGAAGAGATGCAGGTAGAACGTGCAGCAGTTTTACTCCGATATTTGTGTTTACAGTGTCCATACAGAGATGTATGGTCAGGGTGTAGTTTCTCCAGCGTGGAAATTAAAAAAATGCTTCCCCCACACTTCTGATTCAGGTTCCAGTTTTGTGTGTGTGTGCGAGAGAGCACAAATGTTTAATTGTTTTTGCATTTGTATGGCCGCGGATTAAGTTTTTACGAATGGTAGCAGTTTCCGTTTGAGTGTATTTGTAGGGGGGATTAAGTGTGTGTGTGTGTGTGTGTGTGTGTGTGTGTGTGTGTGTGTGTGTGTGTGTGTGTGCGCGCGCGTGCGTGCGTGCGTGCGCGTGTCTTTTGTATGAGTGTGCTGTTTGTATATGTGTGTGTGTGTGTGTGTGAGAGAGAGAGAGAGAGTGCGAGCACGAGTGCAAGAGCGCTCATATTTGTATGTATGTGTATGTATGTGAATATATTTTTGATTCGTTAATCAGTGATAATTCATGGCGATGTCCTTCCAACTGCCCCGCAACTTGTAAAAGTAATATTTGTGTTTACAGTGTCCATACAGAGATGTATGGTCAGGGTGCAATTTCTCCAGCGAGGAAATTAAAAAATGTTGTTGTTTTTTTAACAGGGGAAAGAGAGAACTCAGGGTTTGACACCTTTGCAGCTGAAGGCAGCGACGTATCGGCTATACCAGACACTCAGTTTTTTTGTTTTTTTTACTGGTATGTGAGTTTTCATTAGGTCATCGTACAGGTCAAACGGGTTCTTTCTGTCACGAAAGATGCGGTTTCGTCGCAATTGCCGTCGCTGTCTCACTTGGAAAAACATCAATGCAGCCATATTTATCCGCGTTTAGGCTCGCTATCGGACCCCCGAGGCACCGATAACTTTGTCCGCGTTTAGCCGAGTCGGATAGCTTATGCGGTCTGACGTGCATACCAAAATCTGCCGCCTATCCACCGGATAGGCGCTATTCGCGGACAGCCCTCTATCCGGATCGACGTGCATACAGGCCCAGGTCATGAACAATGGGGGTTTTTTGTTGTTGTTTTTTCATGGCAATTTTTTTTTCTCCACAAAATGTGTATTCAAATATTTGATCCATTAGTAAATCAAGGGGGAAAAAATTTGAAAGATATATATTAGGTGTGGTGTTTGTCGTATGTTGTATGTCACTGTGTATTGGTAAAGCAAATGAAAGATGCACATGTTATTACATTTTATTGTTGTTAATTTTGTTGTTGCAGTTGCAGCTGGTTGTGTAATAGTTACGTACATCATGTTTTTTTGTTGAGTCTTGTTAAGAACTATGTTTTTTGACTAATTCATTAACATAATCTTTGGTAATAACCAGTTTCTGTCACTATGTCAGGCTCCCGAGTCATACAAGAATGTGACGGATGTGGTCGATACATGTAAGTTGTGATTTTCTTTTTCACTCTTTCCTCTGTGACTCCATACATCCATCCTCTCTCTTCATATCTGTCATTATCTTTTCTTTCTAGTCTTTCCAAGTTCATTAGTAAACATTACAGTCTGAAAATATGATTTTAAACATTATTTGGTTATTGTAGCTGAAAATCAAAAATATTCATGAACAAGAGACATAACTACTTTTCTCCTATTATGGTATCTGAATTTTTACACTTGGCTCTATAGCTAATAATAATAATGATAATAATAAAATAGCATTCACAAAGCGCCTTGCCAAAGGTTATTTTTATGGACCACTCAACTTCTCATCAAAAAAAAAAACTTCTTATAATTTTCCTTCCAAATCATAGCATGCAGCTGTTTAGCTTTTCTCTGCTTTTAATATGTTCTCTTCTGCTTTTACTGAAAGCTAATGAAATATCTGTGAGCATTACATTGGTTAAAAAGAAAGATTTTTTTAATTCAAACTACAGTATTCCTTCAATTTAATTTTACCTGTAATTAAGAAATGAATTCTGTAACATTAGCTCCCAACGTTTTCTTTGTGTGTGTGTGTGTGTGTGGGGGGGGGGGGGGGGGGGGGGGGGGGGTTGGTTTTGGTTTTTTTCTTGTTTTATTTTGTTTTGCTTCAACGGCTGAAAAATTTCATATCATACAAAACGTGTCAACTGATGTTGCAGGCCATGCCGCTGGCATCAGCAAAAAGTGTGTCAAACTACGCCCCATCGCCGTCATCAAAGGATGAGGGTGTGTTCTTCAGCAAAATTGGCTTTCCCTTTGGCGCCACTTCAGGAAATGAACCGAAAAAACTCCAGAGTTAACTTCTCATGGGGACTGCTTGCTGTACCATCTTCACTGTCCTGGTCTTTCACAGCTCATGCAGTGGTTTTCTGTAAATAAAATTTGCCAGGACAGGGTATGTCTCCTGATGACTGTAAGTCTGGGGGTTTTTTTTGTTTGTTTTTTTTAAAAGCCTTCCAGTAAAAAGAAATGCGAGTTTGCATGACACTGAGAAGAAGAATGAGTTTGTCAGCTCTGTGAATGTTTTCTGTCAATCACAGATCTTCCAGTTGTTTTTTTCCCCTCTTTTTCCCTTCGCAAGCTATTGCTTGTTCTGTTTTTGTTTTTGTTCCCAGTTTTATGTACATGCATACAAAGAGAGAAAGAACAAGAGACCAGATGTAAAGGAGGCCAGAAACATGAGCATAAAACATTATTTTTTGTTTCAAAAGAATGATTCAAGTACACAATTTCAAGTAAAAATGCCCAATAGTTTCTGTTGAATAGATAAACGGATGGCCAGTCTCTTAATTCAAAAGTAAACGGTCAAAGCATTTACGAGTGTTTGACTTCTATGCATATTGTTGCTTATTTCTACTGCTGTTTTAAGAGTTAAGGGTGCTATTTCACAATGATAAACTTTTTGTTCAGGTTGTATTGCAACTCCACATCATACCACAGCTCGATCCTCTCTTTGCAGTTTTGTCCAATGCAATTGTTTCTGCACGTATGTAAAAGTAATTTCATCAGTCCTAAAATAGATGTGTACTTTTTTCGTCATGAATCTTTTTGATTTTTTTTTTTTCAAGGAAATTGATTCAGATGATTAAATACATGGAACAGCATGTCTGAAGAGATCTGAAATTTTTTAAATATGTTGTTACATCTGCGTACTGTAAGAACTACACATGGTTGAGTGCCATTACATTGCAGTGTTTGTGGTAAGAAGTACTGAGATGGTTCTTCCATGTAAATGACAAGTAAGTTCATATTGCCACTGCGCACTGAACACAAAACTGTAGGACTCGTTAACAGTGTGCAATTACATGAAGTTTTTCATTTGATGTCAAGATAAAATATAGCAACTACACAGACGTGACATAAAGAGATAAGAGGACAATGCAAATTCCCAGTTTCAGTTTTCTCTTCTTCTTCAATTGTCACTGAATTTTCAAATATTGCAAACATATCTTCATCGTATCATGGGGTGACATCTCTTCTGTTAATGGTACATTCAGCAAGACTTCTTTAGAATATGAGAATTGAATCGAAATAGACTAATGACTTCTAAGAAACATGTTGGACAGCATTCAAGTTTACTTGGATGTTCATTCTCTTTTATATCCTCATGTTCTCGTCAACAACTTTCCTCATATAGTCAAAATTGCTGGATGATTTTTCAATTAGAATAAAGTTTTTCATTTATTATCACCTTGTCCAAATCCTTGTTGGATTGCAGGAACATGAATGACGGTTTCCTGTTCTATTCTCTACAGATGTTTTGTCTGAAAACTGTTTTAAACAGTAGATCTGTATATCTTTTTTTCTGAGAGAGAGACAGACACAGAGAGAGAGAATGTTTGTGTGTGTGTGTATGCATTTGACCTTTCATTGTTACTGCACTGCATGTTACATACACTTTCTTTTACTGATAGTTTGCTCAAACCAGCGTTGGTTTGGTGTAACGCACTAATTACTGTAACTATTTCCTGAACAGCATATCAGAAAGTCACAGACACGAGGTTAGATCTGTCTGGCCAGCTTTTGTGACTAATGCACCCTGTGCCATGACTGTTCTTATTGCACAGGAGAGGGGACTTTAGGGAAAATACCACCAAAAAATTCCTGTCTTTATACTGACAGAATATACATATTGATACATCTCAATGATTAAGCCAAAATCAGCGGCTGTGTTAGTCTATTGAAAATGACACAAACCCATGAATTTGTACAAGTTTGAAAATGGACTAAATTTTACTTAATGCTTGAATTGGGAAGTAGGGCTGTGTATAACTGATGTTAAATCTGTGAACTTTTTTCCCTATTCATTTTTTTTAGTTTAATTTTCACTGCACTCCACCCCTCCCTTTCCCTCTTAGGTTTCTTTTTCTTTGCTTTTTTCTTTTGTTTTTGTTTCTCTTCTTTTTACCCTGGTCTTATGTTCTAAGCTTTTGCTGGTGCTTGAGATGAGCAGAAGTCTGGCTTGCTTCACTCTCCTTGAATAAAATGGGGACACGGAAGACTGATATTTGGTTGTTGCCAGCTCACACTTAGGTCTGTATCAATCTTCTGATCAAGAAGGAAGAACAAAAAGGCTGAGGAGTTTTGAAAGAGAAATCTACAGCAAAAGCTCAGTATGTTTGTCTGTATGCTCAACACATGTAGAAGTTTGACTGAAGTGTTAGTGGTTGTGAAGCTATTGTAAATTTGACATTGTAGACTGGTGGTGTCACAGTCTGAATTCATGAGAGTAAATTGTGTCATAATTCTTTTCTGTAATTATAATTTCAGATGTGATCAGCCCGGTTGCATACCAATCATTTCAGCGAATTGTCCTCTCCAGTTGAAATGTTCAGGATTGGTTTTTTTTCTTTGAATAGTTATGAAATATACTTGATGAACATGGTATCAAGAACTGTGTGTTGTTATAGTATGACTGCCTGGGGTAGTGAGGGCTATATGGAATTAGTCCATATGATAAGAATGGTCATGTCCATATTTCTCCACGTTTGCTTCCACTTCCAACCACAAGTGAAGACAAGGGCATTTTCCATTCAAATGACACCAAACAATTTTTCTGTAAAAGACTCAATGCCAACAGATACTGTTTACTTAATTATTAAGCTTTTTAAAGTACTGGCTTCCTGCTGCTTCAAACTTCTTCTTCGCTCTGTTTGACTGCAGAAATGCTGATTTTGCAATGTTCTTCAGGCACATACATAATACACTGGAAAACAGCAGTTCCAGGGGCTGTCCATCCCTTGAAAATGAAATTCCTTCCAGTGAGACATTTCTTCAAGTGTGGTAAAAGGTAGAAATCAGAGGGCGTAAGATCGAATGAATCCGGAAGATGTGGCTAAGTTTCAGAGTTCCTGGTCTCAAGACATTCTCAGATGACCCATGACTTGTGAGCAGGTGACCCATGACTTGTGAGCAGGTGACCCATGACTTGTGAGCAGGTGACCCATGACTTGTGAGCAAGTGAGTTGTGCAAAATCTTAATTCCTTTCAACCTCTTGTTGGGTTACCTGCGAGTTCAGAAATCCGTTCAGAACTTGCCAGGGACTGTTGCTCCTGTTTCACATGGTGGTTACACAACGCAGCATCTTTTATGTTGAAAATGATGTTGTAGAGAACCTTCCATAATGACCTGCAAAGCTGTGCAATTTGAGAAGGCGTCCTACCTAGGCTTTGTTTTATGACCTCTGTTTTTGTTTATCCAGGTTTCCTTACCTGTCACAGCCCTGTATTGGCCCTTTGCGGTCGTGGCGATATGGCAATTTCTTATCTTCCTTACCATGTCCCGTGTGGTCAGAATTCTCGTGACTTCTAAACACAAGCCCTGACAGCATTTCCCTCTACCTCGTATTTTCAAACTCAAATCGTGAGGGAATCATCTTAATGCAACTTTCCTGCTAGCCAACTGCTTTCTCAGTCTTGACGTATCTCTTGGAGCCTTATTCTTGGGTCCATTTCCACTAAATTCTGGGGTTTTTTTTTCTCTTCATTTTGCTCGCCTGGAAAATGGGTTGCTTTGAAGGTGCAGGTGTTTGGTATAATGCCCTTGCCTCACAAAGTATTCTCAGACAATCAAGTTTCCAGATGCTAATGTGCTAAGAGCAACCCGCACTTTTTACATAACTTGCCAGCAGTTGTCAGACTTGTTTGAAAAAGCAGCATTTTCTGTCTTTTTTTTTTCTTCAAAAAAGACTGGTGCTGTCCTTGAATTGTCAACACGGAAAGATGTATGAAATTACAACATCCAAAAATGACAAAAATGCATTATCCATTTGAGGTTTTTCTCCAAGGTGGTCTGTCTTTCTGAAAGATCCTCTTCACGCCCTAAAACACTAGGTCTCAGTTCACTGCCAAACTACCGTCATCTGCTCACAGCCTAAAAAAAAAAAATTGGGAATGAGTAAAATACTTTTTTAAATGCAGTATCTCTTCATTGATGTGCTGTATTCTTTTTAAGGAGTGTTACTCTTGTTTTCTTCTTCCTCTACCGCGGTTAGGAACAATTGTATGACTCACACAAACTCTTTTGTGTGCGCACACACACACACACTACATCTCACACACACAGAGCTCTCCTCAGCACCTTCCCGTGGTGCATATACTCACCAACTGTACTAGTAGCAGAACCTGTACATGACAAATCAAAACGGTACAAAACTGATTACATCTGTGATAGTTTATTTCCCAGTACAGCGTTTGCAGTATTCTCTAGGTATGCTTTGAATGTAAGATAAACCCTTGCACTTTCAGAACATAAAAAGATGTGTACATCTCGCTCTCTCCTCTCTCTCTCTCTCTCTCTCTCTCTCTCTCTCTCTCTCTCACTCTCTCTCTCTCTCGCTCTCTCTCTCACACACACACACAACTACACACACAATGTTCATGTACGCGCATGCCATACGTGCACACCAAACACTCACAACACAAAATACGTTACGTGCGTGCGCCCTCAGGGGTTGCACCTTGCCGTGGTCGGAGGGGCTTGCGTTGGTCCTGTGATCCCTTAGGCTTTGCTGGCGGGGGCCTTCTTCAATTCTTGGTGATAGGCTGGACAGTACCCCTACGGGCCAAGTAAACCCCTGCAGAAATGCTCAGCTTTCTGTTCCGGGATGTTGAGCATGTTCAGGGGGGTATAGTGGTTGGTGGTTTCTGTTTGTGTATGTCTCTCCCGAAGCCTGGAAAGGAGGTCTAGACATTGTTTTCTTGGCCCTGGCCCTTAGTAGGACTCCAAGGGGGGTGGGTAAGGGAGGGTTGTATCACAATAAATCAAATATGGCTCTTTCAAATACATTCCCCCCAAGTGTAAGAGGAAAGCCAGCATCCCCCTATTTTCAGGGGAACGTTATTCTGACAGCGATTCGGATAAAGAAGGACGACAGAGGACAGGTTTTGGGCTTCCTGGCTGTGATGGAAGGGCAGAGCAGGGAATGACCCCTTTCAGCTTGAGACCCTTTTGCTATCCAGAAGGGTTTTCAAGGTTTAGCAGGTGACCTCATTCTTAAAAGGTTGCGGAATGGCTCATTCCTAATTCATTGTAGATCAAAAGAAGGAAAACAATCTGAACAGCTGCTAAAGGCATCACGAAATTGTGCGGACAGGGAGATCAGGGTAACTACCCACTAAAACTTTGATTCATCGAAAGGCGTGATTCGCTGCCGGGTATTTATCTGTGTAACAGAAGGCACGCAGAATTAGTCGGAGCTGGCGTCAGGGTTGACGGACGGTGCGCAGGGTGACGGTAAAGAAAAGGTTCAGAGAGTCTGGCCTCAAACACCCTCTTTTGACCTTCTGCAACCTGTGCTGCTCGGTCATCAAAGTTGGTTACCTGAATGTTCGTGTTCTGCTGTTATGTGCCAGTCCCCGTTGAGGTGTGCTTCAGGTGCCAGTGGTTTGTCCATGTCAGGGACCGTGTTCTGGGGCAGGAGGTGTGTGGTGTTTGCTGCATAGGACAACCTGATGGGCCGTGTCATGTCCGGGTCATTGTGCAACTGCAGGTGGCGACCATCTCCTCTTCACGAAAACTGTCCTCTTTGGATTCACAAAGGTATCTGCTATCCAGCGCATCAAACAGAAAAAGAAGACACTCGTTTTTTGAAGCCGGAAACTGGTTGTGGGTTGTCGGACGCCGACAGCTTCTTCCTTTGCTTCGGGCTGTTAAGATGGTTCCACGGTTCCTACTCGGTCAGTCTGCTGCCAGACTGATGAATTCATCTTTTCGAAAACATTGCTTAGTAAGATCTGTCAATTCTGGTGGTGGAGGTCCACCTCCTCCAACCAAAAGTGAATGCCCCTGGTGGAGGCAAAAAATCTGCCACCCCTCAGACTGCCCAGCAGTCTACAACATATGCTGTGGGCTGATTATAAAACGCCCCCCCCACCCCCCTACCCTCGAACTCCTCAGTCCGTTGCCCGTGCGGGCAAGGGAGTTCATCCAGCGTGGAGATGGTTGAGTTTGAAGAAAAATACCGTCCACCGGCTCCAAATCCAGGACCTTCTTCAACTGTTGGCAAGTCTGCCAGCAGGTTGGAGTACCACAGTCCAGTAAAAACTAACCATTAAATATACACAAATAACGCTGATGTGATGAGGGATGTCCTGATCTCTCCTTTTGCCCTCTGCACCATGGATAGTCCGATTATTCCATGGGATATCCGTTGGACTAAATTCAAAATATTCGAGGTGCTGCCAGCTTCTGTGTCGATCTATAAAACTTCCGTTCGTGGATCCTTCAGGGAAACTCAAATTTCAAAAGCCTGAAGACCTTTACTCTTTCTGCTTTATTTTTCTTTCAAAACCTTGCACATCCATCCACGTTTGGACTGTCGCGGAGGTGTGTTGCCCTTCTCCTACACAAAAATTTGTTGTATAGTCCTGTCGCTCTGTCTACTACTCAGGATGTTGCCTGCGAGAGTCACCTCTCCAATAAAGACTGTCACATTCTGTTACCCTTTATCTCCCACACTTCTGTCCGGTTTGTCGTCAGGACTCTTGTCAGTTGATAGGAGAATTCCTCGACCTTTTTTGATGTTGGGTGACTTTAACGGTCCACAATCCTCTTGTGGGTAGTGTCAGTACGTCTTCAGAGGTCTGCTAATTGAGGATGTCTTTCGGATTTAGATTTGTGTTGTTGAACGACGGATCTGAAAAATTATCTCCACTCTTCCACAGGTTCAATTTCGTCGTTTTCGAATTGTCGGTTTGTGACACCTGATGGTCCTGGACATATGAGTTGGTTGTCATGACGATCTGCTCGGAAGTGTCCTTTTCCCAGTCTTCTTCAACCCTTCATAAATGAACACGTCTCTGTCTATCAACGTCTCTATATGATAGGAAGGCAAACTGGGGATCTATTTGCAGCCACTAATTTCTAAGAATTCCTGGTCACTGATTTTGTTCTAGAGTCCGGACCCAGCCCGAATCCATGACTAAATCACTATGATCCAAATGTGCTAAAGCTGTATTCCAGTGTTCTTCGGATAACTTCAAATGCCAATAAACACCCTGGTTCGATTCAGAATGCCAACAAAATTCCAAAGTTAGTAAACGGGTCAGCGTCAGGTTATACCAACGACCTTGGGTTCCCAACGCTCGAGCCCATCAGAAACTCCGTTGCTAAATCAAGACACACTTTTAAATCAGTTAGTCGTCGGTCCGGGAGATGCTTCTGCCTCCAGGCTGACATCATAAACTTCCAAGAAAAAAAGTGTGGAACATCATTAAGAAAATCAAAGGGAAGAACACCTGCCCACTGTGTGAACCATTCTCAGTTTTCGGATTATTTAAATAACAGAGAAAGAAAGCAGTTACTAATCTGCTTGCTTCAACCATTGAAAAGAATTCCTCCTTTTCTAAGAATTAGCCACTTTTGTCAAAAACAAAGCCCTAAATGAAAAATCACCCTGCAACTTTTCGTCCGACAACATGGAGACTACAATTTCCTTTTCACGTTAAACGAGTGAAATCGCCTTACTCTCTTGCAGCGTTCCTCTCCAGGTTAGATGAAATCCATTTATCAACTCTTGATACATCTTCAGCATATTGGTTGAACATCCTGCACAGGTTTACAACCTGTGTGGGACTATGGTTTATTTTCCACCTTATTGGCGGAAAGCCCTCTTTATACCAATCCCAACTGGAAAAGATCTTTCTAATCCCATCAAACACCGTCCCATAGCTTTGACAGCTTTGTGTTGTAAATTGATGGAAAAAATGGTCAATGCTTGGCTCATGTGGAATGGGAAACGATGCCTTTTGGCGAAAGAACGCAGTGGTGGTTTCCGCAAAACTATCGGTCTACAGTTGACCTTTGATTCGTTTCTTGGAATCTTCACTTCGGAACGCTTTTTTTTTTTATTTTTTTTTTTTTTTTTTTTGTTTAATCTTTTTTCTTTTTGTTTTTTTTTTTTCTTTTTTTTTTTTTTTTTTTTTTTTTGTTTTTTTTTTTTTTCTTCTTTTTTATGTTTTTTTTTTGTTTTTTTTTTTTTTTTTTTTGTTTTTTTTTTTTTTTTTTTTTTTTTTTTTTTTTTTTTTTTGTTATTTTTTTTTTTTTTTTTTTATGATTTGGAACAGGACAGCTTGCAGTGGCAATTTCTTCGACTTGGAGAAGGCCTACGATATCCACCTGGAAGTCGGGGAGGATACTTCATGATCTCACGATCTGGGTTTTCGAGGTCATCTTCCGATTTTTTATTCAAAAGTTTTTGGCAGATACGGACAGTTTCAGGTCCGGGTTGGCACCACACTCTCTATCTGATTGTCCACGAAGCAGGAGTTGGGTGTTCCACAGGTGAGCCATACTGTCTCCTGGCCTTTTCAGTATTAAAATCAACAACATTGTGAAATCAGTTCAGCAGGGTTTCAGACTGCTCTTTGTTGTGGATGATTTTTGCTGTCTATCGCAACTGGAAGACTCTGTACCCGTGTTGTCCAGCGCAGCTTCCAGCTTTGCGTAGTAAAATCCCTTCGGTGGGCAGATGAAAAGGTTCACCTGTTCTCCAACAAAGACGCAGTGTATTAACTTCCTAATTTCCGTCATTGTTTTTTTTCAGATCCTGAACTGCAAGTAGGGAAATCTCCCAAGCAGCTGTTATAGATGCCAAATGTCAGGGAGTCATTTTTGACCAAAAACTTAATCCTTTTCAGCCATATTAAAACTCAAAAATGTTGCCTGAAAGCAATGTATATTCTGCGGGTCGTAGCGCACAACGACTGGGGCGCTGATAAGAAAACTTTGCTGCAACTCTACAGAGCACTGGGTCCGTTCCAATCTGGACTTCGGTTGTGCTAGTGTACGGATCAGCACGATTTCTTACCTCAATCTCTTGGACCCTATCCACCATCAAGGGGGGACTTCGTCTCTGTCTTGGAGCGTTCCGCACCTCCCCTGTCTACAGCCTGGTCGCAGTGGCGGGTGATCCTTCACTGTCCAACCGCAGCTGGATTACTGTCTTTGAATTATTACATCAGACTGTTCTCGGAACCAGAAAACCTGCCTATGACTGTGTCTTTGACCCTCCGTTTCCATGTATGTTTGAAAACACCCACTAATTGTATTCTTTGCCGTTGTTTGGTCTTCGTTTGCTGCCTCAGTAGCGGAATGACAGGTCTTGTCCTAGGTGGAGTATCTGATTTTTCCAAGTTTCCGATCAACCTCCGTGGACCCTTCATTCATAACCAGAGATTAGTTTTGTTCTTGCAGCTTTTCGCATAGTGTCTACCAGCTCTCTGGCGTACTAGGCATTGTATGCTGAGCTCTGTTCAAAATTCCCATCCTGTCATAAGTTTTTACTGCACGGTTCCATGTCTGAAGTTGGCCCAGTGGCATGTGCAGCTACTGCATGTGGGCTCCTTCTCAGATACTGGTGGATCATATTCATTCCGATGCTTCTGTCTTTTTTGCTGTACTTACCGCTTGGTTTTGGCCTTTGTTGTGAATCTCGCATTCTTCGAAGAGGGTCTTTCTGGTTCTGTCGGAATTCGCTGTCTGCTTTGGTGGCCATAGCTGGCCGCAACTTCAGCATCCGAACTTTTCTTTTTTTGAACTTGTTAGCAAGCTTGAAGGCAGAACGGTTACAACATTACTTCTGCTTGGGTGCCTGCGTCATTTTGTTGGCATCGGCGGGACGAATGGTGGATCGTTTAGCCAAGATCGCCACATAGTGAGAAACTGTCCATCGGTTATTTCCTGCTCAGATGTGAATACTAAAATTAACGTTTATGTGTGTGACCTATGGCAGAGGTTTGGAACACACAGGACGCGAGTTACGTCTCTTTCTGATTCGTTCCAAACCTTATGGACTTACTCCATCTTTCGTCGGGTTGTCGTTAAAGAGGAAACGGTTTCTGTGCCGGAAGGGACACCGGCATTCAGTTATGTGTACCCATTCTTACCTTTTAAAGAGTGATATGATGCTCCGTGGTGTATTCCAGTCTTTGCGCCAATCTCTATGAAACATGTTCTTTTAGTGTGTTTGGGTCTTGCTCGATGTGAGACACAAACATTTTACAGCGGTATCCTGGAGATCCTGTTCAGGGATTGTCCCACCTGATGTGATCGCCTGAGTTTTTGAGGAGAGTTTAAACATTTTTCATCTGATTAAAGATTTTACGGTAGAAAGATTTTTAATGCAGAATTTCTGGTGGCGTTTCTAGACGATGTCATGTTTTGAGTTGGGTGGTACTGTTTCCGTCGTGGCTTTTTTTTTTGTTTTTTTTTTTTTACTTCCGCTACACGCCCGGTGAGTTGATTTTAAACATGGTGACAGCACTGATCGTGGCCATTGCGGTCGGCTGGGCTTTAAGAACCTTTATCTTATCTCTATATTTTCTTACGTGCGTGCGTGTAAACGCAATGCAACCTTGATAATACACTTGTAGATTAAACTTTACAATCTTGATAAAGTGTTGCTGAAAAAAATAACTGTGTCCCACCCTCATGTCGGTAGATTTCATCAACGCCATCGATTCATATACACTAAGTGTCACATTACAGAGGCTTACCAACATTCCCTTCCACAGGTAAGCTATTCATGCATGTTAGACGGACAACCCGCTCTGACAGCTGAATCCAGGTTAAATGTGGTCAGTATGCAGGACATATGCCAACTAAATGTTTGGTTCCAGAGGTAACACATCGTCTAGGAGGGTATGCATGGAATGCAAGAGATCTTGAGTTTAATTCCTCATAGCACAACGTTCAGTGAAGTCAATTTCACAGATAGCTCTACAAGTGCAACAAATCATCATTTTAATGCAAGTTTATGCTTCAAACCATGTTTATTACGGTGAACTGTTGGATTGTTATTATCTAGGGAATTCCAAAGAAAGACTTCAACTCACTGTTAAGAAGACATGGATGTGGTCAACAAGTCCTGCTTTGGTATGTTCAGAGGCTAGGGACGTTGGTTAGGGGAGGTTTAATGAAAGAGAAACTGAGGCTTTTAGAGATGAACAATGCCACAAGCTCACCCTGGACATAAATATTGGTAACACTCACAAATATATCTGATGAAATAAATATCATAATCAATTTAATTATCACTCCTCAATTCTTCACGTTCCATACCCTGACATTGCCCATACCAGATAAGTCCTGACTGTAGTGATCAGGACTGGTACTGATGATTTTTTGATGCACAAGGCTGTATGATGGTCCTAAAGAATCTAAATCATACTTGTAACCTGGTATTATGATGAAAGCATCCTGCTCGTGCCCACTGCACTGATGCCATTATAGGTGACTGACGTGCGCAGTCTGCATGCCTTTGTGGACATGCCACCATTTAACATCAAAGGACGACTTCATGTGGCTTACGGTTTCAGTTATTCGATCAAGACTCATTATCACTCACACTCACACACACACCACACACACTTGCATTACAAGGTTTCAAAGCTGCGATGAGCACCATAAAACTATGACTGTAGTTCAAAAGAAATACTAACAGGTCGCTGACGGCCTTCTGGATATATGTAAACGATTGTTAACTTAAAAATTGTCATTCAGTGGTCACTTCCCTTGATCCTCAGTTGTCTTGTATACGTGTTTCACCTCCTTGCTAGATTTGTCTACAGAATACTTTAAAACTGTGCTGACCTCACCCTTATTTTCAAGGTAATCTTCTAGCGGGTGCTTGTCTTAATCCGATATATGAATTCAAACAGGCAACATCTTCTCGATTGCCGAAACCGATTGCTGTTCTAGCAATGCCATTGTTTTCAAGGATCTTCATCATCCTTTTCTTCTCTCATTCAGTTCTATCTTCACCATCTGCATTCTCAAATACAAGTGCTGGAAAACTATATGTGTATATAACCACAATTTATTTTCATTCCACATTGGCCCAAACCATCTTTCTCTTCGTATGTGTTTTTCAGCTGGAACTCCATGTAATTTGATGGTTTGTCATTACAAAATGTCCTGTACGTCAACACAGATACGATACAGAATGCGAATAGTTTTTTATTCATGTATATGTATATATGTTTTTCTGTTGGAAGGATTTTTTTTGCTGTTTATTACACTTCTTATTCCCTTGCCCCAATAGGTTTCTTTATTTGCGTCTAGTTACAATTATTGGTTGTTCACTTAATGTCACCCATTACATCTTCTGTACATATCTACATAATAGAAAAACTAGTGAGTGGCCGGTGCACAATTTACAGGAGAAAAAATTAAAAAGATGCATGCAAAGTAACAATTGTCATCTTTGACCTATCGCAGCAATCTGGTGCATGATTCAGTTCAGGGAGGTAAAGGCGGTAGAGGTAAGGTAATGTGCTTACAGACAAGACGACCGATAAGGAGCCATATCAGGGCCGAAAGGTGGTGGAAAGGAAAGGTATGGGATTTGTCTTCTTACATGCCTTTGCCTGGACACGGTGAACTTTTGAACATGACAAAATGGAAAATATGCACACAAATCAAACTTTAAAAAAATCTGTTTATCTATTTATATGCAATACGAAACAGACAAGCGAATGTTTGAAAAAACTGGTTGTTGTTCTTCAGAGGATAATCAAATATAACGGAAAACAAAATGCGACATAGATTACCATAAATGGCTGGAAAGCAGGAGCATGGCACAAAGTCTTATCTCTGCAATGTGATTTCTCCATACACAAAGACTAATCCTGCAACATGATATCACTACACCCAAAAGACAATCCTGCAACATGGATCCCACTGACAAACTAAGACAATCCTGCAACAATTATTACAATACACACAAAGACAATCCTGCTTTTGATCTAATACACACAAGAGACAATCCGCAACTTGATCTCACACATTGGAATATCTGACAATGTGATTTCATTTACACAAAGTCATCGCTGCAACAAGATCTCACTTACAACAAAGACATCTCCGCAACATGATATCATTACAAACCAAAGACATCTGGCAATGTGATCTCACTAAAACAATAGATCCTCTTCAACATAGATCTCACTACATCAATATTGTTATCCTGCTTCCTTGTTCTCTCTAAACATATAGTTTTTACTGCAAACATGATATCCTACACTAAAGACATCTCTGCAAAAATGATCTTAATACTTACAATAAAGACATTCTGATACATGATCTCACAACTAATAAGAATCAGTGAACAGGAAACCTTCATTCGGGGCCACTTTCGCCCCTTCAATCAAGTTTTCGGGCGAAAGTGGCCCAGAATAAAGGTTTTCATGTTCTCTGACAAGTTAGACTTCTAAACTTTGTTTTCATTAATCCTTTTTGGAATACAGTCATTGTCATACTATCATTTTTTTGCGGAGGCAGTCACCAAACTATAACTTGGCTGAGCACTGTTGCGACAGGGCCTCATTTAGAGGGCTTGGGTTTGTGGAGGGCAGTAACCTGGAAGGTTCCTATGTCCTGTAATTTATGGGCGCCATAAGGTAGGCGATGGAGTCACCTGGCAGCTTTTGGCGATTGCGGTTGCTGTTGATATTTCATTTAGGACAACGGAAAGCCATAGACTTAAGTTTCTGCGTTTCAACAAATACGTAGCGGAAACACACACATACACACCATACACACACACACACATCACACACACACCCATTCACACACACACTCAAAAGCAAGCAACGCATCGCAGCGACGAGTTTATAGGAACATCTCTATCACACTCACACAAACACACACACACACATCACACACACTCCCCACTCACGCACTCACAACACAACATAATCAAACTTCTAACACACTACACTCCTCACACAACACACACACACAACACACAAGCACGTATGCGAGGCTAGGTAGAACACAGCGCAGGATCCAGTGCGGCTACGGTTTTTGCAAATGTGTGTTCTTCTATTGTTGTGACCATTAATTCATTAACCATGCCTCGCGAGCTTTACTGCGTTTCTTCTCTTACTGGCCAAGTGGCGCAGCGGGCAAACTTGCCCATTATTACATTAGCAATTGTTAATGAATATTCTTATGAATGCCAAGTGGCACTCCTCGTCAACCACTACTCGCGGCAAGTGACGCATTTTAGCCATGGCTTCCTATGGTGACGGACGTGCTTAGTTTTCAGTGGAACAACTCTTGTTATGGAGGTTATATGCAATACTAACAAGCTTATGATGGTGTTAATAAACAAAGAAATTAGAGTGAGCGATGTTTTTTACCTTGTAAGCCAAAGTGCCAGTTATTTACGTGTTGGAGGGGGGGAGACATGTAAAACGAGAACTAACCATTAAAGAACTACAACAGCCACTTGAAGCTGGTTGGTTCAACAAAGTGATTTAGAAAGAGGATTTGGGCACATATTTACTGAATGATGAGGTTGATGGCTTGATAATTTTTCGACTGGTTGACGAAATGATTCCATTTTTACAAAGTGGGGCTTTTTCTAAAACATTGGCGAAAGAATTACCTATAAATATACTTTAATTCCTTCATGCTCTGTTATGGAGTCACTGCCTTGAAAAGGCGCAAAAAATGTTTCAAATGATCAATAACAAACTGAGTCATGGCGGGTGAGGAGGGTGTGGTATAAACTTTTTTTTGTGGTCATGAAGGAAAGTATATGATAAACTCCTTTGTTGTGGGAGGCTTCCTGCGGTGAAGGTGCATTGCTGACTGCCTGACTATAAATAGCCAGTTCATGCTGTGAACAGCCTTATTTTCGTTGCAAGAGGGGACTGCAGTAAAATTAGCCCTTGCTGACTGCTACTTTTAATTAGCCGTTCTTGCTGTGAACGACTTATTTTTGCTTGCTAGAGGGCTGCGGTTTAAAATCCACCTTGCTATAAATAGCCGTTCATGCTGTTGAAACGCCTTTTTTTAGTAGCATGTAGGGGCTGACAGGTAAAATACGTTTTTGCTATAAATAAACGTGCATGCGTCGTGATCGCATATTTATAGTAGCAAGAGGGCTAACGGTAAAATCCGCCTTGACTATAATAGACGTTAATGATGTGAACGCCATTTTTTTAGTAGCACGAGGGCTGCAGTACTGCCTGTTCTGCTATGTGCGGATGACACTAAGGGTGGTAACTCCTGCTTACCCCCACACCACGCCTTGCACACCCCCACCCCACACCCCCACCCCCACCGACATAGCCACAACCCACACCACCACCCCAACCCCCACCCCACGCATCAAATTAAAGTTATCCACAAGTTGCCATTTAGTCATACTAATGTCTCCCTAAGTCACTTTCTATGTTCTTACTCAAGTTGTCCTGAAGTCATCTTAAGTTCAATCCACAAAGTTTTTACCAAGTTTTCCTCAAGTTATTTCAAGTCACTTCTTAGTTCTTATTCATAGTCATCCTCAAGTCATCCTATAGTCATCCTTGAAGTCATCCTTCAAGTTCTCATGTTCTTTACCACAAGTTATCCACAAGTTATTCTCAAGTTCACTCTATAGTTCTTACAACCAAGTTAACCTAAGATCATAACTAAGTCATCTCTAAGTACAACCAAAGTTTTTATTCAAAGTTTTCTTATTTTAATTATCTAATAAACATTTTTGTTTTTATATTAAATAGTAAATGCCTTATATAGTACACACAGCACTCATTATCACGAGTTCTTCGTTGAGGATGTCTTGCTTAGCGTTTCTCTGCATAGATCGCTAATGAAGGTTCTTACAAACTAAGCAACAGCATCTGATTACAATTCTGTTGTCTATGGGAAATCGTCTTTTTAGACTCATGTTTTATTTATTGACTTTATCATTTTATAATACGCCATGATCTATTTCTATTAAAAAAAATTTAAAATATTATTGCATTATAAATGGTTCAAATGATCTTTGTTGTTGGCGGTTTTGGAGTGCAGTTGTTTTTTATGCATTTAGCGTGTTCAGATTTTTTTGATTGCTTTTGTTTCTGCTGCCATTGTGGATATATTTGTTAATCCGTTATATTACCAGCCCCCAACAGAGCAATGGCGCCATAAATGGCAACAGTTTTTAAGGTTCAATATTCCCTTGAAGACGTGGGGGCCCTTGTATCACATGGAGTTTTTTTAGCTGGCAATTGAATCAACTTTGTTCTGGCGTTGGTGGTGTTATGTTTTAATGTTGAGTCATATGCCTGTAACATTAATTTTTTTTGTCTGTTCCAACTCTGCTAATTTTTCGTACTGCTCAACACGCCCTGGATTTCTTATTTGTCTCAGCCTGAGTCAGCGTTTTCTGCTGATTTTTCTGGCTTGGTTATTTCTCCAACCTGGTTCCAGGTGTTTTCTGATTCTGCTGATTTTCTGGCCCCGGTCTTTTTGAAGGGAAATAAATTCTATATGATTAAAAGTTATTAAATTTCAATGTTTATGGCGTTAACATATGTTACCAAAATCTGTCATATAAATCACAGGCCTAGAGAATTATGACTTTGTTTAAAAACTGGATCTTGCGTTAAATCTTCGTAAGATCTTGTCTGAATCAATGGGAGCAAATTTATGAGTTAGTTTAAGTGTACAAACTACGAAACGTTTGCCCCACATCTTTTTCTCATTCTTGACCCCTGCTGCGAGGTCATACTGTTAGATACTTTTTAATGTCTTGAGTAGACATTCTCGTGAATCTGTTCTATGCTGAATTCAGTTCCGAGATACTGTTTTGTTTTTACCACATTGCTGCCAAAGAATAAAAGACTCTCCTTTTTGGGCATAATCATAATAGCTTGTTCATCAACGTGGTCATTCCATAGTTCAGGAAGGCATTTGGCTTCCCTGTAGCTTGTAGTAGATCATCGCTGTTCATGTTTTTTCATTATTAATGTTAATTATTTTTATTTTTAAATATTGGAGAAACGGAAAAAAACTGTGACCAATCCTTGTATACCATTTGCTGTTATTGGAGGGCTAAGGGGTAGGATATCAATGCTTGGTAAATAAGCTTGTTAAAATATAAAACGGCAGATCTGGCAAAACTAGACTTTGAGGTTTCAGCTAAAGATGAGTGCATATCATTGCAGCTTCGCGTTGCCTCGAATGATTTTCTAGTATGCTAGGAATAATTCCCAGACAGTAGATAAATATTGTCCAATTTAATTATTAACTTTTATAATAATAATGGCTTCACTCGCTATAATGATAGGCGGCGCTGTGGGGTTTGACGCTTGCTTTTAGCGGATGTAATGGTTAGCCATTTAGTAAACTGCGGGATGACAGGCGAGAGGAAAAACGACATAACAAAGATATGGAGGAACTGGCAGCTTGCACAAGGCTTTGAAAGGCAGAGTCTTGAGCAGTTAGTTTTTATTAAGGACTCACACTGAAAGACAGGGGCATGCAGCTTACACTTTTAAAATTGTTGATCTTGCAATGAATATCAATATTATCTTGTAACAGGCAAAACCAATTGAGACATTGGCCCCCACCATAAAAGTCAGTGACTTTTATAACCTCAAGAAAAACAAAAGATGCATGAAATCGGGTTTATTGTTTGGTATGACCGTCGTGTATTTTGTTGATCATAGTATTGGCTGAATAAAAATGGAACCAATATCTAGTATTCGCCCAAAGGATATTGGAAGGGCATCACAGCAATACAAAAGCTATGCCAAGCATGCTGGAGGTAGTTCAGTGAACAAAACAGCAAAGGATGGTTATATAAACAAGCAAATTTGGCAAATTTATTTACTGCCCCTAGACGAACTACAGAGATCCACACTTTGGTAATACAACTCAAAACAGACAACCATAAAATGGACCTTCCTATATTGAACCGCTGATACGATTATTAGACGTATAAAGATTTAAGTACGACACTCTCAGCATTGACATAGCTTCAAGATACAAAGATGCGGAGCCATTACACATAAGAGTGCTTCTGCTTGTTGCTGTTGCTATACAACTAATATATACCAACGAGGGCCCACGACCACTCTAACTTATCCTAGCTTACATGATTCAAGTCGAATGTTGGAAAAGAATGTTAAAGGGCAAGTGAATCACATTATTGTTGAAACCATTGAGGTACCATTAAAAGAGGGCTTCTACCTGGATGATTCACAGATCACAGGCTTTAGTGAAAACTTTTAACAAACAGTTAGCCGATTGACACTTTTCTCCCTACCTGTTTCACAGAGAGCTTATTGACAATTATAGTAACACGAATGGGTAGAAGGACTTGCCTCAGTTTTGCGCGAGATTGATAATGAAGAAATTTAAAAGGCCTAATCTACAGTACAAGCAAATCAAGGAAAAAAAACAAATTATTGTTGTTGATGGAAGAGCATTCATCGGATAACTATTACGTTTGGTTTTAAAGTATGGTACCTTTATTTACGGGGGAAGCCAGAAGGGGACACTCGCATCAGGCAACCGATCAGTTTGAGTGTTGACCCGTACGAAATAAAAGAATTGCGTAAAAATGTATCAGCTCGTGTATTATTTACGAGAAAGAAAACTGTCACAACTAAACAACCTGTCCTCACAAAGATCTTTTGTGAATGAAGAACTGCAGATTAATTCAGACAAGACACAGTTCCGCTTTAATTAATTTGACGGTTTCTCTCAGTGCCCGTTTGCTTATGTAAAATCACGGATTATAACTATCACCGTTTTGTGTTTGTGCTATCTAATGACTTTTTTGTTAAAAATGTTGTGGTGATATCATGTAGATTAGATTCGCAGTGTTACGTTGTAGATGAAAAGTATCTTATTGCCAAACATTGCTTCTTTGTAGTTGTTCATGTGATATGTGTGACTGACTATACGCTGCGAGATAGTCCCTTTGCTTTCTTAATGATTGTCTCATGGTAATAGAAATAAGGTACATTTATGACCTTAAACAACAAAACTCCGTGATCACCTTTCCAGATAATTCTTACTTCATCTTTCCTAAAACCTTCGTGTTAGTATTCTGAATGCAAAGGCGATCTTTAGGGTAATCGGTGGGTCAGTACCATCCTAGCATGCCCTTTAGCTACTTCGGTTTCAAGGTCTTTATAGATGTCTTCAGTAGGCGATATCTATAACAAAAACTATCTGTTTGTGTAAAGTACTCTGGATACGAGGGTTTTATAGTTTGTCATAAAGAAATTCTTACATTAAAAAGCTTGATTAATTCTAAAAAGTAAACCCAATTAAAACAGGTTTGTCCAATTTGACTGTCTTTTTGCTTCAGCTTTATGCCAAATAAGGTGTCATGAAATCTTCTAAAGTCCTGTTATTGAGTTTTGAAGTAAGTTAATTGCTTCGTTCTCGTTGGTGACTAAATCTCGACATCTTTGAGCTCGATTGTGCGGTTTCATCCATATGTTCGTTCATAAAACAGCATGTTGTTCATCAGCTTGAAAATGACTTTTTCTGATGCATTATGTGGATTTAGTTCTGAGGTAGTGTTCTTATGATGTATGGTTTCATGATACTGGTATTGATCAAAGCAAGTAGGTCGATGAACTGCCTGTCAACTTCAACCCATGGCTGAATTAATAATTGCAGTTAGTCTGTAATGGTACTGACATATGTTTTTTTTGCACTACGATAGGAATTGGCAACAGTTTATGGTGGTTCTCTTGGAGCCTTCTTTGTCTTTCTGCTGTTTTGGGTAGTCCTTTATGCAGGTCATGGAGTTACATGTGGAAATCTAAGTCATTTATAGATTGAAACACGCTGATTGATCAGGCGTTAAACTGCCCTATCAATTTAATGGCATTTTGTATATTATTCGGATCGCAGGCCACATTGTGTTCATTTTTAAGTTACGTTTATACTGGGGGAAGTGATTGCGCCATTGCCCATCCATACGATTGTTTGATCTAAAATACATGAGTTAGTTATGACCTTTTACTTGGTTCATAGTAGTCAAGTCTTTGTTGTTTGCTTTTACAGTTATCGTTGCGTTGATTAATAATTCTCCACGCAATCCGTTTTTCAATCATCTGATGCATGGTATTTCTGACAACTAAATCAATTTGTACTCCAGTAAACGTTATGAAAGCTTCCCAACTTCTTCCCAAGGCGAAGAAATGTAATTGGCGTGGTTCCAGGCTATTATGTTTCAGGCTGGTATTTCTTTAATTTACAAAGAACGTGCCGCCTACTATCATGTATCAGCCCTTAAATATGAATCATGTTTAGTTCCCATCGTTTTTCAATCAACTTCTGCAAGCATTTTGAGCTTGCTGGTAATCAGAATCACTTATGTCCTTTTCCTCTGAGATTGAAAAGAAACGCGCCTTGAGAGAGGAAGTGTGTCTTCGTCTAACCTTCCCAACTGTTCATGTATTCATTAAGGGTGTAAAGCACTTTCTAACGTGGAGTGGGGTCTAGTATTCTTTTTCCGTTATGGGGCTGGACTTTAAGGACATAGCCAGTGCTCGAATGAACATCATGTGTTGACATAGAGTCATAATAATTAGGACAGGTTATTTATAAGTGAAATCACATGTTCTTTTCTGAATGTACTGTGCTAATGCATGTACACCATGAAGGCATCGCCCAATGCTTTCATTATAAGATGAGAGTCGTAACTCGCTAGGTATGAAAGTAGAGGGCAGCTTCCATGTCTTTGGTTCAATTTAGATGGAAGAGTGACTTACTGTTGCGCTCGCTCCTCTGAAACTTTCTCCAATAATGTGATTCTTGGTCTCTTACTGTTGGATTCGCTGCGCCTGATGAGAGCCGAAACACATAATCAACAGTGAGTGGATGAAGCATACTGTTGCTGGTTCAGACGCCATCATTAATTTAGAGATATTCAGTTTTTTAGAAACAAATCGTACGCACTTGATGCTTGCGCTGTAAAAAATCTTCTAGCCGCATCGGGTCCTCTGTTAATTTGGCCTTGAAATGAGCGCCCATCGACCTAACAACAATGGAAGCAATGAACAAAATCTGATGATATACTCATTAAGACTGTTTTCGAAGTTTTTTGTGGCGATGGCTTCATAAGGAAATGAGCGATTCGAAGTCTGCGTTAACAACATATGGAAGAATTTTGCATCCGCTTTCCAGTTCTTAAAACTAACTTTTGATCCAGGAGGGGGCGTAATTAGTTCTGTTTTACTGTCTTCAAGAACACTTTTACAATGTTTCTTATGTTGCTGCTCGGCTTGAACGAGATTGCATTCTTGTTAAAATTTCTACAGAATTCTTGGGTGTGACCATTTGATCTGTGAAGTATGCGCATTAGTCTACTCATTGTTCGTATCATGGTGTAATGCGGAGCCCTGTTGGCGAATGACATTAGGAGTTAAGTCAACATGATTTTTGTCTGGTTGCCTATTGTTGGGGGCTGTTCTTGGACACTTTTAATTGGCGCCAAATTTGTTTTACTCATCCATTGTGTATACATTAACAGTTATGGTTTGTTTTGTTCTTCAAACTGATCAATTTGTTCTACATAAAGGATAGAGTTTTTCCTTTAAAAGTTAAGATCTTTGGTGTATTGCCGATAGTTAGTCATCATCTCTGCGTGTTCGCGGACATGATGGCAAGCCTTGCATGAAACACAGCCAACATGATATCATTTGTCGTCTGAATTCTTTTTGTTTAAAACCGCCTCTTGTTAACCACAACTCTCGAGGTTGAGGTTTGTAATGCTTGCCCTACAATCGGTGCATACTTGCCTGTTTTTTATTCATAATCTCTAATAAGACTTCGCCCGCATGACCAACCTAGTGACCTTAATATTTTAGCTTCTCAGCGGCAGCGTCAAAACTGGTATGCTGTGCGTACTGCCCATCCCCGGGTGTTATGTGTTGTTGTGTGTTTGAATAGTCTGCGTTTAGTTGAGACCCTGACTTCTAGATTTTTCTTCATGTTTTGTTACATTGTCGATTTAAAACAGCTTTATGACTTTAACCGGGGGGTTATTGTTTAGGTGTGCCTGGACGTGAGAAATAGCATGTATCTAACACTTGCCCTGTACGTTTTGTTGGGGTCTATGACTTCTAAAATCAAATATCATTCAGTGCTCTTGATATAAACGCTATTGCTCATGCATTCCTTTCTAACAATTCATCGTGGCTGTCTTTTATCCTTAGCCTGACTGTCTTTCTTTTTATAAGCCACTTATTTATTTAAATTATAAAATTACAACGGCTTATTCAGAATCAATTATCAACGGTCTTCTTTTTGTGATTGAGACTCGTAAACTAAAGTAATATTAAACGCCCTTTCGATATGTGGATACTGGGTGCTGTTTAGAAACAGAGTTTATGTCCGTTTACTTTTTAGGCATTCCTTGTTTAGTGCTCGGGTCGGGCCTGTTGAGAAATAACGTGTCCTGGCCTTTCTTTGTAAGATCTTTCGTTTGTTCTTTTGTAGTTCATCTAAATCGTCCTAGTAAACGATTAATATTCTTCATCCGATGATGTTTGGAGTCAACTAGCGCTTTATTTTTTGTCAGTTTTATATTACTTAGTTTAGCGTTATTAGCTTGAACCTTACTGTTTGCTTTTGGAGTTTAGTTTTCAATTGTTGCCAGCTGCAATTACAGCTATTGAACAACTGACCGAGAGAAGAGCTTTAGATCAAACCGACGTGAGGTTAATGATGCGGGGTGCACCTATGCCTGTTGCTGAGGCTACACTCGTTCCTGCTGATAGGAGCTTTTTGCGTTGTTCACAGTTTTAACATTGGGAACAGCATTAAAGGCAGCAGATACCTTCGTTTGCGTTTTTGCGTATTTGAACGGTCTTGCTCTTGTACTTGCTGCATTTGTGTAATGGGTGGTTTAATTCTGAAGTTTTTATGTTTAGGGGTTTCTACTATATCTGCTTTTGGCGGCGCGAGTTGGGCACATTTGGTATAAACTGAACAGACATGCTTTGTTTAAAAATGATAATAATAATTTAGTATGTGTACTATGTAATCTGTTTTCTTCATTATTTCTGCTGCGCTTACATATAGAAAAACAAATGCTGATTTTATGCGGTTTATCGGCTTCTTTCGGCGTTTTCAATTGAGTTGATTACGTCTCTCACAAGCTCTCCGCTTCCATACATATGATTTCCTCCGTTGACCTTAGGTCAACCAATAAACCGTATTTGTGGTTTAAAGTATTCATCATGCCTATCATGGTGGAAGATGTAATTCTTTAGACACGAGTCTGCTGTTAGACTTTACCCCTACCACCCATTAACAATTTTCTATTTTGTGAGTCAATTTGATGTTAAGGTCTAAGCCCGCTAGGTAGATTTGGGTTGGGGACTACGTCAATTGTACATTTGCACTTTCGTTAGTTTAGGATTATATTTACATTTTTCAACTTTCGTCTTTTGTTGATCGGTGCTTCATCTTTTCTCAGCATTAATTACCTTGAAGCGTACCTTGCAGCGACTGCTTAAAAACTAAAAATTCCATTATAGTGTCTTGCCCTGCAGTCGGGGATATGTTGTATGTGTTGAATACTCTGTCGTAATTATATTGCTCATTTTCTCTGATATGTGCTCAATCAGTCCTTGCTATGTGGAGGGTTGAATAACATCGTCAAAACATCTACGAGATGGTCAGAAATGACTGTACTTTGCTTCGGGGTCTGATGATCTGTTAACACGTTTGTATTCATTTTAAATGTTAGTTCTTTATGACTATCTGTCTTTTTAGCTCCTTGGAATGTTTTGGGCATGCGTTTTAACAACTCAAAATCTAAGGAATGGAAATCGATTTCCATACGCAATACTTTACGGACTACATACTTTTTTGCCGTCTTTAGTTCTTCAGGCTATTCTATGTTTTAGCGCTTCGGCATTTTCGATTCTCTTGAAACGCAAGATCAGCCCTTTCATTCCGGTGAGCCATTTGATTCAGAATAGGTTATAATTATGTCTGCATGGTGTATAGAAAATATTTCTTGCACTCATGTTTTATAGTAATTTTAACTTAAAGGTTTGCCCGCCCCAGATTCTGTACAAACTGTCCTGTTTGGGTCTGTTTGTTTGAAGCGTGTTTCTATTTTGAATGTTAGAAGGGCAGTGACATGGCACTCAATACTTCATCGCTCCTAGGGGCTTGGAAATTGACTGTAAGAATTTGATTCTGCTTCTATATTGTAGATGGATTTTTTGGACAGTAATATTACGCGTATGTCCCTTCTCGCCTATTGGGTTCTTTCAGTTGTGCTTTGCCGCGGTTAAGAATCGAAGCCCATATGTTTGCTCCGCCATTTTTATAAACAAAAAATTTTAAAAAAGTTAATTATTTATAAACATGGCAGGGAATTGTTGGCGAAGATGATTATGATGTTTTTGATACTGGCGAAGAACCAGGAGTGAATTGATACCTGTGACACGCATCGCTAAACGCTACTCAATGCGGCTGTGAATTTTACAGAAAGTACAGGTCGAAGCATTTTTTCAAAAGTTTAGGCCAAAGTACGGACCCGGAAATTTTATAGACCCCAAAGTGATTTTGATTTTGAAGTTGGGCTTTTGTCTGTGTAAAACGACCCTGGAAAACTTTGTTCGGCGTACTAACTAACGCCAGACCCATCTCAAAAGTTTTTAGCCATGAGTACAATTATATCAATGTCTCCTGTGTGGAAAGAACAAAATTGCCTTGGTCTTGTTAGGCAAAATTATGGGCGGACGGCAGTTTTCTTATACTTCAATACACTCTTGCAGGAACCCCAACAGGCTAACCATATATACAAGACAATGGTTCTGAAGAATTAAAACATGCGGGCTGTTCAGATGAAAATTAATAAATTGCAATAGAAGAAGAATAACCTGTTTTCAGAAGAAACAGCATTAAAGACTATCCTCGACTCATCGCTACCCATGCGAGAAATAGCGGCCCCTTGATCTTGCTTGGAGAAGCATCTGAGGCGAATTACAAACAATTTAGCAATCCCATAAACTGGGTGAAATAGATGAGAATATAAAAAGGAAAAGAAAACTCGGTGTGGATGCCGGACCGCTTCGTAGGGCCTGATATTAGTAAGAATATCCCAAAGACTAAAAAATCTTGAACAAGAAAGATCAGCAAGACTAGGAAGCGCTGACTACTAACCGAGTCCTATCCTGATTCAGTGAATAGAATAAGAGAATAACTATCGAAAATAAATTTTATATGATGAACTCGACAATTGCCAGAACGTAATAGAACACTGTTTAGAGGAGCTAGGAGGCAACAATTAGCAAGGTTTTTATAACTGCTTAGGTTTTGCTATAAGTTTTTTGTGTTGGCTATTATCAGGCGGCGGTGCCTAGTTCAGTGACCTACGCCGCAATCGGCTTCAACATGATAAATCATGGGGTTAAAAAAACAGTTGATCATCTTGCGAATTTATTAAAAAATATTAGCTGGTAAAGCTTTTGACGCTTTACCAGAGAATATTGGGGAGTATTGTCAGAGGGCTTTTGTCTTCTGCTAGCAACAAGTAGTTGGCTTTTTTGGGCGAGCACTTTTCTTGGACATTTAGTTCTTGTAATGTTGGGTTATATTTAGTAAGATAATGACCATGTTATCCTAGGCCTGTTTATCCATGAACATGCGCTGTCTTTTCATATTCTTGGTCATCGCGAACGAAGTACGCGAGCTTGCGGAAGTCTTCAATGACTTTGGGGGGGTTGACCTGCGGGGATTAGATGACTTAATCTTGGCGTGTTCTTTTTTTGTTTGTAATATGACTGGCTCAGAATTTTTGTCGTTTTTCCCAACCTTCTGTTCATGCCTGCTACTAAGAATTTCATTATTATAGTTTATTATTGGACCTTTCTGGAGTCGAGGTCAGAGGCAGCATGTATAAACCAGTCTCACAACAGCAAAGTGTCTTACTTTCGATTTTGCGTTATTGTATACCATGTTGGTACCTTTGATTACTTGAGGTAAATCAACTGTAGAATTAGTATTAAGTGGCGTCTCTAAATTTGCGAAGTATTGTTTTTGTGCGGTCTATAGGCCTGTAGAAGGTTCAGAGTGTTGCTAGATCTCGCCTGGTGCTTGCGAGCATAGCAAACACCATCGTAAGTTCGAATAGAGCCGTTTTCGTTCCTATTCCCGCCCATGGTTAGGCCCTTTGAAGTGTTCTAAGATAATGGTTGTCCTTTGCTGTTTTATGCTCTTGCTCTTTGGTCAGGTGTCGCACCGAACAATATTGAAAGGTGAACGCCAGTCATAGTTATACTTTCTGTGCGTTTGGCCGAATATAAATGACGCCTAGCCTTGTTGAAGGTTCCAACTTTTGTCTAAAGTCTGGCTCTTGATGTTAATATTGAATTCGTTACCAGATCTTTTCAAAAGCCTTCATGTCTTTTATGTTGCTGAATGGATTATTTGGTTTGTAATGTGGTAATGGCAGCTTGCAGTTCAGTCAATTTAAGGCTGAAGGTGGTTTAAAAAATGAAATCTTTTACACTGACCTCACCAAAGGATTCTGGATGATTTAAATGATAAGCATACGTCACTCCACACCCAGGTTTGTTGCACCAAGACACAGCATAGTTTAACTGGTTCTGATACATCTGATCGGATGACTAAACACGTTTCTGGATGGGGATCGTTTTCAATAGGGGGGTGAAGTTAGCTCTTCAATGGAGAGTTCTACACCTTTTTATGTTATAGAGGCACAGTATGGGTCAACAGCAATGTTCATGAGTATTCAGTTGATATGTTTGTTTAAGATTGTATAGTAAGTGCGGCCCAACAGAATATTTTTGATTCAGTATAATGGGGAATGCACTCATTTTAAGTTGTCTTTAAAAATTGTTTGTAAACAATAACAACTCAAGACGTCCTTCGTTTTTAGATAACATGCTATTGATAACAATTGCGGGCCCAATACGGTCGCGCTCCATGAAATATTATAACAAAGTCGTATGGTTTAATTATAAGCGAAGCAAGGAGATCTATTCGGGTTCTTAAAAGGTTTGACAAAACAGGGAACAAGTTAGCCAGTTAACAATAAAAACTGATGGTTATTGCCGGGTTTTGCTCACTAAAAGTAAGCAAGAGTAACTTTGACATTACTCTCAAATTTAACAATGCAAATCTGAAAACAATGTTAAACTTTCAAGCCGGAGATGAAGGAGGTTATATTTTGATAAGAGTAGATTAAAATGTTAGGCTTTACGGCTAACATTATAGATTTAGAGTTACACGACCAAAAATCTCTTATGAGGGAGAAAAAGTCGCTCGATCTTGCAGTTACATTCATTTTACTGCGTATGTCATTTGGATGAGTGAGACTGATTGAAAACTTATCATTGATGGAAGGCCCTCAAACGGTTTTAAGAGCTCTTCCATCAGGGAACGCTGCATATTGAGATTTGAAATTATTACCAATTCCCTAATTTTACAGTTTAAAAGATTAGTTTGTGGGAGGGTCGGATCTTTATATAAAAAATCAAAGACAAAGCGGGGAAAGTTTGTGAATGTGATAACCTGCTCATTGTTTTGAAATCAATATAATACGTTACTAAAAATAATGTCGGTTGGGGCCTGTAGAATCAGGAGCTTTTCATTAGAGACTGTTAAGTGTATAACCTTAGTAGAAATTAAATGACCATGAAGATGTTGCGGACTTTGAACAAAATGGTGAGTTTGCGCTTTGTATGGGTTTTGAGTACACTAAAGATGTGATTTAGATAACGCAAAGAGGTTGGCGACAGCAAAAAAAGTTTCCTAAACTAGAAAAAACTGCGAAATTAGTGGCAAATAATGTTGGCCAGTATGATTTAAAATAGTTTCGATACCTGACCTCCAAATGGCACTTAGAACCATATTTGAATGGAGACAATAAATTTGAATTCTATAAGCACATTTACATATTTTAGCCGTCAATAAAAGTTTAGAAAAGCATTCAACTCTGGACCTAGACATGTAGTCTTATGCCGGACGACAATAGTCGGAAAGAAATTGTAATAACGCCGTATGGGAAAAAGCAGTTCATCCTCCACAGAAAGAACATCAAGTTGTAAAAAAGATTCTACAAAATTACCAGTTCTTTCCAGCAGAAATTAGGAGACAAGTTCACAATGATATTTGAAATTTTCTGGTCTTTAAGATGTGGAGAGGGATGGGGTTGTGGGAGTTAGTGTTGAACCGCTATAAATGATGGAATTAATATTAGCTGGCAAACTTAGACGTTTAAAGCCTTAACGTTGTTGGCGTCGTTCTTCACAATGGTGAGGATATTAAGATCATAACAACAAGCAACAATCAATGTTGACTTAATTAGAAACTAACTCTTACAGAAACTGAATTGGTTTAATCTTACACATTTAGGGCCTCGTAGGGTTTTTTTAATACTGAAAAAGTTTTGAACAGAGGTATGATTAAATATAATTAACTGGATTAGATTTAAGTTTCTGTTATAAAACTATGGAGAAGTTAAACTTTATGACAAAAATCCTCATTGTCATTGATTTGCCCCCTCTGGGCAGACTGGTTGGAAACACTATATTTATCCCTCGACCTGTTACAAACAGTTCGATAGTAATAATTTTAATCATTTGGTGGCTTTCTGTCCCTAAACTTAAATGGATACAAAGCTTATCTTGATAGATGGTTTATATGGACAGATGATTGTTATATTTAGTTGATGCCCCGCAATTAAACTGAGTGAGTGTTTTAGAACAGTTTGATAGAATGTTTGTGGGAACGCAGACACTTTTTATTATTAGATGACTGGACTCGCCCAGAAAGTGAATTAGTTAATATTAAAGTGATATCACTTTGTCAAAACTAGGCTTTCAGTTGGAAGGCTTGCTAGGATAAGTGTGTGGAATTTTATGCCAAAAATATAACTCAGTTTTTTTAAAGACTTTAGTGTACTGTTAAAGACTGTAGTGTTATTTCTCATGAAAGAAAGAGACTATTTGAAGAATGTTTGCGTGAAAATGAATGGTATGAAAAGTCCAGGTAAACACGGATTAAACAAAAACTGAAATCATGAAAAGTTTAGTAAATTAGTATGTAATACGGAATTTACCTTCACAGTATGGTTTGTTTGTAGATATTGTTATGTTTTGGTTATTGAATGTCGTACTTGTCTGGAACAGGAAAAACCATTTAGTCTGGGCCACTTACGCCCGTTAATGGTTGAGGGCGAAAGTGGGCCCCGATTGAAGGTTTTCCTGTCTCTACATCTATGCAACATGATCTCAATACACTCAAAGTCATCTCTGCAACATGATACTCATTCTACACACCAATGTCATCCTGCAACATGATTTCACTACACATAAAGTATCTCTGCACAACATGTTCTCACTACACATAAAGACATCTCTGCAACTTGCTCTCTTGTCACATAATGACATCTGATGCTATCTGATCTATATGACACATAATAGACATATCCGGAACTCTCTCATGATCGAAAGGAAACTTATTAGACATCTCTGAACATGATTCTCAACACATTAAAGACATCTCTGGAACATGATTCTCACATTACAATAAGAAATCTCTGCAACGTGTTCTCACTTTCAATATAATGATCATATCTGCAACGTGATTCATGACACATAAATGACATCTCTGCATCGTGATCTCAGACTCATATAATGACTTTCTGCAAGTGATTCTCACTACACTTAAAGAATCTCTGCTACTTGATATCACTACTCATATTGACATCTCTGCAAAATGAATCTCACTACTCATATAGAATGTTGCAACTTGATCTCACTACTCCTTTATAGACTGCTCTGCAATGTGATCTCACTACTCCACTATAGTATCTCTGCAACAGACAAAGCAGTTGACCTTGGCTTGTAGCAAAATAAGGCGGAGCAGTTTCTAACTCAAACACACTGCAGAACTCCCACAGCTAACCAAATACAAACATGGAACTTGAAGAATTAATCAATCGCAGATGAAATAATAAATGCATAGAAGCAGAAACCAGTTTTTTCAGAAGAAACAGCATTAAAGACTAACACGACTCACCGCTACCCATGCGAGAAATAGCGGCCCTTGATCATGCTTTGAGAAGCATCAGAGGCGAATTAACAAACAATTTAGCAAAACTGGGTGAATAGATGAGCATATAAAAAGAGAAAAAGAAAAACTCGTTGAGGCTGACGACCGCATCGTAGGGCCTGATATTAAAGAAAGAATAACCCAAAGACTAAAAAATCTGAACAAGAAAGATCAGCAGACTAGAAGCGCTGACTACTAACCGAGACCAATTACGAACTCAAGTGAATAGAATAAGAGAAACTATCGAAAAAATTTTATATGAAGACACGACACTAGCAGAACGAATACGAACACTGTTTAGAGAGCAAGGAGTCACATTAGCAAGCGTTATAACTGCCTTAGGATTTGCAATAAGTACATTGGTGTTGGCTATTACAGGCGGCGGTGGCCAAAGTTCAGTGCCTCCGCCGCCATCGCCTCCACCTGATAAATCATGGGTAAAAAAACAGCTTGATCATCTTGCGAATTTATTAAAAAAATTAGCTGGTAAAGCTATAGAACGCTTTACCAGGAATATTGGGGAGTATTGTCAGCTGGCTTTTGTCTACTGCAAGCAAAGTAGTTGGCTTTATGGCCGAGCACTTATGGACATAGTTCTTGTAATAGTTGGGTTACTATTTAGTAAGATAAAGACCAAGTAATCCTAGGCCAGTTAATCCAAGAACAAGCGCTGTCTTTTCATATCATGGTCATCGCGAACAGAGTCCGCGAGCTTTGCTGAGTCTTCAATGACTTTGGGGGTTGGACTTCGGGATTAGATGACTTAATCTTGGGTGTTTTTTATTGTTTGTAATATTACTGCTCAGAATTTATGTCGTTTTTTCCCAACCTTCTGTTCATTGCCTGCTATAAGAATTTCATTATTATAGTTTATTATTGTACCTATCTGGAGTCTGAGGTCAGAAGGCAGCATGTATAAACCAGTGCCAACAGCAAAGTCTACTTTCGATCTTGCGTATTGTAAAACATGTTGGTACCCTTTGAATACTTGAAGGTAAATCAACTGTAGAATTAATGGCGTCCTCTAAATTTGCTAAGTATTGTTTTTTGTGCGTCAAAGCCAGTAGAAGGATCAGTTATGCTCGATCTCGCCTGTGCTTGCGAGCCTAGCAAACACCAAACGTAAGTACGAATAGAGCCGTTTATTCGTTCTATTCCCGCCCTGGTTTAGGCCCTTAGAAGTGTCTAATATAAATGTTGTCCATGCTGTTTTTGCTCTTGCTCTATGGACCAGGGCCGAACATTTTGAAAGGAGAACGCCAGTCATAGTTATACTTCCTGTGCGTGCCCCGAAAATAAATGACGCCTAGGCCATGATTAAGATCCAACTTTTGTCTAAAGTCTGTCTTGATGTTAATATTGAATTCGTTACAGATCCTTTCAAAAGCCTTCATGTCTATCTGTTGCTGAATGGATTAAATGGTTGTCATTGGTAATGGCGCTTGCAGTTCAGTCAAAATACGTCTGAAGGTGTAATAAAAATGAAATCTGTACACTGACCTCACCAAAGGATCATGGTGATTTAAATGATCAGCATACGACACTCCACACCCAGTTGATGCACAAGACACAGCAAAGTTTAACTGGTTCTGATAAAACTGCATCGGATGACTAAACCACGCTTTCTGGATGTGCTCGTTTTCAATAGGGGGGGTTAAGATAGCTCTTCAATGGAGTACTCACCTTTTATGAAAAGAGGCAGTCTGGTCACAGCAATGTCAAGAGTATCAGTTGCTATATTTTAAGATTGAGTGCGGCCCAACAGAATATTTTGCATCAGTATATTTGAATGCACTCATTTTTAATTTGTTTTAAAAAATGTTTGTAACAATAACAACTCAAGACCGTCCTTCGTTTTTAGAAACATGCTATTGATAACAATTGCGGGGCCAAAACGGTCCGCCTCCATGAAATATTCTACAAAGTCGTATGGTTTAATATAAGCGAAGCCAAGGAGAACAATACGGTTCTAAAAGTTGACAAACAGGGAACAAAGTTAGCCAGTTAACAATACCTGATGGTTATTACGGGTTTTGCTCACTAAAGAGCAATGAGTAACTTTGACATTACTCTCAAACTTAACAATGCAAATCTGAAAACAATGTTAACAATTCAAGCCTGAAGAAGAAGGAGGTTACTATTTTGATAAAGAGCTAGCTAAAATGTTAGGCTTTACGGCTAACAATTATAGATTTATGAGTTACACCGACCAAACTACTTATGAGGGAGAAAGTCCGCTCGATCTTGCATTACATTCATTACTCTATGTTCATTTGGATGAGCTGAGCACTGATGAAAACTTATATGATGGAAGGCCCTCAACGTTTTAAGAGCTCTTCCATCAGGGAAAGCTGCATATTGCGATTATGAAATTATACAATTCCCTAATTACAGTTTAAAAGATTAGTTTGTGGGAGGGTCGGATCATTAATATAAAAATCAAAGACAAAGCGGGGAAAGGTTGTGAAATGTGATAACCTGCACATTGTTTTGGAAATAAAATAATACGTTACTAAAAAATAATGTCGCGTGGGCCAGAAGAATCAGGAGTTACATTAGCGCCTGTAAGGTGTATAACCTTAGAATTAAAAGACCTTGCAGATGTTGCGGACTTTGAACAAAATGGTGAGATAGGCGCTTTGTATGGTTTTGAGTACACTAAAGATGGGGATTATAAACGCAAAGAGGTTGGCGACAGCAAAAAGTTCCTAAACTAGAACAACTGCGCAATCTAGAGGCAAATAATGTTGGCCAGTATGAATATAAAATAGTTCGAAAACCTGACCTCAAATGGCACTTAGAACCATATTTAGAATGGGAAATAAAATTTGAATTCATAAGCCCATTACATATTTTAGCCGTCAAAAAAGTTCAGAAAAGCATTCAACTCTGGCCCTTTACATGTAAGTCTTATGCGGACGACAATAGTCGGAAAGAAATTGAAATAACGCGTATGGGAAAAAGCAGTACATCCTCCACAGAAAAGAAACAGTTGTAAAAAAAAGCTTCTACAAAATTACAGTTCTTTCCAAGCAGAAAATTAGGAGACACGTTCACAATGATATTTGAAATTTCTGTCTTTAAAGATGTGGAGAGGGATGGGGTTGTGGGCGTTAGTGATTGACCTTTAAAAGGAATTAATATAGCTGGCAAACTTAGACGTTAAACGCCTTAACGTTGTTGTCGTCGTTCTTCACAATGGTGAGGATATTAAGATCATAACAACAAGCAACAAAATCAATGTTGACTTAAATAGAAACAATCTTACAGAACTGAATTGGATTAATCTTACACATTTAGGCCTCGTAGGGTTTATTATACTGAACAAGTTTGACAGAGAGTATGATAAAAATAATAAACTGGATTAGATTAAGTTCTGTTATAAAACTATGGAGCAGTTAAACTTTATGACAAAAACTCCTCATTGCTCATGATTTGTGGCAGACTGGTTGTGGAAAAACAATATTTATCCTCGACCTGTTACAAACAGTTTATCGTTATAATTTTAATCATATTGTGGTTTTCTGTCCAAACATTAAATGGAACAAAGCATATCATGATAGAAGGTTTATATGGACAGATGATGACATATATTTAGTTGATCCCAGCAATAAACTGAGTGAGTGTTTAGAACAGTTTTATAGACTGTTTGAGGGAACGCAGACACTATTTATTATAGATGACTGCTCGGCAGAAAGAGACATAGTTAAAAAGAGAAACACTTTGTCAAAACTAGCTTTCAGTGGAAGGCATGCTAGGATAAGTGTGTGGATTTTATGCCAAAATATAACTCAGTTTTAAAAGACTTTAGAGAACAGTTAAAGACTGTAGTGTTATTTCACATGAAGACAGAGACTCATTTGAAGAATGTTTGCGTGAAAATGATGTTATTGAAAATGACCAGGAAAAACACAGGATTAAACAAAAACTGAAATCTGAAAAGTTTAGTAAATTAGTATTGAAAACGGATAACCCAACAGTATGTTTGTTTGTAGATAATCGTTATTTTTTGGTTATTGAAGTCTTACTTGTCAGAGAACAGGAAAACCTTTATTCTGGGCCACTTTCGCCCGAAACTGGTTGAGGGCGAAAGTGGCCCAGAATGAAGGTTTTCCTGTTCTCTACATCTCTGCAACATGATCTCACTACACACAAAGTCATCTCTGCAACATGATCTCACTACACACAAAGTCATCTCTGCAACATGATTTCACTACACATAAAGACATCTCTGCAACATGATCTCACTACACATAAAGACATCTCTGCAACATGATCTCATGACACATAAAGACATCTATGCAACATGATCTCATGACACATAAAGACATCTCTGCAACATGATCTCACGACACATAAAGACATCTCTGCAACATGATCTCACAACACATAAAGACATCTCTGCAACATGATCTCATTACACATAAAGACATCTCTGCAACGTGATCTCACTACACATAAAGACATCTCTGCAACGTGATCTCATGACACATAAAGACATCTCTGCAACGTGATCTCACTACATATAAAGACATCTCTGCAACGTGATCTCACTACACATAAAGACATCTCTGCAACATGATCTCACTACACATAAAGACATCTCTGCAACATGATCTCACTACACATAAAGACATGTCTGCCACATGATCTCACTACACATAAAGACATCTCTGCAATGTGATCTCACTACACACAAAGTCATCTCTGCAACATGATCTCACTACACACAAAGTCATCTCTGCAACATGATCTCACTACACACAAAGTCATCTCTGCCACATGATCTCACTACACATAAAGACATCTCTGCAACATCATCTCACAACACATAAAGACATCTTTGCAACATGATCTCACTACACATAAAGACATCTCTGCAACATCTCACTACACATAAAGACATCTCTGCAACATGATCTCACTACAAAGACATATCTGCAATGTGATCTCCTTATGCATAAAAACAAATGTACACTGTGTGATCTCATTGTACACAATGACAAATGTACACAGTATGAACTCATTGTACGCAAAGATAAATCTAAACAGTATGGTCTCATTGTAACTAATCAATCTACACAATGTGATCTCACTGTACACAAAGACAACTCTGCATGATGTGATCTCATTGTACACAATGACAAGTCTACACAATGTCATTTGATTGTACGCAAAGACAAATCTACATGATGTGATCTCATTGTACATAGTGACAAATCTACACAATGTGATTTCATTGTATACAAAGACAAATCTACACGATGTGATCTCATTGTACACAAAGACAAATCTACATGATGTGACCTCACTGTACACAATGACAAGTCTACACAATGTCATTTCATTGTACACAAAGACAAATCTACACAAAGTGATCTCACTGTACACAAAGACAAATCTATATGATGTGATCTCATTGTACACAATGACAAGCCTACACAATGTCATTTGATTGTACACAAAGACAAATCTAACAAAGTGATCTCATTGTACACAAAGACAAATCGACATGATGTGACCTCATTGTACACAATGACAAGTCTACACAACATATTTTGATTGTACACAAAGACAAATCTACACAATGTGATCTCATTGTACACAAAGACAAATCTACAATCTGACGTCACCATACACAAAGAAAAGTTCCACAATGTAATATCTCTGTGCACAATCTTTACAGTGTGATCTCACCAAACATAGACAGGTTACACAATGTGATGTCTTATACACAAAGGTAAATGACAGATTTGAAAATTTGATTAGAGTTTTCCAATATAAGTTTCATCAAAATGGCTCAGTATCTTGAAAAGTAGGCACAAAATGTCACTGAATGCTTTGATCATGCAATCTTGATAAAAGGTCAAGGTAAAAATGATTAAAAGATAACAAGAAAAGAATCATTATTAATTTGAAAAGAAGCCACTCAAAGCTTTTTTCCTAATCTACAGTAGAGGTAAGCAGTGCTGGTTAATTTTTGCTTTATTAGTTCCAAATCACTACTTTCTTTTATTTTTCAGTCATGCAGACGGTTTCTTGATAACGATGGTAGCTGTTCTTTTTGTCCATATTTGTCCCCTCATCACCTTCATCTCCTCCCTCACCCCTTCTCTATCCTTTTTTCCATATGAGAAAACTTGCCAGAGGAGGGTACAGCTGGAAATCTTTCAACGCTCAACAAATGAGGATTTTAAATTGAAACTCTAGACAGCCAGCCTCCACTGACTGCATGACATGTGGGCCTATCTGCATTTCACTGATTCTAGCTCCAATAATTCCAGTCCTAGTCACTGATAATGACATACAATAAACTTTGCTGACTCTGCGATGAGATCACAAACAATGAAGATATCAAAATAATCTAAATGACCCTCCAGTCATGTGGTATACTAAGTCGAAGCATCCGTATAACAATTTTTCCAGTCATATCTCCATTAACCCTTTGAATGTTTGTGATGGGATGATTTCCATTCGTATCTAATCCCGCCCACCCCCTCTCGTACAAACTTTTCTTTCCGTCAAATATCAAGATCAGTCTGGTTACATGACCATGACAAGGGAACATAATATGCCATGCCGTTATATATTTCAATAAATCGGTTTCAATGTTCTAACGGACAGAACTTCATGTACTGGAGAATTTACAAATGGATGTCTTTCATTTTTGACATTGTCACACTGAAATAATGCAAAAACATATCTGTTACTGCATTCTGATAATCTAAATCACTTGACATCTGAAGCAGGGTTTCAACTTGCTTTTTTGTGACTCAATTCACTGCAATAGAAGATTTTTTTTTTAAACAGAGAAAAAGAAAAAAAGTTACCTTTTTCGTTGTCTTGAATGTCTGTGGCTCAACTTTCGCTTTTGTTCACCATTCCCCAACCCCCACCCCCCTCTTCCCCGACTCAACAGACCAATCGCACGACAGCTTACAAAATTCAGATTCACGAAGTCTGGTTACGTGTAGGTCTATAATAATTAATATTCGTGAATGAGAGGGGTGAAAACTGCTGTCGTTTACCAAGAAGGTACAAGGCAGAGATGTAAAGGGACGGCATCGTATACGTTTAAGAACATCCTGTTTACAAAGACTGGATGGCAATTTAGCATCAACGACCTGTGTACATGAGAAGATAACAATTCTGCATGAACAATTATAAGACCGAACAGCAGTTTTTCATCAATGCCCTGATCACAAGACAGGACGACAAATTTGTTTTAATGCACTGTCTACCAAGGTGAACAATGATTTTGCAATAATGCCCTGTCTAAAGACTGAACAGCAATTTTGCATCAATGCCCTGTTAACAAGACTGAACAGTAATTTTGCATCAATAATCTGTTTACAACACTCAACAGCAATTTTGCATCAACGATCTGTTTACAAGACTGTGAAATAGTAATTTTGTATCAACGAGCTATTTACAAGACTGAAAAGTAATTTTGCATCAATGCCCTCATTACAAGAGTTACCAGCAATGTTACATCAATACCCTCTTTACGAGACTGCCCAGCAATTTTGCATCAATAACCTATTCATAAGACAGCGGAAACAGCAACTTTGCAGCAACGACCTGTTTACAAGACAGAACAAGATATCTGAAAAACAACTTTGCCCCAAGCCCTGTTTAAAGACTAAACAAGACTGCAGTTTTGCATCAACGCACTGTTAACAAGACTGAAGAGCTATTTTGTATCAACACACTGTTAAGGTTTGCAAGACTGGAAATAAGTTTTGCATCGCAGAACTCTGACCTTAACAACCCAGGTGTTAATCCATATGAAACAACCTTAACTTAAGAGGAAAGTAGGCCTATTTCCAGGCTCTGGCATTAGTATGACTCCGATCATTTCTTCTGCATAGGCTGCCAGATGATTTTCAACAGCTATCAAATCAGACATGGAGTCCAAGCTGCCAGCTCAACTGAAGGAGAACTGGTTTTAATTTTATGCATCACACTGCAAAAGATCTTTTTCTTTCCCGATTACTCTGGGCTGTATGTCGAGGTTTCTTTCACCTGTATTGTGAATTGATATCGAAACTTTCGAGAAAACGTCTGCACAGATGAATTGAGCTAAAAGTAACTTCATGTTTTAATGACCACGCTTAAGTCACCATTTGTGTATCCTACACGGCGTAATTAGCAATTAGCATCTCGGAATGCACCTTGCCCTCCCATGCCCCCCACCCCCTCCCTCTTCCCCTGCCCACCCCTCTGTCATTGTGTGTGTACATGGCAAGGGCAGGCCATAAGACTACCTTCACCTCTGAGTATGAACTCACTGTCTCTTTCTCTGTTTTTGTCTCTGTCTCTGTCTCTCTCTCTCTGTATGCAACAGGGACAGATTGTAAGATTAGCTTCACCTTGTGATATATTAAAGATCTCTCTCTCTCTCTCTCTTCGTGTATGAAAGGGCGTTTTGTAAGACTAGTTCCATCCATGGGTGTATAGTTCTGTCTGTCTCTGTCTCTGTCTCCCTCCCCCCCCCCCTCTCTCTCTCTCTCTCTCTCCCTCTCTCTCTCGATGTGTACGCGACAAGAACAGATTGTAAGACTAGCTTCATCTTGTATAGTAAAGATCCCTTTCCCTTACCCACTGTGTGTGTGTGTGTGTGTGTGTGTGTGTGTGTGTGTGTGTGTGTGTGTGTGTGTGTGTGTGTGTGTGTGTGTGTGTGTGTGTGTGTGTGTGTGAAAGGACGGATTGTAAGACTAGTTTCAGCCTTGGGTATCAAAGATCTCTCTCTCTCTCTCTCTCTCTCTCTCTCTCTGTCTCTCTCTCTCTCTCTCTTCAGTTCATCCAGATGGCCTCTGAAATCGCCTCTGAAAAGGAGAGAGAAAGAGAGCGTGTGTGTATGTGTGTGTACACCTGTCCGAGACCTTCAAATCCACCCAATCTCTCCACGCTCCAGCGGTAATCCCACAAAAGGACTGGAAGCCAAACCTCCCGCAAAACTCTCGGCCTCCAAGTCCTTGACTGGTGAGGCGACAATAATTAGGTTTTAGGTAGTCCGACACTGAGATTTAATCCTCACTTTCTTGGTTGCGTGTCAAGTATTTCACACACGGGTGTTTGTTGGCACACGCATCGCCATAGTATTAAACATTGAGCTGCCCACATAATGGAATTAGGCGTGATCCCACAAGCACGGCTCAGACTGGATTTCTCGGTGCCAGTTACAGCACATATTTTCAGGCGGCTATATCTGAAACGAATATTCTACTTCTTGGGCAGAAATTCAGTTTAGGCCTACAGTTCGTAGCACCGGTATTCTCTTGATCTGAGGTGGCTCAAAAACCATTGCGGGAACAAAGGGTGAAAGGGGATTAATGTAATACGGTACGTGGGAAGGAGTCGAGCAGGCGGTAACACATTCGGCATTACATATAACATACTCTCCGTCTTAGTCACCCACTGTTTGTCTCCCTTGAACAAGGATTTTCGAAAGCAAAACCAAGCCTTTCTCTCTTACAGATTTTGCTTTTTGTCACATTTGTCTTATCAACATAAGACCTTACGGTCGAAACGCGCTGCTTGAGTCTTGTTAGTCGTCCGTTCATTTCGACTGTGGGGTGGTAGGCCCTAACACAGTTTTATTCTGCTAATGTCTCTTCCTTCTTAAAAAAAAAAAATCAGTTTAAGGAAGAGCTTCTTGCAACTGCTGCATGAAGTAAAAGTCATGGCATTTGCACATGTTAATGTGACGACTTTTTGCACAAGGTTCTTAATCCTCACCACACAAGCTCTAACTTGTTTTACAGACATTCTAATCTGATTTTCTTTCGTTTGCTGCCTAGCTACAGCTTCTATTTTGACAACTTTGATCTCAATTTTGACCCATACTGCACATGGAGATTTCGAAGTCCATGGAATTTTTTTTTAAAAACCAGAAATGACGTGTTTAGACTAGTCATGTTCCTACAAGCAAAACGTATGCTGTTTGTCTGCAGTAGACATATGACAATGGAAATTGCAGGGAAAATCTTTACCAATCAGAGGGCTTTATCATTTACTTGTGGATAGAGTATTGGGAGGAAGGGGGGGGGGGGGGCGGGCAGGAAGAGAGGGGAGGATAAGAGGCTTATACAACTTTCAAAAAAAATTCTTGCATCCACCCCTTGAAGACGCCATGTTCTTGTTTTTGTTTTTCATTTGCAGCGAAGATTAGATGTGTTATAAACAGAAAGAAAATCAATCAAAGTTTTGGTTGTTTAAACTTCCTTTGACATCAATCTCTTTCCTTTTTGTATAGATCCGTTTCTGTACGTGTCAGTATAAGCTACATTCGAAATTTTCTAGTTCTTTATCACCCATCTCTTTTATTTGTAGACATCATTCCAAGTCGGTGCGTCGTGATTCCCTTAATGCTGTAACTTTTCTGTCTGTCAATATTTGAACTGCCACTAACCATAGCTCAAAAACATTGTTTCAAATATTGACATAGAAACAAAATGTGAACAGAAAAAAAAAAAAAAAAAGGAAAAATGAAAAGAAGAACAAAGAGGAAGAAGGAAGAAAAGCGAGCAAGTAAAGTATAGGTCAGAAATACCAAACTAAAGAAAAAAATTAGATTGCCAGTGAAGCAGAATTATATGTAGCATATAGTCTTGTTTCAGCCCCAGTCCTGTCTCTGCGACGCCATGACAATGATGTAATACCCCGTGGTTATGATGCCTAAGCGAGATGCAGAGCACGCGTAAATACAGTCTGTGCACAACGCCTACGCAACATCTTTGAGGGGCGTCTTCTCCGGTAGTGACGTCAGAACTGCTTCAATGACGTCAGACAATCCAAGTGACCTGCAACGCATGGTAAACTCCGCACTCTCTCTCTCTCCCTCTCTCTCTCTCAAACACACACACACACACACACACACACACACACACACACACACACACACACACACACACACACACACACACAGCGAGAGAGAGAGAGAGAGAGAGAGAGAGAGAGAGTTCGTGGCTGTAATTATCACCTTCCAAACTTCTACAACAAACCACAAGGATATCCCTCGATGTTCAGAGTTCTCCTGAGAATGGAATGTGTGTGTGTGTGTGTGTGTGTGTGTGTGTGTGTGTGTGTGTGTGTGTGTGTGTGTGTGTGTGTGTGTGTGCTCCGTTGCTGTCCACGTTCCTAACAGCGCATGCACACGTATCAACTTTTGAGGCTTGACGCCCTAAACCAGTCTTGCTCAATTATTTGCCGGACTTGCCAACATTGACAGCAAAGAGTATGTACGTGTTCTGGAGCACTCAAAGCTTCCCCCTCCTGCTTCTCTGTTCTACAAGCAGGTTAATATCAATTCAGTGCAGTCTTTTGTCAAATTAGTCTGAACGCATAATTAATAAATTCGGTCACCTTCCAAATCGATCCACACGAGCATAAAGTATATCACTGCTAATCGGATTTCTTTTTAACACATCAGCTGTTTTGTCCCCATTAGAGTTTAATCCATTCTGTCCCTTTCCAGTTCAATGCCTGCTGTCCAAATGTCCCCTTTAAAAATTGTGTTTGTTCAGTTGCCGTCGGAAAACCCTTCGCAAAAGTAAAAATGCGCGTGCCTGCTATCCAAATACTCGCAACAGTATCAATGTATTGCTGCTATTCAGTACCTTCCTGTGCATCCTCTCTCTATGCATACATTCACTGAAGAACACACATTTCATTGCTGTCTAGATCAACGTGACAAAATTAAGCACATTTGTTTGTTGCTACTTTTTAACACAGGAAGGATACATAAACATTGTGGTGTGTTAAAACATAAAAGTTCTAACATGGTGCTTTTTAAAAAATCTTTTTATGTTATTTATTTATTTTTTCAAGGATCCTGAAATCTTCCTGGACACACACACACACACACACACACACACACACACACACACACACACACACACTCGGATCACTAGTCAAGCTGTTATCCACTTTTTGTCAAAAGTGGGGGTGGGTGGGGGATGAGGATGGGGGTGGGGGATTCTTGCAAATGTACCTTTTCGGGACAGGATATCACGGTAGGCCTACTAAACAATAATGCTGCAACTCCTCTAGAATGTCAGAATGAATCTCTCTCTCTCTCTCTCTCTCTCTCTCTCTCTCTCTCTCTCTCTCTCTCTCTCTCTCTCTCTCTCTCTCTCTCTCTCTCTCTCTCTCTCTCTCTCTCTCTCTCTCTGTGTTTACCTCAGCGAGAACTCAGAGGTTCACACTATCGATGAACGTTTTTTGTATGCCACGTTCTGTCTTCAGGGTCGATGTCAAAACACAGCACAAGCGTGCATATGTTTTCATTTTTGCCTCATACATCCTGCCAATGCACGACGGCCTGCACTTCTCCGAAAGGCGGAATGGGACCCGTTAACATGCATGCAAGATCTTTTATGCCTTCGTTCACGCGCGGGACCCGGTTTTCAGGTCTCATCTGATGGACAGGACGGGACCCGGAGTCTGCACAGACCTGAGCTCTGACGAGAAGAAAAAACCCAAAACATTTATTCTAACCCGGCTATTTCTGGTGGGATTCGAACTCCGGACCTTGGAACAAGAGTCGGTGTGAAGTCTTACCCACTACGCCAACCTTGCTCCCCCCACCCCCCCTCCTGCCCCAGACACACACCCCTTTCGTCGCGCCCCATTCCCCTCCAACTGGACTTTGAAATAACTTGTCCCTAGCCAACCACCCCTCGTCTGCTCCTCGGCAGCGTGGAAGCGTGTGCTAACCGTCCTGACTCCCCATCCCAATTAGCCTCCACAGTCTCGTATCGGAGGCAAGGCTGAGCGGCTTACCCCCATTAGAACTCAAGAATCGTTGAATGCTTTCACCACCACCCCCACCGCCACCACCCCTCCCTCTCCTCATCTCCTGAGTAGCTGGAATGAGCCCAGGTCTCGGGGTGACACCTGATCTTCAAACTGACCGAAGGTAGTAAAACCTTGGGGGTCTATATAAGCTGCTGAAAGAACACAATCAGATGTAGGGAGGGAAATGAAAACTGTATTTGCTCTATGGGGTAACTGTAGAAGATAAAAAGAGGCATTAAGAAACATCAAGCCGGAAAATGAAAGACCACCCAAAAATGAGAGACCAACGAAAATGGAAAAGGAAAGAACTATAAACACACACACACACACACACACACACACACACACACACACACACACACACACACACACACACACACACACAATTACTAATAAATCACCACACAATTAATGAAGCAAAGACACGAATCCATAATTGCACGTACGCGCGGTTACATTATACACTTTGCCTATCTCCCCCTCTTCCTCTTTAACACCTCCGCCTTTGCCTCCCCCCCCCCCCTTTTCTCATTAATATCACAGTAAGTGGAGAGACTTAAATGTAAAGACAACACACACGTACGTACACACGCGCACACAAACACACACGCGCGCGCACACATACGCACGCATGCACGCACAAAGATATGGCATTTGGAGACTTAAACAATATTACTTGTTCATCTGAAAATGAGAGAGAGAGAGGTCATTTACTTCTCAAAAATAGTCTCTTAATATCATTCCAAATAGATGGAAAAGCGTACAGCGGTTCAGTCCAGTCAATGGTTGAGGACATGATGTTCGTGGCAGTGGATGTAATTACAAACACCTGACTGAAGAAAAGCGTGTGGGGGAAGGGAATGGACGAGGATAGTGTTCTTCTCCGCACGTCTTCTAATGTCAAACGGTCCCAGGGTTTATTCCCACGTCCTAGAAACAAAAGAAAAAAACAGATTATTATGATGATATCGACGATGATATGATGATGACGATGATGATGATGATGATGATGATGATGATGATGACGATGGAAGTTCATATAATGCTAAGCACAGTCTGAAATATCTCACAGAAATCCAATACATACATAACATCTTAAGTTATGATGATAATGATGATGATAAAGCTGCTGCTGCTGCTGCTACTGCTGCTGCTACTGCTGCTGCTGCTGCTGATGGAGATTTTCATGATGCTAGGCACTGTGCGAAATAATACATAGAAAATTAATTCATACATAAGGTATGAAAGTACGTTTACTTTTCAACAAGCTAGGAAAGGAATCGGAGCGGAAGGTGGAGAGAGGAGGAAGGGGTGGAGAGGTAAGGGGAAGAGGGGGTTAAAGGGTAAGTTCATGGGCTAAACCATTCGAACAATTCAATTATTCAGTCTGTGCAATTCGAAATCGACAAAAGTTCACATAACGTAACAAACACACATACATATGGGCACGCTGCACCCATTGGTGCATACACGAATGTATTTATCAAGCCTGTCAAGCAGGCACCTATACACACGCGCGCGCGCGCACGCTCGAACGCCGACATTGACATACTATGCTGGATACGTAAGGTGGCAGGCGTGGAAGATCTGACAAATGCTGCTTTACGGTGAGGGGGATGCACCCCCTGTCTGCTGCACTGCATACCGTATGTACCTACCTTCCTGAAGATGCATTCTAAGACGAAGACGACCTGTGCTTCATCAAGACAGCCCGGGCAAACACGGGAATCAGATTCTCAAATGGCAAAATGTTCCCCATCAGATCCGAGACTGCTCTTCCCATCCTAACTGATTTCCTTGTAGCCAGACTGGTTGTCGAAGTCCGGTATAAGGACCATTTCTATGGGTTCTCCTTTGCGAACGAACACAAATCAGATGAACCAGGGACCATACTGCAGGCGAAATGTCGGGAGCACTAAGGGTCGCGCTTCTCTTCCCCACGCTATGATTCAAACAGAACAGGAACGGAAAGACGCCCGAAAAGTGCGAACTTCGATTCTAGCCGAGAACCATTGCGGTGGTCTTCCCCGAGTCGTCAGGAGGACCCGTACAATCTACAGGACCGTCCGGTCCAGACAGAGGGACAAAATCCAAACCAGTCACCCATGACCTGTTGTGTGGACGGCTAATTTAGGCCACAATGTTGGCCAGTGGTTAGGTCAGCCGGAGCAACTCTGTCCGAAGTAGCACCACT